>JAQPZY010001560.1:1985000-2527500 GCA_029931535.1 Margaritifera margaritifera
TCCAAACATAAATGCGATATGTTTGCCTAGTTATAATTTGAGGTTCATCACTACGTATCACGTACCTCTACTGGTCACCAAGATTCCACCTGTTGGATTCTAGACTCCAAGCGAGCCTCTTTTTCGTCGTAAGTTTCTCCAAACATATCTTCTAATATACAAACGTCAGAAATTTTATTTCTATTGAAAATTCTCTGAACAGCCACATAATAATTGTGTTGGTCCTGTCTTCAGTAAATTCAGTGGTAATATCACTAAAAACTTTTTTGGCGATTTTGCTGGTTCCGTCTCAATAAGCGTACTTCATCGAGCCAACTGATTTTACTGAGCCGACTTGGTCGTGGTATATTTTTACACTATCTCTCCGTGATTTTCTTTCTTGTCAAAACACTCCAAACTGTAGATTATGTTATCTTCATCAATTTTAAAGGTTCACAGATTTCAAGACTTTTGGAGATGTATGACACAGCAATACATGTAGGTAATGTAATATCCTGGCAATTGGAGTAATGTGCCTTGCACAAGACTACACCACGGTGTCCAATCCCGGCTTGCAGGATCCTAACCCGCACACTTTCAGTTCCGAGTCTAGCACGCTAACCACTGATCCACCGCGGTTCATTCTCATTTTGAATTCAGAATCTCTATTTGGTTGAAGTAATCAGTGCCCCCTATTTACGGCCGATGTTACCGATCATTTGTATACTCGCTCACACTGCAAGTAGTCGACAAACACTATATCACTCAAAAGGGATCCATGTGATACAACACGGATCATTTAGAAGGCAACACATTATCTGTAAGCTGCGAATGAAATGTCTCCCTCTCCCTATCTGTATTAATGAAAATTCGTCTAGAGGGGAAACAAATCGTCACATTTTGCTTGTAATTATTATATTTATATAACAAATCAGTTTCGACTGGGTGATGCTTAAGGTTAAGTTTAATTTTCACTTTGCGACTAGTGAAGGCACGTTTTTGGCTGTAGGATGCTGAACGCACAGTAGGGTGTACACTTTTGCTACAGACTGTTGCGCTGTACCATTGTTTCGCCGAAGCTGTTGGCGCGCGGTTTGAAAATGCACGTTGCGCTGGAGGAACAGGGATTGATTGATTTGTAGGAATCTGCATCAAACCTAAGAGGGGCACACTTATATTGAAGTGGGTCTTATATTCCCACGTGTAATGTTTGTAGAGATAGTTTCGATTTATATATGCAAACGAAAGGTGTAAATGGGGCAGTGGTTTGATCACTCGTTAAAACCAGGAACCAATATGTCGGCCAGTGATAGAAACTCTACCGGCAGCAAACAAAACCAAATGACAAAATAAGCCGGTTGATCTCAGTAGAGACAGAGGTACATGCATTGTGAACAGTACATGCTGAACGCGAACCATACATACAACGTTTTTGCGCAGTTTCAATTTGAGACTCATCACTATATATCACTGGATTAACTGCTAAACAATATTCCACCTCCTGCGGTTTAGACATGAAACGAACCTCTTTTTCCTCTTCATAAACATCTTTCATGCAACAATATATTCGGAACATCTTATTCATATTTAAAACTCGCTAAACAGTCAAAGAAGGGAGTTTATCGTTCCTATCTTCAATAAATTCAGAAGTAAAGTCCGTCACAACTTTTTCACTGCGTTTCCTGATACTTCTCAATAAGCGTACTTCAACGTTGCGACTGATTTTGCTGGGCTGACCCGATCTCGGTGTACTTTCTCCACTACCCCTCCTTGATTTTTTTCTAACTTTCCAAACTGTAGATTATGGTATCTTCTAGAATGTTACAATTCACCGTTTGTACGACATTTTCAATTTAAATTCTCAATATATAGCGTTCCTGAACTCAATTCCACAGGCGACGTACGGCCCATGTTTAAAGATCAGTTGTGTACTTCCACTCACTACCAACAGATGAACAAGATACAAGAGACAGATTTTATGCACATATTGTATTAGAAAATTATTTAGACTTGATTTCTCTGCTTCTATATCTATATTCCTTCCTAATGTTCTTGTGCGCGAAGTGAAGATTCCACTACGGGGACAGAGTCACCATCCAAGTTTCTAAAGTGTGTACACATAAAATTAGAATTATTACTTTTCTTCGATAAGGAATGATAATTCTGGATATCAAAGTTATGTTCAAGGATAAGACAATTCAATAATTTTGATATCATGCTGCTATTTTTTCTGTCTATTTTGACTTAATGTTTTTTTTTTTGTTATTCAACATTTGAATTATCTATTTTCTACATCCGCAAAAGGAACTATGAATGTTGCTCATCAAATATTGTAACATAGTACGGTTAACCTGAATACATTATGTACATTAGTGTTCATATAATTATTTTATGTAGAAAAAGTTACATTATTATAAGCACTGAAAAACGTTTGTCAGCGCTATTCCTACACAAACAAGGTAAATTATACTTTCTTGCAAAAATAAGTATTTGCTGGATATTAAGTAATTGTGAACGCCGGATTTGTTTTTGCCGAATTTGTGCACGAATTTGTCTTGATTAACTTATCAGCGACGTATAAAAACTATGCCTTTTATACATTGTGAATGTTTTGTTGGTCATTCACAGTTGTGAGCGTGCATCGTATATTTTGTATGCTCATGTGGAGAAAGAGAGGGTGGGGGACGAAAGCATACCAAGGAAGACAGAGAATCAGGTACGACCAAGCGTACTTGTGGAAACAAATCGCTAGCCACGTGCCTGTAGATCAATACATTTCCTGACTACAAAACAGTCATAATCATGCACAAGCAATAAAATACGTCTAAAATTGCTCGAATCCATTTACAAGCATGTACATGAAGATCAATCAATGAGCTGATGCACTATTTATGCATTTTTTTAAAAATGCAAAATTAAATGTTAATTCTTGCATATCCTAGATTACCCAAATTGTTGATTTCCGCTCGAACTTGCACTGTATGAAAATGCCCCAAATCGCTTCTATTCTCAAATATCCCACGGACCATACCATAATGCTCTGCACAGTTTGCGAATTCCTATTACAACGCCTGGTCTTTTGGTAATTCCCATTTTCGTGGAGCGACAGTAGGCAAACGGCCAAATTCTTAATACATGCGGAACACACACACAGATATATAATATATGTATGTATGTATATATATAGGAAATGCATTTAACCGGTAACATTTTGCATTACTGTTATTTATATCATATGCATAATTACCCAGACAAGAGCCTGATGCGATGTTTATATTGTCGAGTGCGATTCCAGCGTAATTCCAAGTTTGTCCATGCAAAAGTACCTTTACCATTGTACTTGTGAACGCTATTTCAACGATGGCTTGTATCCATCTGTTATTCTGGTCATCGGAAAAATTAAATGTCGATAAGTGTCTTCTTTTCCGGCTTTCTTCCACGCTGACTTGAATTGCTCCAGTGTCTCCGTTTCTCGTTTCGTACCAAAATGTCAGACATTTAAAATCGTCTGTGTAGATATTTATGCTCTCTAAAGTTGCAGAGCGATTCCCATCGAGATAAAGAGAATAACCACCTGAAAATTTGTAATATAATACAGTAAAAGTAAACATTTTTATTGAAAACCTTGATTTGATGTTTATAGATTTTAGATGAGAACCAACAACAATACCTGAACATTTCCCTCTTTGGTTTTAAATCTATATCCAGGTATTATAACTAATAAAAAATACTTTATTTATCATTGTGGCAGGTTAACAATCTATGCGTATTGCCGTCTCCTGTACTTTACCATCTGAAACAGAGAACCCTTCATATAATGTGAAAAGTTGCAGTACTATCCCTTTGCTCATGTTTACTTAATGTCAATAAAATGGTTGAAAGCAAATGAACAGATTTGTCCTTGTGTCCACAGTTATCAAAATCAATTTTCATGCACAATTTCTAGATAGGAATTTGTTATGCTAGTGCCTTTCTATGATTGTAAAAAGATCAATTTCATAAATTTATTAATTTTAACTAACATTTCTTTCTGAAAACCACCATGGAGATATAGCATACATTTATTTGGACCGAAAAATGCATGGCATTTACTTACTTCACAGAGGTTGACATCCGACTATTTGACCGAAATCTTAAAGATTGAAGCATAATTTTGGCTCAGAAGAAATAATTAAATGCTAAGAAAACTCTGTATCTTAAGAATGATCATAGAAAGCTATATATTTTAAAATATACTGATGACATACAAATAATTTTAGTTTGAAAGTAAAGGAAGCCATTTTTATATAATATTCTTATTGGCTGCCTGTTTTCAAGTAGAACATCAGATGATTTGTTTCAGTTATATGCACGTAGTCTCTTCAACCAGACTCTCGCGTAATTTTGAGAGTTATAGGCCAATGAATATTCTGGTAAAAGTCTTACAACTGATTCCTACAAATTATTTTTCTGTCCGGAAATAAACCTTCTATATTACGAAGCCCATGGAGACTATTTGATCTCTAGCTATATAATCTAAATGTTTCTATATGTATTTCAGAGGTTGTAGAAAGTACTGAAGAGAATGTCAGACAATGTATGTCCCTTTGCGTACTCAGTGCGTAATTGTCACAGTTTGACGATATGCAAGATTTTCGCCCGGAAGTGAAAACCTATATTACTTCAACATATGCTATGCAGTCGGTACGAAACATTAAAGAGATTATGAAAATTGTACATTTATTGTATCTACATTTTTGTTAAGAATGGACGTGCATGTGAGCCAATCAAAAACTTTACCTTTGTTTTTTGTTAAGCTCAACGTTCCGATCGTTTGTATACACCTTTGTCAGATTCGTGTAAATGTCTTTTAGTCACGTGAGAATCTGGGTGAATGAGAATAATATGTATGATGAATCACGATTTATTACATGAGCTTCATATCTAAGTCGAAAGTGTTCATATAAGTGTTCTGATGATCTGCGGCAAGGAGCTATTGTTCTCCTGGCGGTTTTAATCCAGAGCATGAGAGGAACGAAATAAGTTTGCATATAACCGATTGTTGCGGAATAGAAATATATGTGCATAAAACAGATATGCGATAATTATGAATTATGAAAACATACATGCAACCTGGAGCTTTGGTCCATTAAATTAAGAAAGAATGTGTTGTAGTTGTATCTCAGGTTGGTTAAGATAATATAAATTTGTGTATTCCTTTCGGTAAAATATTATAATGTTTTACAATATTAAGTTCTATGATTACGCCAAATGACGGGGATTGGCAATATTCAACAGGAAGTGAATTCCAGCGTCTAATTGTATTCAAAAAGAAAGAAAAGGGAAAGGGTTCCATCCTATACGATATATAAGTTATATGAGGTCTGCCACAAAGACATTAGTTAAATAATTCGTCTACAACATCAGGGAGAATTACCAAAAATATGTGGCATGACCATGCCATTCAAGATTTCATAGAACACATATAATTTGCACAAAGTTTTGCATGTGAAGTTCACAATCCCATTCTGAAAGTAAAAAAGCATTTTACCAACATAGATTGTCATTTCAGTATCTATTCTGGTCACTCCCAGCTTAACTTGTGCTAGTCGACAAACGTCAGATTTAGCTTATCCCATACCTCGCCAGCGTATTGAAAGATCGGTATAATAAATATACAATTCATTTCTTTGAGTGTTAATCTTGATAGAGCCTATTCAATCCTGGAAGAATGGCTAGTTGCTTGTTTGCTGTGCTGATAAGATTACTTATATGTTTCATTCATTTACATTTAAATCCCAGTGTTATGCCAAGATGCGTATGATACTAGGAAAAGAAATCTATATCATTGATTTATTCTTCCGTCATCAGATTGGGAGTTAAGTCATTACTATAGAAAATAAATCAATAATGTTTCATTGAACGTAGAAAAATAAACTGGTCAATCAATAATGATAGAAAAACAAAAGACAAGTAGATGTTAGGACTGCGTTTTACTACCCAGTTTCAAGACCAATTTTTCAATTGATGAAGATCATTATTCATGGTCGGCTGTATATCCAACACAGAACTACCGCTATAGCGCAAAGATAAGTCATCAGGACATAAAAGTGAAAGACTTCGGAAGTTTTAAATTACCTAATTTATATACACGAAACGATAAAGAATGGTTCCACAAATGATCCTTGGGAAACACCGGCATTATTTGAATTTAAATTTGACAGTTGATTATTTATATAAACAAGTTCTTTTATGTCTGAAATATAGTAATTATACCACTTTAGTAATGTGCCTCTGATGCCAAAGACATAAAGCTTGTGAATAACAGGTCTATATGTATGACTCTATAAAACGCTTTGGAAACATCACAGTGTGTATACCATCAATAACTTTACTTACTTTATGATACATTTTATCTAACTGTTGAACAGTAGAATGACCGAGGATGAAACCAGATTGGTATCTGAAATATGCTTATTAGTTTGTAGGCAATGGTTGTAAATGTGATTAAAATCGAATATTTCCAAGACTTTACCTAGCACACTTAATATTATGATGGATACTTAGCAGAATCATATAGATACCTTCTTTTGAATACTGGGGTCAGTTTGCACTGAAATGGGGAAAACACGAACGAACAGACTGTTGATATTATTAATGCGTGGTACTGACATATCATTGGAAATTATATTTATAATTTTATTTGAAATGTGATCGAGTAGTGCAGCTTGATATATATATAAGGAAGATATAGTATAAATTTTGACGTGTAATAGTATCATCAAGCATAATATTATGGTTTTTTTTTAGAAAAAAATGAAAACAAAATATTAGTGTTATCATGTGATGTTGGAGATGACATAAAGTCATCCGAATCGTGAGAAATAGACCTTGATAATGAAAACAGTGGATACATAGTTTCGAATTTGAACCAATGCCCTCTTCAGTCTCAAATGTTTTTGTTTTTTTTTTCTTTTATTTTTGTTATCAAGATTCTGTCATTTAATTACGAATATCTTCCAGTTACTATTTTTAATTGTGAGAAATATTTTCCACACACGGTCTTTGAGTCTAATAGATTTTTCAATCTCCAAACGAAACCAAGTTTTGTTTGTCGGCATTATGCTTATATTGTTTTCTGGGATTATTTGTCTCAAACACATTAGATGAATTTTCCTTTAAATATAGAAACAGTATCTTCAAAAAGCTTATACACGACTGTTTCATATCACGATTCGTTTGGACTCCGCCGTTTTAGTTTTTCAAATTTAGCCCTTTTTTCTGTACCCAATCGGTATGTGTACATTCTTAGCATTTCATTTTGACAATATACGTTTGTGTCTATTTCAACTATTTATTTTGTTTATTTACGGAATTCTCATTGCCATAAGTCTACCTACAAGAATGGTCAGTCGCAATCAAAACTATTTGAAATAGCGTTAGTATTTTCTCGTCCAAATGTTGAAAGCATTAGGTCGAAGATACCCTTTATTAAATATACAAGTAAAAAATATGATATTTGTTTGGTTTATTTTCGATTTTTCCGACAATATTTTGTGTATAATAGCACACATCGTTCAATACAGAAAATATCGAATAGCTACTATAATACAATGTAATGGGTATTGGTTTTTAAGTATAAAATGATTGTAAATACTTAGAAAAATACTGAACTCTAGCAACTATAAGCAATATCAGTTTCACTGTGTATATCAGATGAAGAAAATAATCCAATGTCATAATTGTAGTTTCCGTTGAAGCATTCATTTAAACTGCAAACGTTAACTTGAAAAATCAGTTTATAATACCATCCACACAGCGTGTGAACCTAGCATTAATCACAAGTGCCTTTACTCGGAGGTGGTACATGAAATCCCCTCACATATCTAATACGACTTTCAGTCATGATTGCTTGCTATTGAAATTATTCAAGACCTTTATGTTCTTTTAAATTTTTCATACGTCTGATATTTGGAACTATCCTTGTATGTATCCGAAATTAATTTCCTTCTAATATATCCTTGCGTTGTGAGAAAGTTTATAATCAATTATTGTATATGTTTGGCCGATAGTATAGAGAAAGGATTTTTGTTTCAGGAGAAATACGCGCATGAATGTGGCTATCACAAAAGTCTCCACGTTGTGTTTTTAACTTATATGTGAGGTTTATTATGCTAGTTATGTCAAAATGTAACATTTCTTTCACCGTGAATTTGTTTCTCGAAAAAGAGCAGCGTTTTAATTTATCAAAAATAACAAATAAAATTTACGAAGATCCATATGAGACATAAACAACGACAACGTTTTAGAGAGTCTATGGTTGATTTGAATGTCTCAAATTTGGATATTTGATCAATCAGATTCAGCTTTAGATTCTAAGATGTGGTAGACTGTTTTTATTTTAAGTAGTTCTTGAAAGAAAGACCCTCTATTACTGTTTTTATTAATATTCCAACAATATACATTCACATGCATCCATCCATCGACATATATATATGTGGCTTTGTCTCTCTGTCTGTATATCTGTGTCTCTGTATGTCTCTGTCTCTGTCTCTTTCTCTCTTTTTTTCTCTCTCTCAGACACACAAATGCACACACACACATATATACTTGTGACGCACTAAAGTGAATCCTCCCAAATAAACCAGTAGTGACTTACCTCAGGCCTAATAACCCCAAAGACATCCTAGTCAGAGCAAAACTAACACCAATCACAACCAAAGACAATACTGTCACATCTGCTTTCTGTGGTGATAAAAGGTGCAAAACCTGTCAACTTATAACAGAGACCAACGCATTCTCTAGCACAACGACGAGCTAACACTTGAACATACCTGGTCCAAACAGAACGTGCAAAGCAGAGAATGGTATTTATCTAATCATATGTAAGATCTACGGCCTTCAGGATGTCGGATAAACCGAAAAGTTACAAAAAGATCAATCTTCACAGATCTGATTGGATGACAAAAAGTTGGAAACAATGTCGAGTTGCAGAACACTTCTCTTCCCCTGCCCATAATTTGACAAATATAATACTAACATCAATTCCTCACAACCCCAGCAGGAGTTCCGAAACCAGGAACGAAAAGGAATCTTAAATTGCTGGATACGCCGCCTTAGGACACCGAAACCAAACGGCTTGAATCAAGAAGATTCCAAAAGGGCATCCAAACGCACACAAAATCATAATCTTTTTATAGCCCCCATTTGTTCAATGAAACAATGAATGTTTTTTGCTCATTACTCACTCACTTACCTATAATAACTACTGTTTTTTTATAGTTCTTGATGGCATTATTATTGTTATTGTCATTACAGAAACAATGATTTATCCAGGGTTAAACGACTTTACATTAAAACAACTGATGGCCATATTGTTCATCTTTTGGTAGATCAATACCAACTAGAGTGCCATTTGTTTTTTATCTGAGTCGAAACAATAGGTATGTTAACTGTTGTAATTTCAACGCTTTAATTTCTGTTTATTGGTTGTTCTATCTCTGTGATATGTTTGCCTTTTGCAGAGACTTAGTGAGAGCCGAATGCGCATAGGCTAATTATTAACTAATTTTGCATTGTTTTTTTTATCAGTTTCTTTTATTTATAATAATCAAGCCCCGACACAGAAGACTCCCTGCTGGTTCCAATACAATTGAAAGAACTATTATTCGCCATATGATTTGTAGTTGTATTTATCTATCAATGTATATATATATACTTACGTGAAGTTCAAATTAATGGGGTATATGCACCGATAGAAACTGTCACTACAATATTATCTGATAAGAGAAGTATCCACTTTTATGATTATCAACCAAAGTTGATAAAGTAATCAATAGTGCTTTTGCTACACACTGGTTTGTCTGTACGGCTATTCAGGAATACTATGTCTCAAGAAATATGATTTGTACCCATTTGAGTCATACATCCATACACTCCTGTTCAATATATGCATAATGTGAAATAACACGTGGTCACCTGATATAATGTAGGAATAAAATCAAATTTAATTCAGGATGCATAGACTCTAAACAATACTCAATATCATGTCTACTCCGTCTTAAAGGTAGTGACATTCCTTGCGCTGAAAGCAAATGTGTAGTTTTGGTTCACATTCACTTGATGTAATGTTGTTTTACCAATATGTCTAATCCTTCTCCAGTAACTGTTCCAAGGATAATCCGGTTGTCTCCATCCGCAGAAACCATGTTCGAACAAGCAATTGACTGAAACAGTATATGTTCGCTTTTGTTAAAAATGGTATCACTTAAAGTATGTCAATTACGGAAGAAGTTCATGCTGTACATGCAGACAAGCTCAGTATTGTGATAATAGCGATTTGAGATATCTGTGACTGATCCAGGTCAAAGCCTTCTACACCCCATGACTTTTCCCACGCATCATAACCAATAGCAGCCTCTGACCTAGATCAGTCACCAAACGAACCACTATTATCACACTTCTTGGTTCCAAGGATATATACACACGCGTGTGTGTCTCGCGGCAAGCCCCCACGAGTGAAGTTACCATGAGGCGCCTCTGTAGGTAGATCGATACATTGTTCTGAGCTAGCAGACCTATCGATTATACAAACATAGAAAATCTGCGATAGCAAACACATTAGGGCCTCATGTATAAGACAAAATTATATAAAGAAAATAGCCTATTTCTGCGTGTCTTTAATTCTCATAGAAGATACAAGGATTTCTTGACTTAAGCAAGAAATGGGGTACTCTTGAGCACCTATTATTCTCAAAGGAAATTGAGCATTTCTCGTTTTATACAATAGACGGTCAAATTGAAAACCGCCAATGGGAAAAATGATTCAAATTATTGTTGGCGGAAATGCTTAATGAATATTTGAGATAACTACTTACTTTTCCGGGACTATGAATGTGATCTTTAATATTTACCATACACGGGACTATGTATGTAATAAAATGAGATATGTAAATAATATGCATGGAATAGTAATTCAAACTTTCTTAGTTTTCACATTGACATGTAGGGACGGTGCTATCACGCATATTTGTGGCGGCACTTTTAAGTTCTTTTCATTTTCTTGATAAAACGTCTTGGTGGCCTAAACAATTAACGGGTCTTGCTCTTAATCGATATTTTCCAGGTTTGAATCACACTCGCGGAAAATGATATTTTTCTTTATTAATTGAGGAAACGTCTAGGTCAGGTTGCTTCTTCATGACAAGGAAAGTGAAATATGACGATGTACGGTTGACGTCAATTATGATTACGAGGTACGCGTAATTCTTTGAGACGTAACATGGTTTGAAACAACCTCTGAGCCTTCTAGTATGCCCTTTGTCACGCTAGGGGCTCATCTGGGGTTGAACATTCAAACTGCTGTAATTTACATTGACCGAATACTTCAGGTGACTGTAAGAAATAAGTAAAATAAGTATGCAACAGCTTAAAGATCAGCAGCGTCCTTAAAATCTCAAGAAAATACTTGTCGACAGGTACAGCCCAAACGGAAATGAGAATATATTAGAGAATTAATGCGGTATATATATATATATATATATATATATATATATATATATATATATATATATATACTTCACCGATTAATACGTATACTATTTTGAGAGGATTTATGAACGTATCTAATGCGGGAATCGCGTTGCTCGAACAATAGCGTGTTTCTAACGGCACATAATAGATTAAATCATTATTTCACCTAAATGCGTCATACTGACCTGTTAAAGACGCTCAAAATACGTTGTATAATTTTTCAAGTACGAACCCGGAGCATCTTGCTAAATTAATCCAGTTAGGGACTGTCTTGGAAAACGTACGACGCAAAAATGGTGAAGCTTACAACAAAAACCGTGAAAAGTCATTGTATGATGTTGTGCAAGTAATGTTTAAGTTAACCGAAGACAGTGAAACGTCCAGAGTATAAAGCAAAGACATCAACTATACTGACAGTTACAGTGAATGTAGTAATGATCTAATACATTAGAAAAATACTTTAGACAATAATACAGTAATACACTCACCTACCTTGAGAAGAAATGTGAAAAAGTCATAACGATGCAGAAGAAAGACAGTTTGCCCTACTTGTCGATTACTAAGTTTTGCTGGAAGATGAACAACCAAATACCATAACCGAAATATATGAAAGTAAGCGTGACAAGTCGTTTACCCTTTATGGATACCAACAAAGAAGTGATGGCTGGATACCACTTGGTTTAATCGTAAAACATTAGGACTGATTTGGCCCGATAAAAATTTTCTCCGAGCAGGGACCTCGCATATTTTGTGAGCCTTTCAGAAATGAGAATGTTTATTTAGCAGAGCCTGAGGTAACAATATACATCACCATACACAAAAGTATTATGTATAATAGTGACGGCAAAATTGAGTACTATCATTTGGATCATACAGAGTTATCCCTGATACCAAAGTAGGCAAGAGAGAAAATAATATAAAAGCATACTGATAACAGATAGAAGCAACCGAAAAATTCAGTTAAAGTCTAAACTTGTCAGCATATATATATATATATATATATATATATATATATATATAATAAGTTCAATGGCATTGGGGTGCAATTAATGTAAAGGCGTATGCCTTGGAAAACGTGAACTCTGAGGTAAAACATGCCATTATGAATATTGTAAATCACATTTGCTCGCATAACGTGTTGTCCTCAGTGCTCGACCATGTCTTAAATGTGGTCTCGGGGTAAAGTCGCGTAATCAGCTTTGTTGAAAATGTGAATCTGTTCGCGAGTATACATTTATTAAAGGAATAAACAATTAGACAATGTTTATCCTTATACAGCAGCATGCAGACTGTGAATCAACTTAGGCAATTCGTGCGAGAGCGTAGAAAAAAAGATTCCAATCAGTATGAGAAAAGTCGACATACTTGTAATGTTTTGATTTGAAGACTAGCCACGGTTGACTGTAAAGACAGCTTCGAGCAACAGCAGCACGGTTACATATTAAGATTCCTCCACGGTTAATCGGACTGATATTGCACGCATGGTTGCTCATGAACAAAAGCTTCGCCGTATTGCAGGTATTATTGCTGAAGAGGCTGCTGAGTATGTACATCAACGAGCTAAATTCCCGAAGTTTAAGTTATACAAGCGCATTGTTGATCTCAAAGATGGCCATCGGCTTATTCCACACACATATAAAACGGGCAAAGACGTAGTAAAACTTCAATAAAAAATGCGTCCCGGAATAATATCAACGCCACAGCGCGCGGGCACATCCGGGGTTATAGCGGACATTGTTTTCGGTTGAACTTGATTATGCCTCTTAACCGTAACAAGTATTTGTTAAAAGTCGCAAGCCCGTTGTTTCATAGTGGTTCCCGTACAATTTTGAACCGTGAAGTCATTGATGTTATTATTAATGAAATGGACACAACTTTTTCATCAATCCTCAAAAATTTGGAAAAGTACACTAAAACAGGTTCAGGATGGATCCTTGACAGATGCGTGCGAGTTGAACTTCATATTTCCCCGTATACAAGCCTTTTTCTCGGATCGAGTTTCAGTCCAACACCAGCGTGTATCCCGCGGCGAGCAGTAATCAATGCGAAAAATGCTGAAAACCAGTGTTTTGAACGGGCCTATTGTCCGCGCTCCGTCGAACTTAAGTTTGTTTACATAAATTACCTGTGCAATTTACTGACATCAATAAGTTTGAGCCACTGCAGCCGATTCGACTGTCCACCGTGAAAAGAGTACGGTACAGCATTGATTTATTATTGTTGGGCGACATGGTATGGTATCATTATGTGTGGATAAAAGATTTTCCACGAATGGCATACCGGCACAATAAGTACGAGGGTAGGAAATGTCCACGCAGACGTTGTAAACATTTACTTAGCACACAACAGTTATTTTAGGAACACGAGTTTTACTATGGTGGAATTAGCGAAAAGCGGCAGCGTAAATCATGCCAGAACCTGACAAAAAAGTTTTCAAATTCACCGCGGTACAAGGAAAAATGAACGTCCCGTATGTCAGCTACACGGACTTTGTATGCCTGAAAGTTCTTCTTCCCGACGTCACCTCCGAGGTTCCGTCGAAAAGATGCAAGTTGCCGAACGAGTCTCATGCCGGTTTTGCTACACTGTAGTTAGATGCGATGGAGTGACTGACCCACCAATGCTATATCGTGACCAGGGCTCCACCGAGGTGTTCCTTACATCGCTGAAGGTTACAGCGAAATGGATCTAACAACAGCTTTCCTCGCCCGATGCAAGTTTTCCGCGGCCACATATTTGCTGATAAATGAATGTGTTTTGGGCTCCACTGATGAAAACGTGCGCGATCACTGTCACATTAGTGGTACATACAGAGGAACTGCACACAGTGGTTGCAATCCATATAAGCGAATTGATCCAAATAAAACACCAATGCCCGTAGTGCATCATAACCTGCGTGGGTACGATGGTAACCTGATTATGCGAGCAATCGCGACAGCGACTAATTCTCCAATAAATATCATCCACAATAATATGGATAAATATATGACGTTTAGGATTGGCTAACTGCAGTTCATTGACTCGCTGCTGTTCCTGAATTCCAGTCTCGACGAACTAGTAAGCGACTTTGCAGCGAACAGCAAGGATCGATTTAATATTACTCGCCAATTCGGTGGCGCTGATAATGAAACATTCAAGTTGCTTACTCGCAAAGGAGTTTATCCTCATGAGTATATGTCGTCGTGGGAAATGTTCACTGAAAGACAGTTGCCACCCATCGAGGGTTCAATTCATCTCTGTCTCGCGAGGGAATTTATGACGATGATTACGCGCACGCGACTAATGTTTGGTCTAAATTGAATTGTGAAAGTTAAGGAGACTATCACGATTTATATTTACAAATCGACGTTCTTTTTACTAACGGATGGGTGTGAAGCATTCCGCGACGCAGCCATGCGGCAGTATAAGCTTGACCCCGCACATTCCTTTTCATCCCCGGGAATGACTTGGGATGTGCTGTTATCAAAAAACAAAAATCGTGTTGGAACTGCTGACAGACATCGATCATTATTTGTTTCTTATACGTTGAATCCGTGGAGAAATTTCAATGACAAGTCATCGCTATGTTCGCGCAAATAATACGCGCGTGGACGGATACGACCTCGCCCTTTTGAACAGTGATATAATGTACCTTTACCCCAACAACTTGTAGGAAATGGCAATGATGCAGCCCATGCCTGTTGGTGGGTTTGAATGGATTAATCTCGCGCACATAGACGTGGACAAATGCATACGAGAGAATAACAGCAACAGCGACATCGGGTACATTTATAAAGTTGTCCTGCAGTATTCAGACGAGCTTCATCACGTCCACAACGATTATCCGCTAACACCGGAATCGCTGTCAGTGCCAAGTGAGTTGCTCTCCCCGTATCAGTGTGAAATGGTGGATCATTCCGGATGCAAGTTTACAGAATGCGTCAAGCTTGTCCCGAACCTGAGAACTAAAAGCAACTATGTAGTCCACGTAGGAAACTTGGGTTTCGCCAGCGCGCCTGGATGGCGCCGTATATAAAATCGAGTAAGGATCTGAGGACAGCGAGAACAAACGAGTTTGAGAAAGACTTTTTTCACACTCATGAACAATGTTGTGTTTGGCAAAATGAAGGAGAAACTGCGGAAGCGAATCCCCGTCGACCTTGTCTTGGGAACTGAATAAGACAAGCTTCACAGGCTCATCGTTGACCCCCGCTTTTTGAGTCGCGTAAAATCTTTAAGTGTGGGCTCGTTGTGGTGCACAGTAAGATCTCAAAACTGAAGCTGACACAACTTATCTACGTTGGCGCATCCGTGCTAGATCTTTCCAAGCTATTAATGTAGGATTTCCACCATGATAAAATAAAGCCGCGATACGGCAACAACAAACATAGACACATTCATTGCTCATGCATGTAACCACCAGCGATATCTATGCGGATATAGCTGAACCAAATCTAAACAATGCATTTGATACCAGCGGGTATCAGCGCAAACACCCGCTGATCAGCAACGTGAACAAGAAAGCGGTTGAAAACGACGAGTATGCGGGCAAGCCCGTTGACGAATACCTGGGACTGCGCCCTAAGCTGCACTCGCTAGTGGTTTTTTGGCTACAAAAACATCAGCAAAGCAAAAGGAATTCCCAGGGCTGTGATTGCGAAAGATATCAAGCATAATATGTATGTTGAGTACTTACTCAAGCGGCGCGAATTCGCACGCACAACCAATCTAATCTTGTCACACAAACATCGCATGAGTGTGTATCGTTGCACCAAGGTAAGTTTGTCACCGCTGGACACCAAGAGCTAGATTTTTCCCACGAAAGACTTCACTACATTGTACCATATGTATTATCTTTCATTGAACATATAGAGTTGCTCAAGCAGTCCGTGCTCGACATGTACTCTCATGCACGTATTAATCCGACTGCCTTATCCGCTGTCCCCCGTTTCAGACGCATTGCTGTGATCCTCTCCGACAAAACTATATTGTTGGAGAGCGCAGGTTGTCAAATGAGGCTCATTGACGCACCTGTTTTCTCAAACTCGTAATTAATCCTGTTACATTTTCAAATAATACTGTCATATCACAAAGTTAAAGAGACTCATTGGGTCTCATACGTGGTAACGCCTCAACATCTTTTATATTCTAACTCGTACGGGCTTGCACCTCCACTTGAAGTTGTTCATTATTTACACAGACGACAGAGTCGTCTACCGCTGTTTTATTGCAAATTCGGCTGGTAAGTTCCATATGTGGACATCTTGTTGTTGAACCTCTTCCTGCAGTCGAGCATTCACCAACCACACGCGCACTTGTTGAATTTACATTGTCACTTAGAAAGTATGCTTAATAGTATACGAAATGCCTATTGACATTTACAGACACGAAGTCGCAGAAACCCGACGCGGCGCTGATGTGGATCTGACAAGGTTTGCCACCAAAGAGAATTTGATTGAATTTACCAACTCTTCTTGCCGTTGACCCGAGCTTGTCTGTAACTTTCCAAGCTGAAACTGGAAAACGTAAAACGTAAAAAGTGGACATTCAGGATGTTGTTTTTAAGCTGCAAACATTAAAAAAAATGCCGTTGCAAAAAACTGGCTGAAATCAATTAAATCGGGGGAATAAGGGACGCCGTTGTGTCGGTTGCCTTTATCAAAGACTACGTCGATACTGATAATGCTGGTATGAAACAATACGTGGATGTAAAGGTCTCAGAGGTGCCCTCACCAACACGCGTAGTAATTTCATGAAGCATAATTAGTTGAATTTTAACAACAAGAAGGAGAGGAACAAACGGAAGTCTTAAACTTAGCAAATAGCCGACTTGTTTTGCATTCTCTTAGCAATGGCCTTGATAGACCTAAACCTCACATCTTAAAGGTGCTCGAGTCCAGATCATATTTGTTTATCATAATCGAAAATAAAGGTGTATGGGGTCAAATGTCAATGATTTGCTAGCAAATATATCGCGTATCAACAAAACCGGCATTGGTGTTTACGGATAATTTTTCACATTTACAGTATCAACATTATTAGTCGCCGGATATGTATTTCAGTTTGAAGGAATCAATATCTATCCAGACGGGTATTTAAACGTCTTTGACGTTTGCGTTTAAGATTTGTTATTACGTGTACGTAATGGATTTTGAAGAGCCACGCGGTGATGATGTTGCTGACTTTACCGACCGGGTGTTGGATTACCTGACAAAGGATACTAGCATAATTTTGTTTCACTTGTCGACGAATATCTTCTTCAAAACGGTGTTACCATACCCTCATATACGCTCAAACGTAATCTAAGCGAGGGCAATATATAAATCAACTTTCGGGACCCCCTTCCTGCTGTGCCACTTCCCACTTGAGGCCAGCTTTGAGTCATAGCATTAGCACAGGAAAACGCCAGACAAAAGGAGACGTTACCGTCGGGTGTGAAATCAACCAATGACTGTTTCTTCAACGATAAAGTGAAATTTACCGCCGAATCCACCCCGGTTACATTCTCCATCGACTATGTTAAACTAACATTGATTCAACCAAGAAGAGAAAGATCTCGACTGTTATTCAACAAGGACGCACCAGTCCGCGTAACAGTTCTTGGACAAAAACGATCGTTAGTGGCACAAAGCAAGGGCGTAATCGGTGTGTTTCTAAATGAACATGGTGCCAAACCCAAGGAACGCACAATCACCGAAGACTTAAATATCCCCCCCCCCCCAAGATATTTTCTATGGTTGCATGACGGTTGCATAGGTGAAGAGAAGTGCTTCGATGGAGTTCGTGCGCGTGTTGCAGATGAGCCAGGCTAGCCTGTCGAGCAATTACTTTCCCGATGACTATATTAGAAGAATAACTATGATAGACCCACAAAGCTACCGACACGAAAGAATAATCGAAGCGGAACAACAGCTACCTGTGGGGCTGGCCGCGGGACACACACGCGTGTGTATAAATCCATAGAACCATGTAGTATGATAATAGCAGTTTGTTTGGTCACTGATATAGGTCAAAGCATTATATACCTATGACTTTGCTCTCTCATCACGCTGTCATCACACTACTAACCCCCATTTTACAGATATAATGCATCTGTTGACTACAAATTATAAATAAGAACACCAACAAAAAAAATGCAATACAGGTTTCTTCCGTTTAGTTTAAATATAAACATCACTACACAAATGGAGCCAAGCAGTTGCTACATATTGTCCAAGTACATGAGAAATCATTATTATGTTGTTTCCGATTTTTCCGAAGATTTTATGACCAGTGAAGAATGTAGCTTTGTATTCAACAGTAACGAGCATCAAAGCCCAAATAAAAATGAAGTGTTTATTGCATTTAGCCTCTTGACAATGCTGCAATTCGTTCCAGAAAAGTCATTGTCACTTAAACTGTATCATTTGTATTCGAATTCGGCATATTCCAGAAATTATAGGTAATAAATGCTTATGCTTAAAAGATGTGTCCTAGTTTTTCCTCAAGAAATTAGGACAGACTTGGTAGATTACACATGTAGAAAACTGAAGGCAATATGCTATAATTCGTTGAAGTAGAACTTAAGTATTGTTTTGTCTTTGGTAACAAAGATAATGTTCACTAGTTGCGTCCTGTGTAGGTGAACAAACGGTCAGTAAAACTTCCTAAGTTGATATTAATTTTTCAAAGAAACAGGAAAATTAACATAACATGAGATAAAGGAGGCTGTTTGTCGTTTCCTAGGTATTATTTTACGTTTTTGGACGCTTTTTCTGACCGATTCTACAGAATAGTTTATTTCAAATAATTTAAACATTTTTGATTGACCAGGCTCAACCATACTTTGAATTTAGAATAATAGTTTCGTTTTACTATGAAATTTGAAGCTGTATCAAAAAAATTTTACAATCAAATAATAAAGTTGAAAATAGGACAGAGAGTAAACCATATTAATAAACTATGCGTATAGAAAAGCACCGTCTGAATAAACGCACACCCAATCTAATCAGATGTTTCATCTGATTTAAACCGCGCACATTGAATTTTATTTAGATCGTTTTCTGAACATGACAGAGTAAGGTTACCTTACTTATTACATTAAAAAGAACGGATGAATTGAATAGACTTTGAATCCAAGAAACATTAAAGATGTTATTTGCAAATACTTACCTTCACATTTTGTCTGGCTGAACTTGAAATCATCCAATGCAATTGTTCCATTCATTCCCCGTTCGTTGCCATCATTCCTCGCTTCTATTACTATTTCATAATTGTCATCATTGGACACACAGACATGTCCATCCTCCCATTTATTTCCTTGATTTCCAGTCATTGACCATAGTAACGTTTTATGTCCAGGTAATTTTGTACTTTCTAGGTATATATTTATAGAATCAAGCTTGTTCTGGTGGCTAAGCATACAATACCTGAACTTGAGAATTCCTATAAAGTTCGGACCCAATGGGACACTTCGCAGTTGTGTCACATTCCACTGGAATTCATTACCACTTTTCACATAAATATAACCTGCTGCAAAAGTACATACAGAAAAATTCAATCCAGGATAGACAGAATAATTTACAAAATATAAACGTTCGTGAGGTTCTTGACTATAGACATAGTAGCTGGTAAATACTTGATGTATCTTTTAAGTTATCATGTAGGAATAGAGGCTACACAACGTGTGTCATGAGCAAACTTTGGCATATAATATGTACACTATATAATTTCTATATTATTGGTTAGATACCTAGTTTTGTATTTCAAACAATTTTCTCAACACATATAGGCAAAGAGTATCCATTTGTACTTCAAACTTGCATGGTTGAAAGTGAGATAGATGCGAACTTCCCTCTTTCCCCCCTCCCGCCCCCCGTCTTCCACAATCAACAGTTGTGATAATCTTTAAATCCCTGATACAGATTATCACTAAATCTATTCCATTTTCTTCTGTAGCTATGCAAGATTTATATCTAAGTTGCAAAGGTCTATTTGAATATAATCGACATGGCTTTAAAATGTAGCTTTGATTTGTGTTAAGAAACATTAACATGTCACATAATCAATTCATGCAGAGATTTTCAAGCTCTAATTACCAGATGTTCCATTGTCATCCGGCACATATGGCCAACTGTATGATTTTCCCCATTCCCATTGAAACCTATTTGCCTTATCTTGCTTCCAATCGCATATGTCTTGTCGGAAATCACAATCAAGAGCTGAAACATTGAATCGAACATGACGTTCTATCATACAATTAGTCGCCTTAGTAATGGCATTTCCTCTCCAAGAATATCAATGTGGACTGTCATGTGCCATTTTATTTTTTATTATATTAAGCGTAAGAACTAACAGAAAGAAATTAAAAGAAAGCAAACAAAAATGCGACAGGCTAGCAAATGAAACATTAAAAACACCCACACAAGTACATCAAACAAGAAAGCGACTAAGATACTTCATTTGGTATTTAAATGTCTGGGATCAATTAAATTATAATTTAGATCAACAAATAAGGAAACATTTTAAAGTAAACTCCAACATATGATGTTTAAAGATGGGTATGTCATATATTTATCAGGTCAATCTAAACTAATGTGGTATCATAATTAGTTCAATAAATGCAACTACAATAGAAAAACTGCCAAAGAATAAATAACTCGTAATGTTGCTTCGTTTATTTGGATGAGGTGTGGTATGTATGTTTTGAGATATATTAATGTAAACAAACTTCACCTAATACACATATGACATGGTTCTAAAATGGAGGCTATACTTTGCACATGTCAGAAGTTGGCTTTAGGGAGATTTCTCCTAAGACAATCAGTGTACTTTTCAAAGAAAGCGTTCTGACAGTGGCATGAATTTGGAAGAGCTTTTTATTATCATTCTTTCATGAATATGAAGAAAAAAAAACAAACAAAATGCATCGGTCTTTTCATATTCATAACTAATAGCATGCTACTGACTTTGTATGGTTTATTTCTTAAAACGATAGATACCATAGTATGACCATGAGAGATTAAACGTCTGCGTTTAAATACAGAAAAAGGAGGAAAAAGGAGGAAATATAACGAATGGTAAGGACCAGTGAGGTAAAGATGAGGAATAATTGTTTCGGGTCCGAAATACTATGGTCTGATTTAACAACAAGACCGGACTAAGACTTGTGAATGCTTTATAGTCGAGTGTGTGTTGATGGTACATACATGGTTATATCGTGCCGAGCCATTTGGAGTAAAGTGTTTTGTTCAGAGACATATAACGGCATGATTACAATAGGCAAACTTCTAATTGTGAGAACACAGCCACTGAGACATAGTATTAATAAGTGTGAAGCTATTGAATTAATTTAATATACAACTTTTAAGATGATAAAGTTTCCAAATGATTTTATTTCCGTCAGATTAAACATCGAGATCACTGGGTCCGTTTAATCAGTATCTCTTTCTATGTTTATATATATATATATATATATATATATATATATATATATATATATATATATATATATATATAGGTAGATGAATATATATATATAAATAGATGAAATGTATATAATCAGACATTACCCTGGGACAAATGTGACATACCGTCTTGAATAGGAGATAACCATTTTGTAAATCAATTTTCTAATAATGTTATCTCCCGTTGATAAGTTTTTTAATACGCCATTTGTATGAAACATGTAGTTTTCTTAAAATGATTTAAATTGTATATCTTTAAAGGTCGCTTTGCAAAATACTGTGCAATATTTGTGATAATTCCTCTGCAATTAGACTATGTGTGTGTTTTCGAGAAAGAGAGATTATGTGATGTAATTTGTTGCTGAATAAGTGATAAACTGAATAACTGACCATGTCATGTTACTTAAGTTTTCATTGGAAACAAGTGCTATTTCATAATGATTGAATAATACCATATTGGTGGTTAGGCTGAGACAAAACGTGTTACAACTGTCTTAGTTAAGTTAGGTGATGAGATTTTCATTCGCTACTATATGTTCAATCGACACTTGCCACGTGGAATATAATGGGTTTCCATCACGGAGCTGTTTCTTGCACAAGTTGTTGCAACAAACACATGGAGGGACTGTTCTTTTTGAAAGCTCATAATCAAAGAAGACAAGGGCTTAAAATGATTGAATGACGCTCGTATCGACAGTTAGACTGATATATACACTGTGTTACAGACGTCTTTGATTTAGATGATGAGATATTTATTGAATACCATATGTTTAATCAACACCTGCTGCGTACAATATACTGGACACTGCTTAAACCTGTTACCAGTACGGAACATGATAATTTGTGTCAGCAAAGATCTGTTTCATGTACCAGTCATTGCAGCAAACACCTCGAGAGACTGTTCTTTTTGAAAGCCCATCATGAAAGAAGATACAAGCTTAAACAGTGATAATTGATAATTAGAATAATTAGGACCAGCTACTATACTGAGAACGAGTTTTATTTCGGACCCCGGGTAGGCGGGTTACGGCAGCTATCGCCTTGAGTGCACGCACCAATATCTTTACCCTGGTCGAGAATATAGGTATTCGTGAGTAGCAGACAGACTTACATATCGACCCAGTAATTTAGTCTTATCTAAATACAAAGTCACTCCAGATTCCCCTTTCAGAAATCAAGGTATATAGAACAAAATGTAGAAAGTTTTATATATATATATATATATATATATATATATATATATATATATATCCTAATATGCAAAACCTGTGGCGTTTAATATGTTGGATAAACCATTGATTTCAGAAAACGAATGAATAACCACAAGATCCACATTCGCAACAAAATCAACACGAAATTCGCCATCGACGATATGCTACCGATTGATTCTACTCAGGGGTGGACCGATATAGAATGCACTCGTAATGAATGATACTGGATACTTCAATTGAACTCATGGGGAGTTTGGCCTAAATCAAAAAGTCTAACCTTCCTAATGCAATATTATCAAAACTACAGCCAGGTATCAGTTTATTAGACATACGCAATTTTGCGATAATATTTACCCAAGTAAATAGTCCGTAACTCTTTACATGTATTATGGGTACTATCATTATTAGTAGTATTGGTAGTAGTAGTAGTAGTAGTAGTAGTAGTAGTAGTAGTAGTAGTAGTAGTAGTAGTAGTAGTAGTAGTAGTATTGCTCTTATTATTATCATTATCATTATTATTATTATTATTATTATTATTATTAGTTGTAGTAGTAGTAGTATTTGAATTCTTGTCCCTTGTCCATTATCCCTCTACACCATGCTCTTGACTTACTTCCTTAGTACCTACATGCATAACTTTACCAGGATATAATTTCTTTTGCACACTTTGATAATTGCGTTGATTGTTCGCCGCGCATAGTGTCAGTCATTTGCGCCAAGCCTGGAATTAGGTCAAAACACTTTGGTCCTTTGCGTGATCCCTACGATAAACACTTCTTTTGAATTTTATTTTATTTTACACAACTTTGTTTGGTTGATAGTAGCATAACATAGATATGTAGTTTTTCCGTTTTAGGCCTATGCTAATTTTGTCTTCTTTCCATCTTCTATTTTTTGTCCTTTGTTTGTTTATTTCCGCATCGTTGGAACATGTATGAGTCAAGAATTCCTCTTGGCCTTTGTGTTTGGTGTATGTTTTGTGGATGTAAATTGTTTCTTTCCCTGGCGAAGGGCTTGTTTAGCTCGAATGGTTGGAAACTTGTTTTGGACTTGCGCCTTTATCAATTGTTGTGTCATTATATATATATATATATATATATATATATATATATATATATATATATATATATATATAGTTCTGACAGAAGAAGTCAATCCCTTCGGTGTCCGTTAAAATAGAATAGTCAGAACAGCACGTCCAACCCATCTTTATCCCTCTTTCTCACTTAGGTTTCAAACTTGCTATATGTCAAGAATGAATTGACTCATATCTACATACAGCGCACTCTCCAATAATAATACTAATAATAATAATAATAATAAATTACACAGCGGCCTGCACACTGCAATGTTACAACAGTTTAATTAGCTTTTGATTCAAATATACTAATCTTAACTAAAACTCGACTTGAATCTATAGGCTAATGCAAAACGGACTAATCTCATGAAAACTAACATTATATGTTGCGTTCATTCCTGCAATATCTCTCAAATATTTAATCAGAAGTCTGGAGAGAGAGAGACAGAGACAGAGAGATTGTATCAAATAGATAAAGTTTACCTGATTGATATACTTACTGGTATGCGTGTAACAACACGCTAATGTTCGTAAGAGAAGAGTGACAAATAGCCGTTCTTTGAATTTGACCATTTTCTCATATTCACATGTTCTCCACTGGACACCATGAGATACATATAATTCTGTGTAGTGTTTAAAACATGATGAAACAAAACTTCCCTCTTATATGCGACACAGTGTAGTGTAAGGAAAATGTAGTATTTCCGGATCGAAACATATTGTGTTCTTTACATGTTCGCATTGTTAGCAAGATGGAGGAGTTAAAAGAGTAAAAGTGAAACATGTATATATATTTTTATCTTTGCGTAGACTGATCCAGGGCATCAAGAGATATAGAGGTTGAGACGAAATTTGGCATTTTACCTTTGTATGAATTGAGACGTTTATATTGTAATAATATAACACAACGTTTGTACAGTTGGATATCGTGGGCGACACTGAAGTACCTCGGAGCAGTCTAGCAAGTCAAATGCACTTTGGGCGAGACCACAAGATCAAAATGTATAAACTATATCATGTATTTATTACATACCCTCTCTTTTACAAAAATGATTATTTAATTGTTACTATCTTAAGAATTAAAAAGGAACGTCTTGAAAGAAATTACGCCTTAACAAAAAATTCTGTACGCATCTTTAAGTGTAACAAATAATGCATATCCTGTTACATTATATAGGTGAGAATTTATAAAAGAGATTTCAGTAATGAATGAACTCATAACAGGAAGTAAAGTGTAACAGTTCTTCCACGAGTTTGTTCATATTTAATTTATTCCTAATGTGATTTTGTTCTTCAGGCAATCAAATATTGAATGCTGCATACCTGATGCCATTAAAAAGTATTTACTAACAAGCAAATAATTGTTGTGTTGTCTGCATATAATAAGAAATATAAAGATACACAAATTGTAAAATGGATGAACATATATGCGCATGTGCATGTGTGCATGAAGGAACATGACTTCTTGCATAAAGCACTGAAATCAAGCTTTTTGCTGCTTTTCATCAAGACAAGCAATCCCTTTTATATATTATATATCAGTTTTGCCATATATAAAATATACAAGACCCTACGGGCATTTTAAAACTATTTGGTATGACATGGAAATCCGAGGCTGACGTCATCTGAATCACAACAAATTGTGACCAGATAATTTTAGCACGATATTTAGCAATTACTACTTTAATACTAATACTATAGTAAACAAAACTGTGTCATAAATTATTGATGACATATATGTAATAACTCAAACAAATAAAACTCATGACTCTTTTGATCCTTACCTCAAGTTTCACTAATATACTTTGTCTGTGGAAACACCCAAATATGTTAGCATTTTGTTAGAACACGCGATATCTTGGCATTATGATCTGAATTTGCGACTTTACGACGAACATGTTCGTACATATATTCATCTCGCACTGAGGAAAGTCCAAGAGGGGGTATTTCTGTTCTTGCACCTAGGACAACTGCTTTCAGAAGATATTACAATACATATTTGCTTTAAAAAAAGGTTGCTTTTTATCTTCACCTGCGTTCTCTTTAAGGAATTATTTAAAAAAGCATTAATATCCATTTAACTCTATTTCTACATTACTTCTAGATTTTCTTATCAGATTTTTTTCCCTTCCTAATTTAAGCTTGTACAAATCAGAGCTTTAAAATGTTCTAGACCACCGCAGTCATAATGGCGGCACAAATCTTTGCATGTGCGAAAGCTAGACCCACCAAGTGTTTGAGCATATACATCCCGGCGTTTGCATAAAGCACTTGATTTGCCTTTGAAATCCAATTGAGACTTCGTGTCCAAAGAATCATATTATATATTGAAATTTACTTTAACCTGAAAATGAACTGCAAATAAATAAAGAACTAGAAAAATAAAGTATGGTCTTGCTAAGGACCGACTGATTTCATTTTTTTTTTATGTTCATGCTGTTCTATATAAAATATTTTAGAATGACTTTGTAATAGTTGTTTCATGCATATGCCAGTTGTGTGTGCCAGACTACCCATCAGCTAATTTAAACACTTGAACTTCACTTAAGTCGAATACGAAACATTTAATTTTTGAAGTTGTAAGATGCGTTCTGGACGACACAAACGTTGGAGTGTTGTGGTCCTACAGGTATGGAAGACAAGAACATTCTGAGGAAACCACCTTTAAAAAGCTGATAACGTTTCCTTGCAAGTGCTTTAAATGGGGAACGAATCTGGAAGAACAAAGACGCAATGTTAACACATTACCTCAATTTGAGGTTCCCAGATCATCAACTAATCGACGGATTAAACAAAGTTATTCCGAACTTCACCTAATCTTACTAAAAAAAAACAAAACAAAAAAAACAAACAAACATGGAATACATGACTTTTTAGACACCACTGAAATTTGGGAAAGTTCACAGAAATTATTTTCCTTTCTGAACAACAGTTTGTGAAATTGTATGTTATATAGAATTTGATGGGTCTTGCGATATATTTACGAGGACATATTATACCATCAAATAATTACTAATTCTGAGATGAAACAAAATTAATGGCACTGCTATGCAGCACTGGAGGAAATATTTACTTGCATACGTTAATTATATTTATTTTGATACTCTAGCTAAATTAGATATAGTATACAATTGCATCTATCAGTTCCAGGTTACATGAAAGCGTAGATAAAGAGCCAAATATTTAATTTAAATGGAGAAACAATGTGCCAGCAAAGCTATCTGCATGGACTATACATTTTGTTTTGTCATATCTTTATGTCTAGAATATGCAATGAGCAATACAGATTACGGTCTTGGGTCAATGTTTCCTTTTCAGCTGGACTGATGGACTACTGTTCAGTAATCAGCTAGTCGACTTGTCCTGGAAAGCCATCTATCAGGAAGCCGAAGATCGGGGTAACAGGGACATTTAGGCTGCAGTAAAATGTATAAAAAATATATATGTATTCAGCAATAACTTTCTTCGAGAATTGCATGTACATATCTTGCTCAGTTTGATAACGTTATGTGTGCTGTCTGAGTTCAGTTCTGGTATGCAACTATCTTTTCTGCACCGATTCGATTTAATGTTATATAAGAAAAGTTAACATATCTGGCAAGCACCATTGAGTGGGAAGGTTAGGTTTTACTTAATATACAGATGTGTGTATGTGTAAAATCATATCATGACGACTATGATGATGATGATTATCATCCTCGTTACTTCTTCTTTGCCTTATATATATATATATATATATATATATATATATATATATATATATATATATAGAGAGAGAGAGAGAGAGAGAGAGAGAGAGAGATAGATAGATATATAGATATACAATTACTAGTAAATATATTATGCAGTTATTTTACTAGTACTTGTGTTGTTTTTGCTGTCGACGTCATCATCATTATCATCACCAGCATCGTCATTATTATTTTTTATTACTTTATATAAATGTTATATATATCCGTAACAGATATTATAAATTGAAGAAAGACATATGACTGTAGAACAGAAACAGAACAAGACGCGGTATAATAAATTATCCGAGACACTGTTTTGAAGTCACCGTTTAAACTGTTTAAATGACTTAGTTGTACTAAGTGAAGAACAATTTGGAGATAGGAGGAGAAACCTTTTTAGTAAAACGACTTTCGAGGTTGATGTTAACATAATTATATTGTTTAGCTGTTGCATAATCGAATCAAAGTAAACAAGCATGAAGGAGACCATCTCTTTAATACATGTGTCTGTCCATAAGGATTCGCAAAATTTTAAACAGCTCCCTTCCCTCCCACAATCACTCCAGGTGACTGAACTCGATCACTATTAAGGGTTATCTTCCAAAAATCCCTCAGCTGCAAACGATATGAGGAAGGCAAATGTATCGACACTTTTCAAAATTAGGGAGAAGTATAAAGTCATCAATCACAAACCTGTATTTCATACCAGCTTGACCTGCTAGTTACAAAATAACATTAATGTAGGACGGATTCAAAGCACGACGCAGCTGTGAAACTAAACTAATTACCTTAATACATGAATTGTCTTCATATCTAAATGGACCAGGTAACACGAGATTGCACTCCTTTACTTCAGTAAGGCATTGAGTACCACATGAACGCCTTCGAAGGCAAGATACATTACTATAGAATAAGAAGTCAAACTTGAAACTAGATTAGAGCATTTCTGTCAAAAGAACACAACAGGTTATACTGGATGGAACCACTTCAGACACAGCACCAGTGATGAGTGAATATCCCAAGGCAGCGTCTTTGGCCCAAGCCTATTTCTGCTGTTTATTTACTATCTAACGTGGAGTGACAGGTCCAAGACACGCATCTTTGCGGATGATTGTGTGGTATGCAAAGATATCCTCTCTGATAGACTGCAAAACCTTCCAGATGATCGGAACTAACTAGAGTAGTTATGAAAAGTAATAGCCTTTACTATTTCAAGTATAGTCAATAAATGGGACTGTAACATATAGCCTGAAAATTGGGTCTGCCGAATGAATCACACCAACTACACTTGTTAAACATATCAGTTAATGGCTTACCAATCTTCATTTCACAAATAATTAAAATTATTTGACTGCAACATTGTTCACACGGCTGACAAGAAATGGCATAAACAGCACGTATGTTATGTAAAACAATATACAAAAGGCGAATATCCTTATTAGGCACATGATAAAAGTGTACATGTTTAACAATCTGTATTTCTAGAAATTTTCAGTAGGTCACGCATGTCTTGCTCATTTACTTCTCTGTGGTTGTGTTTGAGGGCGGGGCGGGGACGAGAATAAGAGCACGTGCTCAACAACTTGCTTTGCCTGACTTGCGACGTTCACAGCTGCATTTGCAACTCTGGACCGTTTTTTGCGGTCCCCCGAGCAGGCTCGTGTTTCACGTTGATTACGTCATGGCCGTTTTTGGCGACCTTGTTTGCGGTCGTGTGATGTCATTGTTTCATTTGAAGTATAACAGAGGTTATACTCGATTCTACAGAAGTAAGATGAAGGACACTTGTGGCCATCATATTTAGCTATGGTATATGAAATTAAGCATGATAGCGGAGATCGCTATTATTTATTTCTTCCAACAGTCGTTTTCGCGCTTGAAAAAACCATATCTGTAGTCGATTAAGTTTGCCTACTTGGAAAAGGAAACTGCACTTAATTATACAAAGATTAATATTGTGACATCCCATGCTCAACTTCCAATCTCAACTTCTAATATAGCACGGGACATGTCAAGAACTATATAATTATTCTTCACTTTTCATGGGAGATTGGGAGATAATTGATTAGGTCTTTCAGTCCATTTGCCTGTCCGTCCAACTGCAAACATCAAACTCCGATCAGTATAACTAAGACTGGTATAAGTCTTTATTAATTATATGTACATACGTGATTGATCGGATGCGTTTGATAATACAAATTGTATCCTTATTTCTACATGGTCACAGTTTTATACTTTAAATGTACGCCCAATACCTGTTGTTTATTGGTATTATTTCCCGATTTTGATTTTCCTATCTATTTATACTATCAATTTAAGCAAGCCCCACCCTCATTTATGAGACAATGACAACATATCTTTGACAGCATGTCTTTGATAGCATATGCCAAGCATGTCACTAAAATTACTTTATACAGTAAAATGTTGGAATGAACTCAAACATTTTAACGGAATTAATACATCATTACGTACATTTCGTTTTTTGTTTTCTTCTCTTTTTCTTCTTCTTTTTCTTTGGAGAGGGACAAGTGCGTTGTACGTCACAACAACAGTTTCAAGGCTATACCTTGTTGAGAGAAGTAGAATAAAGTGTCTTACCCAAGGACACACCACGTTGGATGAACCTGATCTGGTATTGGGCATCGAACTCTGAATCTTGTTGTCATTCGTTGTGTCCCCCCCCCCCAATTCACCTTAATTGTTAACAATAATACGTGTTGCATTAATACGATACTATAATGTTTGCAGGAAACGTGTTCAACGCTGAATCTATGGTACATAACATTGCGCTCATATGTTCAAATAGTGTATAACTGGCTCGCAAAAGCTAGGGACACTTTACTGTGAGATGTTTTCCTATGGAGTAAGGGTTCCCTTGGAAAAAACGATTGCGCAAGGCAATTTAAATGAAACAAATATAAATGCATTACACGACGGTGAAAAAGTGAAAAGAAAACTATTATTGTAGCTCGATTTTTAGATACAAAAAGTCAAGAGATTGTAAAATGTCACGTTTACAGGAGTGACCTGATAGTATGTTAAACTGTTGTATAGGAGTCTTACCACGTTTTAATAAATTAATACATTTTGTTTGTATTCGCTTTAGAGTCACACCGGACACTCGCCTTGTATATCAGCTCATAACATTTGTTGAGCATATGATTATGTAAAGGACAATTGATGACAACAGGATCAACTCATTTCCTCTGTTAATGTCGAAAGGGAATATGCTGGCAAACCTGGTATCCCTGCCAGCATACAATCAGGAAATAAGCATGTCTTACCTCAACCAGCAGCATCCTTCTTGTCCTTGTATCCCCAAACCAGGGGTTAAGGCGCAAGTGGGAACATGTTCTTTAGTGGCGCCTCTACTTTGTTACAGAGAGTTTTTTATGTCAGTTTTAAACTTGTCTACCTCCTTCTAAATATAAGTTTTGTGAAGAATTGCCTTTGTTACACCAAGGTTTAAGTAAAATACTATGAAAACTGCAGCTGCAAAAAAAAATAAAAAAATTAAAAAAATATATTAAAAAATAAAAAAATTTAAAAAAATCCGGACATCACTCTGCTGAAGAAATTGCCCTATATCAGCTCTACAAATCATACAGTGTCGTGCTCTCTTATTTGTCAGTGTTTGATTTTGCAAATGGACACATTTCTGTTGAGCCAAAATGAGCAGAGATGCCTCGTACTTGTGTGAACAATTCAGATAACTCCTGTTATGTTTGTGGGGAAGTGACTTTTGCATCACAAAAGCGCAGTATAACCAATATGGTTAAGAAAGCCTATCACCTTTAGTTTGGCTGCAAAATTGGAGATCAGGACAAGATGTGGGCCCCACACATATGCTGCAACACTTGTGCAACAAATCTTCGCCAGTGGTTGAACAATGAAACAAATCTATGTCTTTTGCAGTGCCAATGATTTGGAGAGAGCCAACAGATCATATCAGCAATTGTTACTTCTGCATGGTGCCTCCAGTTGGGAAAGGTGTGTCAAAGAAGAAAAAGTGGTCTGTGCATTATCCACTCATTCCGTCAGCTATACGCCCAGTACCCCACGGAGAAGGACTGCCGGTTCCTGATGCACCAGAATCATTGTCGCTTGAGTCAGACGAGGAAGAGGAAAAGTATGGAACTTCTAGTTGTGAACCAACAATGTCACATAACCCATATTTTCTCCCATCCTCCTTCTCTGAACCACACCTCATAACACAAGGTGAACTGAATGACATTGTCGGGGATTTGAAACTACCCAAGAGTAAGGCAGAGCTGTTGGGCTCCAGACTGCAGCAGTGGAATCTACTTGCAGGTGATATTAGGGTTTCCATGTTCCGTGACCGTCAAAAGGATCTTGTCCCATTCTTCTTCATGGATGGTGATCTTGTAGCCTGCAACAACATCGATGGTGTGAAGGCAGCCCTAAACAGCCTTCATGATCCAGATGAGTGGAAACTGTTCATTGATTCATGGAAGACGAGTCTTAAAGCTATTTTGCTGCATAATGGCAGTGTTTTGCCATCAATTCCAGTTGGTCTTGCAGTCCATATGAAGGAAACCTATGAAAACATGAAACAACTTTTGAGGTGCATAACTATCACCAACATCAGTGGCAGCTTTGGGCGATTTTAAGGTTCTTGCTCTCTTGCTTGGTCTGCAGACTGGATACAGAAAGTACTACTGTTTTCTCTGCGAATGGGATAGTCGTGCAAGAGATTCCCACTACATCAAGAGAGATTAGCCACTCCGACAGTCATTGGAGCCTGGGATGAAAAGTGTTCAGCATCCACCACTTGTTGAATCAAGGAAGATTTTGTTACCACCCTTGCACATCAAGCTGGGTCTGATGAAGAATTTTGTCAAGGCCATGGACAAAACACAAGAATCTTTCAAGTACCTCCGTGGAAAATGTCCAAGGTAAAGTGAAGCTAAGATAAAGGAAGTGTCTTTGTTGGTCCTCAGATTCGTGAACTTCTTCGAGATGATGCATTTCACCGTGCACTGTGTGGCAAGGAAAAGATGGCATGGAAAGTTTTCCAGTTAGTGGCAACAAATTTTCTAGGAAACAACAAGGCAGACAACTACAGGGAGTTGGTGGAAAACCTCCTCAAGGCATACAAAAGCCTTGGTTGCAATATGTCACTAAAGATACATTTTTTGCACTCTCATCTAAATTATTTTCCACCGAACTGCGGTTCAGTAAGCTACGAGCACGGCGAGCGATTTCACCAGGACATTGCAACAATGGAGAAACGCTATTCAGGGCAAATGGAGCCCATCAATGAATGCACACTATTGCTGGACAGTGACAAGAGATGCTCCATTTAATGTATACAAGAGACAAGCCAAGAAGCGCCGAGTAGACACTGAATAAGGGCTAAACTATGTACTTATATATAGATAATAGTTTTTGACTTTTGTTTCAATATATTTTTTATTTATATAACCCTTTTGCTGTTTTTTAAAGTGTTACACAAACAGGACAGGTGAAATATTATCATGTAAAGCAACCATAAATACATGAAAAGACCTAGGTTTACAATTTATGATTAAAACTCTACTACAGTGTATGTACACAATATACATAGACGTAAAATGTAAAAACTGAAATATCTTGGAAACAGTAGCCAATCAGTTGTTTTAATTGTCATATTTGAATTCAGCACATCAAAATCCCTAATAAATAGCACATTATATCTCTGAAGCAGACGACTTCGAAATTTTTTAGGCCAGTGTTAATCCTCTTTCGACTAAAGTCAGGATACCTGGAATGTCTGTCAGGAAAAAGTTCATTGGGCTCCAGTATGTCTAAAAGTTGAAATAAAAGGAACCTCTAAGACAGGATAAAAGAAAGACAAAAGTAAAAATACCTTGTATCTATGTCAAGAAAACGGACAATTGTTTTTCAGAGCGTCCCAAATTAATTTGAAAACAATGAGTAGGAATGTTCAAAAGCAAAAACAGAAGAAGAACCCATTCCAGAAAAGAAATGTAAAAAGGTGAGAAAAACATAAAAAACAGCATAAGAAGCAGAACCCATACTATGTTTAGAAGTTTTAGATCGTGAAGGTATCTTTCCCTTCATTTTGGCTAAAGAAGTTTAATACATTTCTATCAGGTTTTTTATTGTCATGTAACTGACTGACCGTTTTGTTGTCATTTTCTTATTTCTTCTCACTGTTCAAAGTTTTCAGTTTTTCCTTTTCTTGCTTTCTTTTTTCCTCTTGTTGTTGTTGTTGAACACATATTTCTTCTTCTTTCCGAAGTTGCAAAAACTCTCCAGCTGTTCCAGCTGCTTTTTTCTGAAGTCATCATATACTGATAACGATGGAGAAGAATATGAAGGTGGAAATAGCAGCAAACATTCTTGAAAAGGAGATAAGATATTGCAGAAAGCCTAATTGAAGTCAGTCTTTCTGGAAGAATACTTGATACAGCAGCAGCATTAGTCTTACTATTACTCTAGGTATAAGAAGTATTTTAGTCATCGGTTTTTGTACTTGAACTCTTCAGCAATTGTAAATCGCGGGTATGCTCATGACATTAATATATATATATATATATATATATATATATATATATATATATATATATATTCAAATTGACGCCACGCGAGCGCTGTATTCTCTCTGGAAGGCAGACAACACGCCCTGACTGGATTATGTTACGCACGTTCTGATTGGTGGAACTTCCCAATCAGTCATCTGTTCTCAAGACAACCCAACAAGATGTGGACAAGTGTTTAGTCCTCTATCATCATTTTCAAGCATGCTGTTTGATTTGGAATACCCATGCATGCCAAGGCAACGAGGGCGATCACAAGCATTACATACACGAATATTTGCAAGAATATAATCAATGTGGAACGGCAAGTATGCCTTCAACGATTATTAGTCTATGAACTAGCTCAAAGGAGAAGCTTGAGAAGAAGAACTGTGAAGAGGTGCCACCTGTGATAACTCTCTTTGCTTTAAGCCACCTCTTTTTGGGGCCACCCAAATATATTTGGGAAGATATATTATAATCCAGTCATTGCCACTATGTGTTGTATGTTCTATGTTTGTATGTTTGTGCATGTCTATCTTGACGTCAGTCAATATATGTTCACAATTAATCAAAACCTAAAACCCCTTCTACCCGTCTTGTGTGCGATAGTGTGTGTGTGTGTGGGTGTAATGTGTATATAAACACTACTACCCTTTTGACATGTGGGATAGTATGTTTGTGTGTATGTTAGTATAGTGTCTGTGTAAACACTCCTACCCTCTTATGTGTGATAGTGGGTGATTTCATCCCCCTTATTGTGTACCCCATAAGTCTGGGTTGAATAGTATTTAAAAATGTTATGGTTGCATTTCCCATTTGACTCTATACATTGTTCAACATGGAGGCGTATTGTTAAATTCCCGTAGACACACCAAGGGTCATAAAATATAAACCGACGGTGTAATGTTAATTCACGAAGACACCCAAGTGCCATATAATGTAAACCTACTGTGTAATGTTAATTCCTAGATACTCCAAGTGCCACATATTTACTTCAGGAGAAAGCGAAAGAAGGAACAGAAGAAAAGAAAGAACAAGCGTGGAGTTGAAGAGAAGAGTGTGAAGAAGGAGACAAAAGCTAAAGATTTAGATGATAAGTATACTAGACACGCTTCAAACATTAATTTATACAATAAAGTATATTATATCGATTAAGAAAAAGGCATATTAATATTACGGCAGAATTATACATGGTTGCTGCCTTGATCAAGCTAAACGTACTTGAATATATTCAAAAACTAAATAACATTTTAAAAACCGTGATGATTAATTTTCAGCAGAGAAAACAGTTGTTGTATTATATATGATTCAGGATGGTTGAAATTTTTGGTGTGAGAATGTATTACCATTAGTGGAATTATTTAGCGTCGCACCTGAAGGAGCTATCAAAGTTGTAGTCGTAGTAGTACCGAAAGCAGAAGCAGAAGAAATACTGGTAACATTGGTGGCAGTAGTCGTCTTTGTGATAATAAAATCAGTAATGTTGGCAATGCCAGTGATGGCAGCATCTGTAATAGTAGTAGGACCTGTTAATAATGTCTTTGGTTCGTAAAGCTATGTTTAACTGGATATATCCTTTTTAAAAACGAGTGATTTATATTTCATGCGTCTTTGTTTCAATTCTGAATTAGTGTCCCAAAAATTGAAATTTATACATCACAACTATTGTGTGGTTAAAAATATCGCAATAATAATAATGATAAAATGTTATAAATTAATTAATACGAATAATTATATATATATATATATATATATATATATATATATATATATATATATATATATATTCAAATCGTTTGAACGCGTTACTGAGTCAGAAAATTATTGCATCATTATCCTTAATGGTACAATAAGTTTATCTCTTGCAGAAATGACGAATCAAACAGCACAGATAATTAGCATAAAGTATGCCACAACTAAGTATCGCGAAGAGCAAAAAACATTAATTCATAGAAGAAGCCATTTAGGCAGGTTGTGTATTTGTGTATAGCGACAGGGAAACATAACTGTATTGAACTTCAAGCAAAAAGTACCAAATTATATGCACTTCTTCGCGAATATTTATCTGCTGTGTTGTCTTAAAATTTTTCTTTTCTCTCATTAGTTTAGGTCACAAAACTTACTTTCGATCACTCCATGATTGTTTTTTTTTTTTTAAATATTCAGAAACTTTGAACTTTTAACAACATTTGTTTCACAACTCTTGCAAGAGCAATACACATTGTTATGAATTTTGTTGCAGCATGTGATATTAGCATTTTCACCTGTGGCAAATGTAAGGATATATATTCTTCAGAAGTTAAAAAACAACAATAACAAGAACAACAACAAAAACCCAACAAAATAATAATAATTAAAATGAACCATGTTCTGTATAATGTTGGTTATATTTTACTATCAAGCGTATAATGTGTTACCTTACCTGGACAAAGTCCTTGCTTCAGAGAAATACTCACGATGGTGTACTGTCCATAGCAACTATTTATGTGCAAAAAGATGATTGAGATCCTCGATTTTCTTGCTAAATCAATAATGGCGTGAATCTCTGCCCATGTATTCCTTATAATGCCCAATTGGTTCGACATAACCTGCCCCTCGTCCGACATCACCATTATATACGTAACGCAGCTGTGTTCTATAAAGTATTGCAACGATTGACACTTGGGTCCTGGTGAGATTTCTGACTTGGAAGTGAAACTTGACTCATCTCTAGGAGCCATGCAGTTTGTGTATGCACATATTAGGGCTACAAAATAATAACGCATTCAAAAAAGACTTATATTTCTGTTTATTTAAATTTAATATTAGCAAATAAAGTTTTAAGCTTTATATGAACATTGGAAAAATAACTTAATTATAACACGCAATTCTTCAAAGGCTGCCAATTTGCATCTGACCATCACAAAATAAGGGTCTCAGGCGGGCTTAAGTTAGTAATTGCACCTGTTTTGTCCTTTTCTCAATGCTATATTGAAAATGCTAGGAAATCGTTGTATCGACGTGTTTATGGTAAGAACTATTGGGATACAGTTTGTTCCTTTATCAGAGTACTGCGTATGTTTTGGCGCTTGTGGCCAGGAAAACAGTTCACATACACCACTATTTGCTTGCGACATTGTGGTGATCTTGGTTCAGCAGAATTTTAAACATCTTGTATTTTTTATATTTCTTTTCCAATAAGCAAGGTAACCCACACACGCAAACTTCAAATTAGAGGCAAACCAAATGTCTCGGGATAGCGACAAAAGAATACCATTGTACGCAATATATCCATGTAGGCTTTTCAGCATGATGCTTGACTAACTTGTAATACCAAATGATATAATAATCATTCGGAATATCTTAAATCAGATTAAAATCAAAAGATACTCATAATACGTAGATCTAATATGCATCAATTTGAGATCATGTTCTGTTCATCTGTTGATTATCCAGCCAAATTAAAGCGCATATTTCCGAAAGTGGCAAACGTCATCCGAAAAAAAAATTGTTTACGAACGACAACTCTTCCAAATACAAATTGTGACGCCTTTTCTGATAGGCTAGTAAAAACGTATTGGATCAAGAATTTCAAAGGCCATCAGAACACATATTTGTATATGTGTCTGTCTTATCTCTGGTATGTCAGAGATTTCAATTCTATTTTTATTCAGATTATTACCATGTTTAAATTTTGAAAATTATTTACCGTTTTTGTTTATTTCCCATAGCGGACCTCCTTCTCAATTGCAAAATTCTTCAAAGAAAGCGCAAACTAGAATTTGGAAAAGATAACCGTATAGCTAGCAAAGATGTATACATTTTGATTATAAAAAAACATGTATGTAGTACACAAGTAGTACAGTTTCCTATCTAATATTTGGCAAAACGTTACATCAGATGAGTTTTGAATAAAAAGTAAGGACCAAAACACATGTGAACAATGTTGCCAAAGTGGTGCAACGTGTCAGTACTACAAGTGGTATAGGAAATTAAATTTGTACCAGGTGATCTTATTTGTGACGAAATATTAATCAATATATGTAAGTGTATACGGGTCAATACAATATTTTAAACGATATCGCAAATGGTAATGATAACGAGTAAAGTGTTGCAAACAGGTGACACTGAATGTTGAGCGCAAAAGATCGGCGAGAAATGTTACAAAACAAAAGAAGGACGCGGTGGGTGGGTAGGTGGGAGGAACCGCTTCGTCACCTACAGTATATGTACAATAACTTCTCGGAGTATTATAACCAGTGTAAAATATTCTCTACATAGAAACATATAAGAGCAAATTCTGTTCTTATTTAGATGCAAAGGAAACAAAAATGGTAAAACTTTAAATAATATAAATAATACCATATGATTGGATAAAGGTCAAGTAACACGGTAACGTCAGTCAGGAGAAACAAAAGATGAAAAAGAGAAGACAAAATGAGACAATTCTGTGTCCGTTAGTGATTATGGAAAAGTTGCTATGGGATGGATAGATTTTCGCATGAAGAAAAAATTCCACATCTGTTTTCAATTGTATAATCCAATATTTCTGCTCCTGTACCCGTTTTTCGTATGTCCTCCCCCGGTTTGATTGATTAATTAACATCTCAAGAGAATGACCAGTATGTCCGGTTTAATTGTGGCGGTTGTTTTTGTGTTTTTTTATTTGTTTTCGTAAAAATATAGGGCTGCACATATCAGGAGTTCAGTCACAGTTTTGCTGCAACATATAATATTTGACTCATGTTTTTTCGTGGCATCCAGCTTTTGGAATTTGTGTTTGTATCGGGCATACATTTCCTTATGAGGCAGCGTGTGTCTTTAAAATGATGTGTGTCTGCTTCTAGTCAGGTTGTCATGATCTTTCACTGTTTGTGTGTGTGTGTGTGTGTTTGGGTGTTCTTTATATGGCAGAGGATCAGACGATTTGATGATGTGCCAATATTTCTTGATGATTGATTATAGCTTGCATACTGTGTGGCGTGTGTCTCTTTTTAAATTGACCAAAAAGAGAGAGACAAAAATGAATGAAGGGAACAAAGATATCATTCCTCAACGATGAATATGTTCTGAAGTACTTACAGTTGAGAGTTCAAGAACGTACATTCTTATATAACGTAAATAATACATAAATCAATCAAATATTGAACATTTAATGTAAAAAAAAAATGCTTTATATGAAATGATAATCGGAAAATGAAATGCCTCTTTATGACACTTTCTTTCTTGCTATATTGTATGCAATTTAAGGGTACAGATGTGTATTGTATTGGGTAATGCAAACTCCTTTCATATATTGTATTCCAGAAAGTCATGTATTTTATTCTCTGAACAAATTACCGTATTGGACGTAATACTCGCTCGCATGCCTTAATAAGCGCATATCCCTCATTAAAAAAATATCATAGAAGTTATCATTTCTAAACGTGTCTCCACCCTTGCATTTCTTATGGGAGGAAAGCAGATGCTAAATCCGCCTAGAACATCCTGAATTTCTTCGAAATTACCACCACGAATGCTGGCGTCTCTTTATGTTTTGACTGTGTTGGTTATATCAGGGTCCGAAACAGATTTTGCACATGTGTGTGTGTGCTTTTGTGCGCTGTTTTTTGTCGGACGGTTTAGTGGGTTGGGGGTGTTAGGAAGGGGGAGGGCTTTTGGAAGAGAGAATGTATCTCGAAAGTGGAGAACTCTCAAATGAGGCAAAAGGAACGAACGCTTCTAATATGTACATAAACGTAATGAAAACACGGTTTAAAACATCCTCAGCATGTTCTTGCTACTTGGTTTTAAACATCACGTCTAGCACATTATATATATATATATATATATATATATATATATATATATATATATATATATATATATATCATGCCCAGAAAAGATGAGCTAAGTATCTTTCCAAAGAACACACCGAGGTAGCTGGTCTGGTCGGGTGTCAATCCTTCTATCCTTGGCTTACTACACAAACCATGAAGTAAATGAGCACTGTGTCTCCGTTGTTGACATGCTCTTATTATGATGAACTTAAATGTCATGCAATTTATCTCACATATAATGTTTTAAGGGCACAGTTTGAGTATTATCTTGAACAAGATACTTCGGTATCGATAATATAGGCATGAAAAACGTGGAGATTTTATTGTTTCATCTATGGTTTAAAGTTCAATCCCATACATTTAACCAACCACCACCACTACTACTACCACTGGTATTATATATAAACCTTACATGGCACAGTGATATTGAAATTAGAATGCACGAGTCTTGTGACAAGTATACGAAACACAGCAATCTGCATTGAAAACTACTCCTAAAATATATAAAAATGTGATAAACATGCTTAATTTAGGTATAGTAAGGGGTGTATTGGCACCTGTAATTTAACATCTTTAAAACGGGGAATTATTATAAGAATTACATATAATATATTAATTAACTGTTTCCGGAAACATTTAATTTTAAAACTCGATTTTGTTTAAATTTTGCCGCCAACAAAAATAAAAGATACAAAAACAAAAAGTGTCACTCTGAAATGTAATGGTTGACTCATTTAAAATAAATACGATTTACGCGTAATCAGGACGAGTTACTCAACCAAACACCAAAACACGGTAAAGCCTTGTTCAAACAAGAGCGTATATTTCTCATCTGCAGCATCGCCTTCTTCCATAGTTATTTATAGTCCTGACAAGGCACTGAATATACAAACTAATATTTCTTTTCTTAGAAGACATAGCGTTACAACAGAGAGTGGAAAATAATATTTTTAAAATTAATATATAATCTCAGGATGCCATATTCTGAAGTACGCTTTTTTACATGTTGATAATAAATCAGACTTATCTCAGCACAAATAAATCGAGAAATATTAAAACAAATAAAAGCAGGATTATTTTGTTTTAAATACTGGTTCAGTAATATTTTGAGGCACTACACAGCTAGAGTTTTGTCTCGATATGTACGCCAGTCATTATGCAACAAAAGTTCCAATTCCCGTTACTACTGCAACTGTTACTATCTATTTATCATTTCATCTGCTTCAAAGGAAATAATATTGATGCTGATACCAACGACGGTACTACTACTACTATTACTACTACTACTACTGATTGAATGTATTTAACAAATGATCATTGCTTTGGACGCATTCGTTTATATAATCAATGCAAAATATTTTGTTGCATTCAGTAAAGTAGGACGGACGCCAACATAAATATCCACACTTGTAAATATAGAAAAAGTTTGATTCAAAATAAGGATGAATGAAGATATAAATACTGACAAATTGTATAGTGTACTGAATGACGAGTTACAAATATCTCTAAACCGATATCATTGCTGCAACACTGTTTAGAAATGTAAGTTTTTTTCAGATGAACGGAATTACCCTAATTCATTGGATGGATAGCATTTATTATTTTTTCTTAAATAAAGAAGAGAGAGAGAGAGAGAGAGAGAGAGAGAGAGAGAGAGAGAGAGAGAGAGAGAGAGAGAGAGAGAGAAGGTAGAACGGAAAGTGCTATCCCTGAATCCTAAGCGGAAATGCGCGATATTATGAAGTGAAATTATATATCAAAAAACAATATGTTCTTTCAGGTTAGATACTTTTTAATTGGACCCCCAGTGCGATTCGAAACCAGGTCCGCGTGTTATGATATTCATCACCTTAGCTGCACGCACAAATCCCCATATTTGTAACTTTCTATATTAACTTCAATATGTTTTGTCAGAGGAATTCCTGTGTATATGGAAAACATATAATTGCTGGGTCCCCATGCCAGTGTGTCTCTAACGCACGAGTGCATTGGGATTGGTGCCTGGATAGCAATGCGAAAGCCTTTCGATGTAATCTTTGAACGTCCCAAGATGACAAATATGTATCAATTTTCATTTTAAGTGATTGTAAATGGAAGTTGCACATAATCATATTTTTATCTATTGAATAGTGGTTATTATGATAGTTCTATGAAATATTTATTATATACATTTGGTCAAAAGTCCAATTTACTTGAAAGAGATATTTTTTTGTCGAATTCCCTATAATGTTGCTCAATACAAAATTAGAAAGTGATTTTTTGTTTTATTCGCTAAAGTCATCAGACAGATAAGTATGAACAAATTGTCTTAGCCGACGAAATGTCATTCAAAGACTTGTCAGGCATTACATACAAACTTTCTTATTATCATAGTATCATTATAACAAATATTATCTAGACGAATCTTCAGAAATTTACATCATATACAATATAATGTCATGAACACCCTCTTGTCCCCTAGATAGCAATGTTACAGACGATTTATGTACATGCTACAAATATCGCAAAATAGTGTCATTACCAAAATATGGAAAATGACAGAACACTAAAACTTATAAATTCATTTGCTTTTGCTCGGGCAGTAGTTATTACTATTAAATGTTTATATTATTTGCAAGATGCTACGATAAGAATGTCAAAATATAATATTTTGTTTTGGAGACAATGCTTATGTTTCATCTTTTCTTTTATAACAATGACGAGATTTATCTCTGATAAGGTGCATCGTTTATAATTGTCGAAATAATGTTTCCTTACAGAAAATGCATCTGCTAGATCTGCAACATTTCAATACATAGGGATAATGCTGCAGATAACCAAATTCGAAAACTGTTCAATTTTATAATTGCTATCATTTGTATTCCTAAATTTATATATCTAATGGAGTATAAAACATCAAACCAGAGGCTACAATTCCAACGGCTTTAATAGTCAGCAAGCCACCCCCCTCCACACACACAAACACACACACAGAGGTTGTTTTTTTTGTTGGTTGTTTAGAAATGTGCTCACAATTTGCCGTAGACTCTTTGCATAATTGAACCACTATTTCTTCACAAGTATAATAGTGTTGATTAGAATTGTGGGGTCATCCATGGTAAAGTAGGTAAACGCCTTTTAAATTAGCGAACTATACATTCTTAGACAAACTATTGCTCTCTCCACAAAAGTCCGCCTTGTGAACTAAAAATGGAATGAATATATCAATGCCCTGTGATTCTTATGGGACAACTGTAACATTCATGTTCTTTGGGGTTGCAATATAACAGTCCAACAAGAACTGCCACTAGATGGCGCACGACAAATTGACTATTTATTATTCCAGAGTGATTGCTTCAGGTGGCTACCGAAAAGCCGCCGCATAAAATGTTGAATAAAATTTGTAATTACTAATAAGAAATAATGGTACCAAAGGATTTGGCAACATACATATGACAACACTACTTTGGAGTTTTACTGATTATTTCAAAATGAAATATGTGGCAATTACTAACCTGAAGAACTATTTTGTTGCGAATATGCTCAGTTCCACTGACTGAAAATTATATTTATATGAATAAAATTAGCAGTAAATTTACTACTACTACTAATAATAATAATAATAATAATAATTTGTTTATCTGCAATGCAGGCCACAAGCTCATGATACAAAATCCATACATCATGCGGTCCAAAAAGGTGTCATCGTGTCATCGTGTGTGCTGGAGAACATCGTACGTCTAGTCAGAACATTATACATGAAATTATTCCCTATCGTCATGTTTCTAATTAAATGAAACACAAATATAGGTTGTACAATAATCAAACAATATAAATTAAAGAAAAAAAAACAAAACAAGCAAGCTGCAGAACAGAAGTTGATGATAAAACAGTTTCTCTAGTCTCTAAGGCTTGTATGAACAACTATACTAAATTAATCACCATAATGTTTATATTATCATTGTGTATACGTCATACATTTGTTTAGCTTTTGTATACAAAAGGTAACTACTTTATTCGTAATCTCAAGATAATGCAGCATACTCAAGAAAAACAGTAATGGAAATCAAAATTGAGCTGTGATATTTCCAAGAAAACGTTCTAAAGATTATTCTTGGTTTAACATAGATTGTATAGCTGCTAAAAGCAAAACTCTAAGATATCTAATACAATTCAGAATGCAAAACACAATGAAATTACTTGAAGATTATACATTTTATAGAAATATGTATACATTTCTTATAAAAAACAAGCGAAATAAAGCTTGAAATAGAACATACAATAGTATTATATCTTCAATATACTCTAAAATTACAAAATATGTTGGCGCCTTTTAAAGAGTACCGTAATTTATACACAAGTGAGTATCACATCTGCTGCTTGGTATGAACATCTGTCAGAATTATTTAATATGTTCCCTTTCTGTTGATCAGTTAAAAGAAAATGAAAATATTCAAATAGTTCCTGAAACATTACATATAATAATTTTTAAAGAAAAGGTTTACTTAGCATTGAATAAACTGAAATGATTCAACTACATTATATTCTCAGAAATCTGCATTAATACTGCTTATAGTGGAAATTAAATGTGAATATGAAAAAAGAAAAGAAAAAATCAAGATGGATTGTATTTCGTAATGGTAGTTATCTCGAAAGTTATTAAAAGTAGTACTGTGGCCATATCGAGGTAAAATTTGAATCATATTATAAATATACAGGATGCATATTTTCCTCACAAACTCATGGTACATATGTGAAAAAGCTTTATTTTTGCAAGCATTGACTGCTATGCACATTGTCAAGCAAAATCTTTCAAAATTTGGTAATATAAATATAATTGCAATACTTCGTATATCTGACTCGAAGATAGCTCCCCTATTTAACTATGAGTCTGAGGTCTGGGAGTTTTATGATGTGAACACTATTGAAAACGTCTGTCATTGTGTAAATATATTCTTCGTATATTTATGTCTACTCTAAATGCACTAGTATAATATAAGTTAACAACAAATAATATGCAGAATAAAAGACAGAAACATATTTTAAAATATTTGCTTAGAATCTTAAAAATGCCAGAAGACAGATTTCCTAAAGAATGTTACAATCTAGAATTAAGATGGCGAGAAAATTTTGATTACTGGATTTGCAATGTTAGAAAACATTCATTTAGGTTTGGATTTGGCAGTATTTGGTGTAGACAAGTGTTGAACGCTGAAAATATATTTGTAATTTTTAAAATTATAAAAATAATAATAATAATATGATTGATCTTTCTGTTGCCGTTCGCGTGTTCATGTTGTTTGTACTTTTTGCTTTCTTGTTATTCTGTTGTTCTAGTTTGTTTTTCCTTTGATGGTTACGTGGTTCTAGCTGTTATTTCTTTCCCGCTAGTGCAATTACTTAAATGTGATGGCAAAAAAATACCGGAGCTGATTACACGAATACGTAAACTATTTTCTTAAACGAAACTTGATTTATAATGTTGTACTATAACTGCAGTCCAAACCAAAAAATCGCTAGCCCCTCAATTAGCATTTGATGTATTCATCTATCAGTATTATAATAAAGGGCGGATAGATCCACTGAGAATAACTTCAATGTGAATTGTGCCATTTGTGTAGGTACTCCTTCTAAAGGTACGTATCATTCAACCACAACAATCTTCAAAGTCAATGCACACTCAAATGGGCCGAGTGTGTTGCAAAGAAATGTGTTTTGCAGGATACTGATTAAGAGTTTAGATTATATGACTTTTCAATTAAAATACATTAAATATAAAAATAAAAATGACAAATGAAACATATGTACCCACTTCCCCCTTTAAATTCAGTAAAGAAGGGGTCATATTTAGATACACAGTTTAATACACATTACATTGCCTTTAACAATGTTAAATTCAACACATTATGTAAAGGGGAATCCGCTTAAAATTTAAACTAGTCTTGTTCATTCTGCAGGCATTGGAATAAAGTCATATCTCTCCAGCAGTGGGTCAGAGACTACTATATATTTAACTATCACAACAATAATTAAGTAATGGGAAAAGTAAACTTTTTAAAAACTGCATTTAGTAATAATAATAAGTTTTAAAGACAATGTTTACTTCTGCAAGATCCATTCATGAGTTGAATGTTGTCAATATTCATGCCATCATACTTTGCTATCGACGCTGTAATACGAATTTTGAAATTCGTGTGCTTGTTGATATTAAACAAAACTTTTTTGGCACTCATTTTTTGTATTGCGCTCCTGCATCGTGATTAGGGAATTCTCAGTGTTATTGTAGACCAATGCAACGTCGAGGCTTCCACTGTAGACACGATAGTAGATTGAGAGGTAGGTTCTGAAGTCAAATCTAAAGCACTGAATGCTTGCCTCATTCACTGGCACGCCCTCTAAAATTGCTATGGGGGTTTGCCAATAATATGGTCCCAAACATAAATATCTAGTTTTGCCTAAAATAAGACAAAATGCAAAAAACGTATATTTTTGAAACAAAGATCTATTTTTTTTTACTTGTTTTCATAAAGGTTCTACTCGCAGTGCTCAGTTTATAAAAGCTCAGATGTAAAACCTTGATGTCAGGTAACTGCTTGAATGAAGCACTTTGAGTAAAGTAAATATTCCCACTAAAGGTTTGGTCGTAAATATCGTGAGCAAAGTCTGAACATTTCTTCATGTTCTAGTCAAACATGAGTGAGTAAAAGCTTGTCCAAGTTACCAAAAGAATCAAAGAAATGTAAAGAGTAGAAAATTGTTGTTTTGTCCCGTTGTTTTGCACATGCGTTGTAAATCTGCTCAAAGGAAACAAATAAAAGACACGAAATAAAGATGAATGATACAGATTATCCAAATGAAGGCAAATAATACGCTGATTTTGTTGTTAAAAACCCAAAAAGCAAGATACTTCTGATGGAAGTAAGGAAGAGAAAGAAAGAGTACTTGATTTTGGCAGCATGTACTAATCATGGTTAAATATGTACAAGAGGGGATAGAAATACCTGATCTCTCAGCATTATGTAGAATGAATAGAAGTGAGGGTGAGTAAGAATATTAACATATCCTCATTAAGCACAAGCTAGTCCGTCCACACCGGATATACTATCCACGTGACCGACAAGCTCCGGTAATATACTTTATGTTGTCTCACAATTATGACATGAACTTAAATTTATGAAGAAATAAGCACGGTCATAAGGCTAAAAATTAAGTTGAAAAAGATAGCTTATACGTCTTGTGTGAATTAAACACCCACATCTACCTTAGATTGGGTATAGAATGCAAACCAATTAAACCTTGGTCAATCAGAAGAAACTGAAAGTCATAATAGATATAGAAAGCTCGAACATTCTAGCAGAAAACGTAAAGAGGAAAACGTAAGCTAATTACTTCGAACCTGTCAGAAAACCAACTAAGATTGCGTCCACTGCTGCACATACCGAAATCATAGCGGCTATAGTGAACGGAGTAATTTCTGACACACTAGACGACGTCTACAAGCCAGGAACAATACTGAAGCAAAACCAACATTTCCCTGCAGTACTTGGAGGGATATGGTTTGTATACTGGAGAGGAACATGTAAGCTGGAAACTATGTTTTAAAATCATTTTGCCTCGTATAATTTTAATTTGTATGGCAATTAAATTTGTTTACACGAAACTGCAATGAGTATTAACACAATTTCTGAATATCTACATATGTGGGAGTTGTTTATTCTTGGGAATAGGTAGATTAGCCACAAATAAAATCGATGATTGTTGAAATTCACTACTTTTACAACTATTATAACACATACTATTGCTTCAGCTTCTACTGTTACTAATAGTATATCTACCACGTCAACTACTGCTGACGTTCCTGCTGCAATACTCTATATGAATACCGTTTTCATCGTACATACAGGTAACTAAATACACAGTTAATGAGTAACTAAATACGTAATTATCTAGAGCGAGTACCTGTACAAATCTAGTTTTTGTTCTAGCAATGCAAAACCTGCCAAACAGGTATTGTCTTCGCCAAATCGCACGTGCAGCCTTTACATGCACCGCAGTGTGTCCTTTGCTGCTAATATAAACGGACGCTTCATCTTTTCCTTTTCACTGTGCTATGAAAATAATAAATCTTCAACTTTCTACAGGTCATTAAAGTCATGTAACCATACGACTTGTTTTCCCTCTCCTTTGAACCCCAGTTACATTTTAGAATCCCCAGTGAGGAGGCAGAAAAAGGGAAGAAAATCCATTCTTTCATACTACCGCTATTTGGAGTGTTGACGTAGTGCTTCGCTCGAGGGAAACCCAGGTAATTCACACCATGTGTTTCTGACTTTGTCATCACCGGTCAGACGTGTTGGAGTCACCTGTAAACATCTGGATTCTCCAGGTTACTGGAGAGATCTCTGGCGTACGGACACTCAATGCCTTTGACAACAAAGTCTCACCGGAATATTCTGATATTTGTTCACACTTGAATATTTGATTCGAGGACATTCTTAATTTGGAAAAATCTATCATTTTCAAACTTATTATATCTCTTCCCAGCGCTCGAAGAGGGCATTTTGATCGTTTTAGGACATATTTTGAACTTAGATTCCAATATTTGCAATATTCGTTTTTCATATACATTCTCTGGGAAAACTGGTGAGGTTCCATTCATCTTGTTTTCGCATTCAAATTTGTTGTATATCTTAGTTTGCTTTTTTTCTTTCAAGTAGCAGTATTTTTTTATCGATTATATCGCTCTGTGAGATTGATAGTTTTGTTCTGATTTTTAATTTAAGTTTGTATATTTTGAACTTGATTTGATTGAGTGTTTACATTGATATGACAACCAACAGTTCGCATGGTTATCGCTTTGTTTCCATAACATTGCCCTTCACACCTTCGCTGCAATTAGGTACGGAGACAGTCCCCTTCCTTTAAATTAAAAAATATTAAAAAGTCTTTAGTAGGCAGGAGGAGGATGTAACGAAACAGTACCTTGATCAGACTGGTAAGTATAGAGTGCTTACGACTGCAAAAATAAACTGAGCGCCGTGCAAGTCATGCGAAATCCATTTAGTTAATCAACGATATCCTGTTCCGTCTTTCGCAAACCGAGGTTGTGTACTCTTGCGTTTTCAATACAGACGCCGCGAATTTCGACGTTTACAGGAGAAGATCCAACACAGAAGACAGAAGTAGGTTTTGACGTTTGTGGTTATGGTATAAGGTGCGGCAAGGTGTATCCGGTGTCCGTTATTATGCATGTTATTCGTAAGTTTTTGCGTGGTACCGCTATCCGTTTGCTACATACTCTTGGAGAGACAGCATCTTGTCATAATGTAGTGTGGATGTTTGAAGGTATATTTGGAAACTTTTCATCAGGCGAAGAGATTATGCAGCAATTGTATGTAGAACAAAAAGAGAGGACGAAAGCGTAGCCACATGGGGTTGCATATTTGAAGATATTGAAAGGACGGCCATAAACGGGAGTCGTCCAGAAATCATATGCTAAAATCTAAGTTTTGGACTGGTTGCATATTGACAGGCTGAAGAAAGCAAACCGCCACAGGTATGATCAAATGAAAGACTTCGACAATTTGTGGAGAGAAGTTAGGGCTATCGAACAAAAGCTTGCGTACAGCGAAGAAGCCTCCACATAAATGCGCCCGGATGTTCAAGCTCAGGCGGCAACGATAGATTGGATATTGGAGGATGTGTCAGCATACAAAGATCTCAGTTATCAGAGCAGCCGAGTTAAAATAATAGTTTCGGTCAAGAAACTTAGGAAAGCCGATCTTACTTCCAGAAAGGCCGAGGGCCGAGGGCGTGGACAATTCAACCATAAGATGCCACAAACACCGAAACATGGTTTTTATAACCTGTCTCATTAGCGAAACAAATAAAAGACAGGTGTGATAGCCACCAAATAAGTATGTTGGGGCGCATGGTTACTAGTTCAAATGAGACAGACGTGGTATTTTGTGGGAAACCGTCAACGGATATCTTAGCTAGCGGCTCTAGGGATGAAACTGTATCTTAATCATTTATGTTTTTCTTGTTCCCACCCCGCGGTTGGATGAACTAAAGGAGTTTGTGTTATCAATTTGTATTATAGTTAGAAACGCTCTTCCGTATTTAGGTTACATTGTGGCGGAAATAGTGGTTCATTTTCCTTGGTGAATAACCTATTTGTGCAGCTATTTTAATTATCCCCGACAATGATTACAATACGCAAGTTCCTCTTATCATCGGGACTAACGTTATTCCCGTTGGAGAATACGAGATGATTGATTGTTGAATCATTGCATGAATATACAACATAAATGGAAGCTTGCATTAGCAGTTTTGAACGATGCCACAAGACCAGACGTTAGGTCAACTATTAAGCGCCCTGTTGAAGTTGAACCTTTGGAGACAGTGATGCTGTCCGGCATTGTTAGAACGCCCATTTTGATAGAGTCTGCAGTCACTGAGCAAACTTATTCTGGAATATTAGAAGTCTAGTTTTCTGTCCTAGAGTAATATCTATTTGTGTGCGTGTGTGTGATCTGGAAAAAATGTACGAGTCCCCGTCAGAATTTGCAATTGTTCTACCAAAGTTGTAAGTTTACTCCAAGGTCTGTAGTTCGCACTCTGCAATAAATACAAGTTATTCGCACTTGGTCACCTGATTCTCCTCTGTCAATAACTAAATATGCCGGTACGCAAAGGATATTGGAATACATTAAAGATAATGTTGGAGATCTTACACCAGCAAAGCAATTTCAGTTCAGCCATCTCATTGATCGATGGAGCGCTGTTTTCTCTAAGAGTCCTCCGGATGTTGGTTTTACGTATCTCGTGGAGCACGAGATCAAACTTAGGGACAACATCCCCTTCAAGGAACTGTATTGGAGAATACATCCCACCATGATTGAGAGGTCAATTAACAGCTTAGAGAAATTTCAGAAGCAGGAGCCATTTGCGAGTCGCAGGGTCTTTTCTCTTCTAACGTGGTGTTAGTACGGAAAAATACAACACTTTAGATTCTGCACCGGTGTCCGGAAACTCAATTTCCACACCATCAAAAGCTGCCTATTATATTGTCCGAATAGAAGAATCTGTGAAAAGAAATCGTTGGCTCAAGCTATTGCTCGGCTCGAAGTTATATTTGAGGTCAGGTTAGTTGCAGGTGGCCATCAAGGAAGAAGACCAACACAAAACAGCGTTTTCTCTACTATACCCTCCTGGGGTGGCTTTTGGGTTAACTTCCACGTCTTCGACATTTCAGAGGTTGATGGAGAAATGATTAACTTCCTCACCTTCTACATTTCAGCGCTTGGATAAATGCATGAGAGAGATTAGTCTGAGAGAAGACGTAATTATTGTCTCCCGGACATTCGAAGATCACACACAAAAGCTTGAAGTTTGAACTGAAGGACATGCTCCATCAAGCGCTGAAATACAGCTGCATTTCAGCGCTTGACGGAGCATGTCTTGAAGTTCACACCATCAAAGTGCGAGTTTGTTAAGGATAGGGTATTATATCTTGGCCATATAATTTCTGTAGATAGAATTGAGACCTATACAGGCAAAATTAAAGCACTGGAGAACCGGCCAATTCCACGCAATGTGAGAGATCTGCTAAGTTTCCTAGGTTTTGTCGGATACTACAGGAAGTTTGTGAAGGATTACGCCAACTCACAAAACCCCGCAGTAACTTGCTAGTAGGGCATCCAACGAACCGATCACATACATCGAAGAGAACTAAGCCAAAGATATAGGTTTGTATGCACAGACACCTAGATTGGTTAGACCTAATCATCAGGAAGCTGTCAACTTTTCCAGAACTAAGGTATGTAGACTACATCAAGCTCTTTATCCTAAACATCGACGCCAGCCAAGACGGTCTACGCGCAGTACTTTACCGGAAATTGGACGGCGTGGAGAAGGTAACAGCATATGCAAGTATATAGCTAACATAGAGTGAGACGAATTGCCCAGCTCATACATTGGAATGTCCACCATTCAAGTGGGCAGTTACAGACAGGATTCATTCTCACCTGTATGTTAATGAATTTGAGACCAAGAGAGATAACAATCCCCTTAGGTATTTGTTGAGTACAGCAAACATTGACGCGGCCGGACACTGATGGTTAGCCGCCTTATCATCATACAACTTTAATCTTATGCACAGAAGCGGGAAAATCAATAGGGATGCCGACGGTTTATCCAGGATCCCGGAAGAACGTGAAATAACAAGCGAGTCTGTGAGGGCCATATGTAAGAATTAAGCTATGCGTTCGGAAACAATCCCCCTTAAATGAGTGTGCAGTCCTGATCCGCAGCACCGATTTGTCTCCGAATGAGGGAGTATTGAAATCCATGAAGAGCCAGGCCTTTCGAAAACTGACTGGACCAGAGAGCAATGGACGGAGGGTATCATACAGATAATTACGTACCTACTCAAAATGGAAAACAAGTCTTCTGAAGAAAACATAAAAAAAGAATCTCCTAAAGTAACGTTATATGTATGGGATTGGAGCAAGTTTACCTTGAAAGAATGATTATTATACTTGGCAAGAAAGGTTGATGAACAAAATCAACTTCAGCTCGTTTTACCACCTGCCTTTATGGAACTAGCTTTACAGGCCTTGCATGATGACTTTGGCCATCCAATGGGAGACAGAACACGTTCTTTATTAAAAGAAAGATTTTTCTGGCCTGGTATGGAACATGATGCGGAAAGAAGGGTCAACTTATGTGGGCGATGCATCAGGCAAAAACCTCCATCTGAAAAGAAAACCGCGTCTCTCGTCAGCATCTAGACTACACGGCCAATGGAACTGGTGTGTATAGATTATTTGTATCTGGAGCGATCGAAAAGGTGGTTGTGATAATATTCTAGTGATCACAGACCACTTCACTAGGTATGCGCAGGCGTTTTCAACTAGAAACCAGACTGCTAAAACAACAGCGAGAGTTTTGTTTGACAATGTTATTGTACATTACGACTTCCCGGCACGCGTTCATAGTGATCAGGGCCGTAACTTTGAATCTCACGACATCAAGGAGTTCTGTCGCTGGTGGGGAAAAGAGTCGCACAATCCCATACCTTGTCACATGAAACCACATGAGAAAAAGATTCAACCGCACACTGTTGAACATACTTGGAACCAGAAACAGGATTGGAGGACACACGTTGCTCCACTTGTACATGCGTATAACGCGACACGTCAAGAGTCACGAGAGTACGTCATTTTCTCCATACTTCCTGATGTTCGGAAGACGTCATTGTCTAGCTCCTGATGCCTTCCTGTGTATCCATCCATCTGATGAAGGATTGAAAGACCACATTTCTTATATTGAAGACTTGAAGAAACGTCTTGACTTTGCATACAAGACAGCCACCAGAGAAGCCATGAAAGTCGCAAATAAGCACAAGCAGAATTACGACATGCGAGTTTGAGAGTCCAGCTTAAAACCTGGAGATCGCGTTCTGGTAAAGAATGTATCTACTAGGGGTAAACATAAACCGGCGGCTAAATGGGAACGGGGCCTATATATAATGAAATCTCAACCTGATGTGGAGATACCAGTGTATGTTGTGGTGAAGGATAATGGAAGGGGGACCTCAATCTATGTTTATTTTGATATACAATACAAAGTATTTTCGTGTACACAATTCCATGAAACAGATCAGAAAGGGAAGCGAACAAGGTATAGCACAATTTCCAACATTTGGCTATTTAAATAGATAACAATGGAAACATACGGAAAATACTTAAACTCATAACAAACAGAAAAAACAAACAAAAAAACACCCCGGGGTGTTAAGCATTCTAACCCAGCGCATCACAGTATTACACATACAGTAAGCAGTATAACTGATGAACCAATGCTTCCAATGCTAAAATATAGGTTCGGGCCAAATGTCTTGATGGTACCTGGTATATATGTTTTTATTTCGGTTGATATAAAAATTCAAGAAAATGCTAACAATGCAGCTGCTAAAGTTTAGTATAAATGCTTATTAGAGACAAAAACATTTTTTAAGGTAGTGATGATATTTTTAAGTTAAATGATTACAAGATTTTCATGGCGTTTAAAGATTTATGGGTACCAATATATGAAAGAAGAAAAACAATAGAGCAAGCAATATATACCAAAAACCATATAAAGTTAACATCGGGAACGGCTGAAGGACAGAACGTTAGTAAAGAAACTGTTTAGTGTATTGTATACGAAAATAAATTTGATTTCCATATAATACCATATCAACTTCCCATTCTATCATTTTTTTCTCCCTCAAGATTTTAGATAAACACTTACAGGAGAAAAGGTATCTGAAGTGACAGAAGGTGCAAACCAGGGTTATGGATTGTAGACAATTTGTCTACATTACAATATAATTACTTCTGATACCATGGCTAATTCCGCTAACGAAAAGTACAGACATGAATTTGCTTATTTTATGATTGCATCGAAAGAGAGAGAATTATATGATGCCACAACTAATACGACCGTAACAAATGCCATACTTGATTCACCAAACCTAGGCTTAAAACTTGTCATGAGACTATGTGGAAAAAGATATGATCATAAAATGTATTTCAATTCAGCAATATAAAAAAAGATTACCGTGTAAGGATTACCAAACATGATTTTTTTTACAGGGATATAAAACGAGTCAACAATTTAAAGAAGCAAGGAAATAATTCTTTAAGGAGGATCTAATACATGGGGAACTTAACAATGTTAGAATTAATAATTTTATACTGATCACCATCTTTTATGGCTGGATTTAATAAGCGTTTGGTACTCAGGTTAAATGTCATAACAACTACATAACATCTATAAGGTTTTAAAACAAATACCATTTAATAAAATGGACCAATTGTAGATTTCGGATGTTGGCGAAGCATACTTACGTGATGAATGAGCTTCAGGTATGATGATTGGAATTTGTAATACATGTAATAAGAATGGCGCAATAAAGCATGACGGTTGTGTTATATGTGACTGAAATAAAAAGAAAGAAAAAAGTAGAAAATAGGACCATATATGAACAAGAAGTTTTGTTTCAAATGTAATGAGGGAATTACAAACCAATCAATTCCATGTATAAAATAGATATGTTACAGATACAATGGAAAGAGATAATATCACATAATTTAACCTCAAATACATTTCTAAATTCTTAAAGTTGATTATAACATAAGGACTATAAACGTGTGCATGAGATACTGAACACGTTTTGACGAAATTAAAGAAATATTAATTAGTCCAGAATGGTTATGTATGTAGAGAGGTTATTTGCTAACTTCGGTCAAGTTTAATATGAGGAACAAAATACAAACTACTTATTCCTTTACATCAGATATTTTCTATGTATGTCTTAGGTACATCTATAAAACCATCTAACAGAATAAAACATCATACAATAAACCAGTACCAACTAATATGGTATGTATTTCGTGATTGCATCGAGAAAACAAGCACGGTCCCCATTGTGGGATATCTTTTTTACAACGACAAAAAAAACCCCACAGCTTTTGATACTCACATACAACTTTTATCTAACATTTAAATAACTTTATTTGAAATAATCTCATTATATGATTATATGTCATGTTGCAAATTGCAGAAAGACAACATATCAACTGAATTTGATTGAAACTGAATATACAGACTTTTCATTTTGTTGTCACTATCTGTCCAACATTTATGAACAATAAGACCTACAATAGTAAATGGTTTTGCTGAAGGCGACAATATAATTTGGTGACAAATTAGATAAATGTTTCGAATTACTTATTAGTGCATAGCAGGAAACTATAATTTTTTTCCCGATAGATGATTCTTCTAACTTAGTAGATGCAAACAAAAAGGCAACCAACCCGACCAAAAAGTGAGAATTCAACGGTAGACATTATGAAATATGTATGTAGGTGGTAGTTTATACAAATAACTGTCATAGAATGTATTTGCATTTTTTTTAGATTTGTTGTTGGCCCATATTCAAAAGATAAAACGTCTATGGAAAATATGTTTTGAGGAAAATAATGCAGTATGAACGGTAATAAGAGAACGGATAGTTGGAAAAAAATAACTAAATGTGAATGAGGCTTTGGATAACTAAAATATGAACGAGGCTTGAATTTCCGTTTAATTACTAGGTGGAAGGAGACATTTTTCAATTTGCACACTAAACTCTCTATGGTACAAAATAAACAAGGTAATGTATTTATCTTATCTGCTAAATATTTCTTGTCATCATAACAACTTAATACAAATGTATTAAATGTAATATTTTATATCTCACGAATTTATGTCCAAGATAAATTCATCTCTTGGTGATTTACAGTTTAGTTACATAAACAGTCTTTGTACATTTATAATTTTAAATTCTTTTCAATTACTGATTGTGTGTAACCTTGCATACTTTATTTTCATTATCGCCAGTTCTAAAATCATATTGTTTACTTCTAAATCCACACCATTATTGTACTGGTATACTTTATATTCATCTTCGGAACACCAAAAATAGTATCTTTTCTTGATAATCGCTTGTGGCGTAAGTAATTTATTTCAATTCATGGTACACTTTATCTGTCTCTACATAAACAATCAACGAATTTGTATATGTCATTACAACTTTAATTTCATCACCATATTTATTTTTGAGAATGTTGTAGTAGAAGTTATATATAAACAGCTTACTTAAATCTAGCACTGTAAAGCCACCATAATCTGTTTAGTTATTTGCTTGTATTGTGTATAAATTAAATCATGGAATTTATCGTAATCTGTGTGCAGTTCTAAATCTACCTTACTTGTTTTCAAAATAACACCATGAGCTTGTACAAATGCACTAAATTAATGTGCTGGATCTTGTTTATAATTATTCATTCATAGATTTCTACATGCTTTACAAATTACGCATAATATTGAATTATCTTTCTTTATATAGCAGCCATGCAAGTCAACGAGTGCATTGAATTTGAAATGATGTATAGCATCATTACGATAATGGCAAGCCGCTTCTCTAATCCTGCACTAAGTTTTAAATACAATTTTATATTAATGGTACTTTAGTTTCATTCAATCTTTAAAAAGAATCCATGTAATTGTACGGGTAAATATCTTTTCTCAAATAGTTTGGTTCCATGTTGTTTTCATGATGATATCAGTGTTTATATTTTTAGCATGTTGTCATAGTGATTGGTTCATAAATCGATAGTTATCTATGAATCTGAGTGTTCTTTTTCTGAAAGATCTTTGCCTTCTTTGTCAGATCTATCAACTATAAATTTCTTACTATACGTAATGTATTTTTCATTTTTACAAAGGGCCCTAAAAATCAGTTGAGAATTGTATCCAAATAAATTATGAATAATTAGTAGGATGTATTTAATATATTTGCAGTTTATATTACATCTGGATGCGCAGGACCCCTGTATTTTCCAGTTAAGGTATAAAGATTTCTTACTTTGTTGCTGGTGTTATGTTCTTCGGAATCCTTATTGTGTTGACGGATTTATAATACATGTATTCTCAATAATGACTACCATTTTAAAATCGTTGTTTTGTCTTAGTTTTTCATTAGCAGTTTCTGCATTTAAATGCAAATACTTGTAAATTTTCATGTCTGCAGTCAGCTCCTGTGAAAACTAGAGGCTTATAGTGTTTGCAAATTGGTTTAGAGTAGAGACAAACTCCAGATGGTACGTGTTTCGATGTTTTTTTTCCATGATGTATTGTGGATCTGTTTACAGCCAATTATTAACTCCATGATGCTTTCAAAATCACAATACGAACAAAGAACTCTTGTTGATTATTGTAGTTTTCAAATTCTACTGCTGAATCCATTGCAGGCATTATGTGTATTGTGTCATCTTTTTTACTCCTTTGTGATATTGTAATGATAATTCAGAATAGAAAATAATCCAGGAACTTTCTGCAAAAACAATTTTTGTCGTGTCTTTTACTTCCTTAAGGTGACATCAATTTCGCCAAATCCTTTCTTCTACAATAATTATATTTTCCCCTTCAAATAGGCCTATCTACGTAACTATTTCTTTCTCTTTCTGTTATTCTAACTTGCTTTATAAGTAGACCTACTATTTCGTAAACATTAACATATATACTGAATTATTTCTCAAATTCATTTATGTTTTGTTACTGGATATTTATTAAACCAATGTTTATATGTTGTCAAGGTGATGTTTGTGTGGCCTATTTAGGGTATATATTGGTGGATGTATAATACATTATATAGGCTCAAAATATGTATTGTACTTATTTTGAACATTAAGGCAGGCTTTTTTAAAAATTATTTATTCATTTTGGAAAATATGTGCATGAAGCTCCTCGTATTGGTCGATATATATCTTTATTATACACCTATCAATTTTCTACCCAAGAAAGAGCCAGAATTTTACCGTCATTTCCTACAAGCAGGAAAACGATACTATCGTTTTCCAAACCCGTATCACCATACTCTCAAACGATGCTGAGACTACTTTATCCTCGAGGTTTCCTGGTGACAATAGCAGCGCCCCTAGCGATAGAATGCCAACACTAGCAGTAAACAAAGCTCTCACAGCGACGTTAGTTAAGGAACCTTGCGTTATATGTACAATATCTGAAAGGTCTAAATCATGTTTTTGTCACAAAAACAATAAAAAAGCATTTTTCCTTTATTTTGAAGTAGTAAAATATTGCAAAATGTTCGTCTGAAAGAAGATCATATTCGGAAATCGCGTAACAAAACATTACAGTTTTTCAGTACAATCCATTTACGGAAATTCATAAATGGTAACGTTAGTGAGTTTCACGCATAATGGCTGAATTTGAAATTATAAATGAGTAATGTTCTCTGCAACAAATCTGTACCATCAAGTTCCAACAATTTCTCGAATCCGGTTGTAAATAACTGTCAAAATAATGTTGTCATTTCCGTGTCAAGTTCCCATCGTAGCCTCTCGCAATGTATTGCCAGAAACTGTTCAACCGCATTCAACCTGGCCTCTGAAATAAACTTCCAGTCATTCAGCTGGTGAAAACTTCCGTGATGCAAAATTTCAGAACTGCACAATAACTGTAAATAACATATACGAGAAGTCTGTCAAGCGTCGAAAAATTCGTGTTATTGACACTGATGGTAGTCAAGCTCAGCGAGCGTTGTTTCACAAACTTCATTCATAAAGCTAATATTCATGCGCATGTCAGCCTTTCAAAAAGTAATTTGTTTTATGCTTTAAGATGAAGTTCGTATTATAGAGGTTGAATTTTTTGTTTAGCAATTTCTTGTATTTGCAACTACATATAGTTATTTTGTTAAATTATCTGAAAATTGAAAGGTATATAACAATAATATCATTATCACAGTAATGCGATTTTGATTGCTAGATCACGTCTCGTTGTCAGCATAAAAATCGGGATCATGACTCGACGCTTCGCGTCTCGTAATGATCCGGATTTTCTAATGCTGACAACTCGACATGATCTAGCAATCAAGATCGCGTTACTGTGATAATACTATATATATATATATATATATATATATATATATATATATATATATATATATATATATATATATATATATATATGTATCTTTAGATAATTTATTTTGGAAAAAGAACGATGCGTATTTTTTGACTAAATGTTGCATAATGTATATGAAACATGTGTGGAATTTTACTGTCCATTTCATTTTTCTTCAGGATGTTTGCAGACTATGTTCTGTGATGTCAATCTTTTGTAATTTGATACGACATGTTCTATAATTCAGAGTTTAGTCGATAAATCTAGCTGGACTCTGACTAGGCCCAAATCTCGAATTTTTCTACTTTTTCCCCATAAATATGGTTCATTAAAGCAATAAACTGGTAAAGTACTGAACCTCTTTTCCTCAGATATATGTATAATGTTATTTCTCATGTTTCTCATAATATGCTAGCAAATTTCTGAGTAGAAATATAAAATTTTATTGGTGGAGATAATGGAAATCGTATTATTGTCTAAAATTTTCTCATAGTACAAGAGGATATCTTGAGACATTTTAAGGGTATTTTTTCATCATCCAATGTGTCACAATAACTGTTCTTCAGAATAATTTCTTTGATTTTAATATGCGATGGTTCTTTGAATTTTGGAGCAATCAATTTGATAGATTCCATCCATTTTATGCACCTAACGCTTGTTTTCGGTTCCCAACTATTAAATCAACTACCATATCCTTTCCATTTTCCTAAAACATATTTTGTGCCGTTAATTCTTTTAGCTTTCATTTGCTTTTAAAAATGTTAAACACGTAATCTTGGTTGTCGTATATAGATAACTTCTTCTCATAGATTATTTCCTCAATCACCCCTCCCTCTAAGTCTTCCAATATATAGTAGGGTCACCTAAAATTACTTCCCTGATTGTGTATATTTCTTCTATGAAATTAGAAAAATATCCTTCTGGAAAAATAGATTCTTGTTTGCGATAGTAACTTTCTTGCCTATTTTATATTTAGGCACTCCATGTGTATCATTTGTGAGAAAACCAAATAGGTTAATCCATCTCTACCGATCTGTGATACGCATTACTGTATCCCTCAATAAGGTTAGGCAATGTATCTATCCATTTTCTTGTTTCATTTTAAGTGAAATATCCCTAAATTCTCGTCTTAAGAAACCGATTAAATATGTCTATACCAGACGCTTTTTTATCTGAGTAAGTGAAAAAGTATTATTTAATTTATCCAATAATTAATTGACCTTTTTGTTGTTAATTTCTGTCCCATCATCGAACTGCATTTTGCTTCAGGCTTTTGCTCTTTAAAGATGTATATAAACGCGTCGTGTATATCGCCTCCCTTTGCTGTTTTCACTTCTTTAGCCCTTCTGTAGGGAAATCTTTGTCTTGCTTACTTCTGTAGAGTGTATGAAAATTGTTCATACAACCAAACTTTCAATTCAGAGAATTTTACCTTTTTATTATCACGTTTAATATTTTCCCATAATTTATTGATTTGTTTGTAAGAAACTATAATTGCATACTCGTAGTAAATATGTCTCAGCAACTGATATTCAGTCATTTATTTTAAATTATTGCTGTATTCTAAATGAGTTCCATTGTATTCAAAGCTAAGAGTTTTGAAGAACAAGTATGTATATTTTTATAAAGTATGTATTAAAGGAACCATCAGGATATAACAAAATATGTATTTTCTTCTGTTCAAGTTAAGAAGATGTAAAAATGCAATTTAAGATAGCTGTCCCCAAAATTTATATATTCATTGATATTAATCTCCACATTTTTTACATCAGGGCAAATAATATTCCATGTTTTAAAATGGTAGGTAAAGCTGGCGGAAACATGTGGACCCAATCGCACGAGCGTAAAGAGTTTTACATTTGTATCCCTATTGGCACAGCAAAATATCAAAAGCTTTGAAATACAAATCAGGAATTCAGTGTACATTTGTTATACATATATGTTCAGATTCTTTTTCAATTACCTTCATATTACAGCTTCAAGACAGTTAACCTATTGTCAGATTTATTTAAAATAGCAAAATAAAAAGTAAATTAAAGAAATTACATTTTTAAACATTATGATTAAAACTTTCAAAGGAAATTTAGCGTTTGAAACTTCTATCTTAAAATCAAAGACAGAAAAAAGCATAATTTTTAATATGCATGAGACATTTTATCTGCTTTCGTTGGTTTAAAAGCAAAAACACAAAAAACGATGTAAAATGTTAAATATCGCAATATAAATAGATGCTTTTCCTGGCCTGCTATTATCACTTCCAGATGAATTGTCAAATATTGCATATATTAATTTCATTTATTTATAACATTTGATTAATATTGATGTTTCTATTTACATTCATTTTTAAAACGTTTGACATGTGGCCTTTGACGTAACATGACGCCACTTTTTACTATTTGCCGGGAATCAGCGGTGTGTAGGATTTTGGCAGAATCCTACTGGTCCCTGAATACTAATGTATTGTTATTCTACACAGCAAAACTGCAAGCCTATGGTTGGATTCAAACATATTTCATCGTATTGAGGTTCCAAATTCGACACTCTACCATGCTACTACAGGGACCCAGTTATTAAGGTCTAAAGTTTTAGTTAAGTAAATTATATCTGATAAATAAATTAAAGTTATTTATATGATTAATATGTAATACAACCATACATGTATATAATTTGATTATCTCAGTTACAAAGTTTATGAAATTTAGTTTAGGAAATTATAATAACAGAAGCTATGACTGTCTGACCAGTATTTATTTTTAGTGTATCCGTATTGACCTCATTATAATTTTACTTTCTAGTTTACCTCTGTTGATTTAGTTGCTCTTTATACATCCTTGTTTACATGCATACATGATTCATTGATCTGCTCATCTAGCCATACCATTATAAATTTGAAAATAAAAAGTAACAGCTGGTAGACAGTCATAATTAAATGGATCTGTATTGTTCTATCATATGAGTCAAAACCTAATAAGTATCTGAATTAAACAGCCCCTGGCGTGAATATGCCTCACTCGCTTACGCTCGTGACGCATGGACGTTAGCAGAACTTAGCGATGTATGTAGTAGGGTTATAACATCAGAGTTCTGTATGTTATGTATTCTAAATATCTATTTTTTTTATAATTTTTTTTGTTTAAACAAAAAGATATTTATTGTGGTGGCCTGAGCTAGGACGTATACAGATACAATATTTCGTAAAATTGTTTTTGTTGTTTATGTTTTTTTAATTAAATAAAGTAAAGACTTCTCAACTAATTTGGAATCATTGTTGTTATTAATTTATTTTTGTCTCAAGGGGGTGGGTTGCTGATTTTTGAAAATTAAATAAAGGTCTTTTCTGCCTGAGCCAAGAAGCATGTTGTCTGAACATTGCATCATAGTGGGAAGGGTGTTAGTTTTGAAAAATTATGTTTGTCTTGTTTGTGGTAGGGTGATGGTTTTTAACACATACAAATAAGGTGTGTTATGGGTAAGCTAGGACGCAGACTGTCAAAAAATTTGTCTTGGATGTTATTTGCGTTATCTGTTATAATTTTACAATGAGTGCATGTGGTAGGGTGTTGACTTTCGATAAATGAAAATATTGTGTGGGCCTGTTTACCCGAGCCAGGACGAAGCACCTCTATACTACAGTCGCAATATGTAACTTGACATTTATTATTTCCCTCTGGTATGTGCAATAGTTTACTTACAGAGATATACATGTTGTGTTATTTTATGTTAACATTCCAGGCTTGTTTATCACATAATATATATATATATATATATAAATATATATATATATATATATATATATATATATATATATATATATGTGTGTGTGTGTGTGTGTGTGTGTGTGTGTGTGTTTGTGTGCGTCTGTGTGTGTCCTAAACCTCAGCCTATGTGTCCGTTTGTATAAAAAACCGTCATATAAATTATTGTATTGTTTTTTTGTGGTAGATTGTTTGCTATGACTATTTTAGACAATCTCTAATTGTGTAGCTGATCTTGTTACCTTGTGAAACCTTGTAAATGATAGCCATGTATGGGCGTAGTGATCTTATATAGAATATCGTCAATGTTCAGTTCATAGCATTCATTCTTCTATAATGTGGGGGTTATCCCACGTAAAGGATATTGGTATCCATAAACAAGTAACAATTACTATGGGAGATCGTATTTAGCCCTAAACAAAAACTGCCAATATATATATATATATATATATATATATATATATATATATATATATATATATATATATATATATATATATATGTGTGTGTGTGTGTGTGTGTTCTACAGTATTTTATTTTGATAAAATATTTAACATATAATAGTTGATGAAACGGACTATATATGCAGTTATTTGCACTATATGCATAGGAACTTAACTTGTACATGCGAACAAATTAGAGAGGTATTTGCTGTAATATTCAATTTTACGAAAGTGAAGCTGATAATACTTATCTCAGTTGTTCCACCCACCCACCCACCCACCCACCCACCCCCTTTCGGAAAGCATTCATTTGAATTAACACCTTAATCGTGTTTTTGGCTCCCTGGACTGTGATTGTGCTGTACCTATTTCATGAATGTTTTCCACTTTGACAAGTAGCATGCTATTTTTGTTAGTTGTTCGTGGTAGTGTACAGTTATTGCTCAAATTAGAATATGAACGAGCCTTACCTTCGGTTATGTCAGCTTGGCAAGATAGTAGATGTGAGAGTGTAACTTGAAAGAAACCCTATGCAAATCTCAAAATAGAAATTTAACCTTTAAAAAGGAAAAACGTTTATTAAACTTATTATCTGTATTTTAAAAATAAAGCATAAATAGTTTCAAGTACAAATAAATTTGGTGAAAATGTAATTTTAATCTGTTTCGGCAAAAAAAAACCCAACAGTTTTTAGGAAGGAAAGAGGAACTTGTGTTTGGTCATGAAACCTGGTTCAGAACTGACTCCTTTGGTCAGACCGCTAAAAAAAACTTAACCCTGGCCAAAGGAGTCTGTTTCGACCACGAATTACTCAACAAGAAACACTATCTTGTTCACGTGCAGAAATCGGCATAGGCTACCACCTCTTTGCCATTTTGCTTCCGTCCATAAAAAGTACCTTAATAGAGTATCCTGTTGCTTGTGCCGCCATCGTACTCATGTTGAATCGAACCTCGGTTATACGGTCGTCCGACTAATGACGACACACGTCCACAAACAAGGTCGCCAAAACGGCTGCCTAATCATTAAAGGAAAACATGTTCATGGGGTGTATTTTGTGGTCCGACCAAACAAGATCGTTATGACCAGATTTCACCGCCCAAAATACTGTCCTGATTAGCCACTAAAACATGCTTGGTCGCAACAGACCATACAAAAGTTTCACAAAATCTATTTCCTGCTTTGATTGGTGCCTTATTTTTCAAGGAATTCTCAAAAAAGAAGCAGAAAATATAGAAATGTTTAGACTTAAACTAGCAACTCGAGTGCTGTACTTGTTTTATTTGTATCTTCTTGTTCGACGCAAAACTGATTGAAATGGCAAATGGAGACGATGCTGACTCAGGGGCCAAATGATGTGTGCAGGCACTGGATTTTTTTTCGTACGTCACTTGAGAGCAGATTGATCGAGAAAGTCATTAATTGTGGAGGTTTAAGCTGGTTTAGCAAAGCCTTCTTTCTGAATTACACTTTTATCACTACTGTTCTAGGTCGTAAAATGTTTATAATTTCTATAGACTTCTGGGCTCTCATAAAATAGTACTATGGCTAGGTGCTACGATAATATTTTAGCTAAAATTCTATGCTTTACACCTTTAGTATAAGTAGTTCTATTTGCGTATATTTTGAATGTGTGTGTTTATGTGCGTGTGTGTGTGTGTGTGTTTGTGTGTGTGTGTGTGTGTGTGTGAGAGAGAGAGAGAGAGATAAATCGAATTTAGGTTATACTCTATGTATCATATGTACAAAGTAATGTAAAAATATAATATATCGGTGTTGTTTACTCACCGGGATGCATGTTAACGTGAACAAATAATTGATGAAGAATGATAACGAACATAACTTGGTTGTCTATGAGCATTATGTCATGTGCCTTCAACAACACTCCGCAGAACTTATATCAAACATGTTTTGTATCATTCATATTACAATTCCATATGTTGTTCTTATCGAAAGCAAAATACACTATATTTCTTAAACCACTTTATAATCTAGTTTGCATTGAGAAGAGCAGAAAATGTTATGAAATTGTTCGCGTATCATACAAATTGGCACAAAGCTATATTGTAATATGTCCAACAGTTTCAGAGAGGTGATAACAACATTGTGTTTAACATAAAGCAACAATCTCAGTATCAAGAGATAGCGTGCTTTTGTTTTCAAGTTAGGATAGTATTAAAGTGTCGTCAAAGCTAGTTGTGTTATAAATAACAATAAACAACTGTTGATTCAAACATAAAACAGATGTTCTTCTATGTTTCAGAAAAGAAGAATATTTACAGATTGCATTCATTGATGATAACACAGTTATAAGCATCATCAATTTTGATAGCAAGATTGTAAAATTAGTACGGAATAAAGAAGAATTAAATTACGTACATGATGTGGTGAAATGCATAAATTTGTTTTCAGATATTTTTAAAGTATATATCTGGTAAACTTTACGAGATCGATATGCAACATATTGATAAAAAACAGATATATAATATATGGAAGGCATAGTTTAACACAAAAAAAATAATAAAAAAAATAAAAGATATGGTGTCTCATTATATAAAGTAGCTGTTTTTGAATCAAGAGTGTGAATGGTGAAAATATCTGAAAACATCCATAGGTTTGAATGGATTGAAGATATGTTACACATTGTTGAAAACTAAAGTACCTGTTTGGAACGGTCTTCCAGCAGTGGTATTGATAACGACTAAAGATAATATGTGTAAATTAACTATTATCTGGATATTTTTATATCGTTGTAAGCTTAGTGGTTAGCGTTAGCGTGCCGGACACATGACCGAAAGGATGAGGGTTCGATTTATAATATCGGACCAGCCTTGGTCAGCTACCGTGATGTGTCCTTGGGCAAGGCACTTTACTCCAATTGCCTCAACACTAAATAACATACTTGTGTTGTTCTGCAGTAAAGCACCAAAGCTAAGCAAATATCGTTTGAAATGGTTGACGTCGGAGACTTTCCAGAGAAGACAAAGAACATTATTCAAGACATCTTTCCCACAATCTAGAAAGTACAGTTGCTTGCACAAATACAGCACTCACACAAATATCAAATCAATTGTGGGAACAGATTAAACGGGGCAACACAAATAAAATAAAATAAAAATAAAAAGCGCTGAATTGAAACAACGGTTAATTGAGCATATTACCTACACATTACACAAGCAAGCAAGAAAAATATTTTCCTACAGAAGGTTCTATGTTAGCCACATGGATGACCAGTGGTAGACAGACACTGTTGACATAAGAGCATACAAAATATATAACGATACATACAACTACATTTTGAGAGTTTTAGATTTTTCCTAAAAATAAAAACGATTATGCTGACAAAGAAAAAACGAGAAACTGAGATGTCATTCAAGATGCCTTCACAAAAATCTGCAATGTGCGAAATCCTTAGCAGATACAGTTTGATGAGGGAAAACAGTTTTCCAACAAAAATGTTAAGGATTTGCTGGGTAGAGAAAACATTGAGTATTTGCTATCAGGCTCATACAACATACATCTGTTGTGGATAGGCTTAACACATTTCTGATAGCTAGAATGTGGAAGTATTTAACTCAAAATGAAACTCTAAAACGGGTTAACGTGTATCCAAACCTAATATATGGATACTATACCACTCAACACACATCAATATGCATAACTCCTGTTGAAGCGAGCAAGGAAGAAAACTGATCAAAGTATAGACCAATCTATTCGATTATCTGACAGTTGGAACTCCTTAATTTAAAAAATGGCGATATTTTCAAAGGGCTACATACCTAACTTTAGCGAGGAAATATTCAAAATCAAACAAGTACTAATAGGTGATCTGGATGTTTACGAACTGGAAGACCTAAAGGGAGAGAATATTAAGAGCCTGTGTTTCAAATAGGAGTTATCTCTACACAACAAGAAGATGGCATATACAAAAGTTATAACTATTTTGAAGAAAATAAGAATGAAATGTAAAAATTAAATAATTGTGAAATGGATATTATTACGTGAATAGATTACCGTTTGGGAACAAGCAGAAACTGTTCCATTTGAATAAGTGATATATCAAAGACACACCTCGTTGTTGTACAGCAACACACTCTCCCATGGAAATGTGAAATAATAGTATCGTAGCTTGGAATTTATCTTCAAAACGTCCTAGACCTTGATCGGCAAAACCACTATATTTACAGTATAATCAACTTGTATGTGTTGTGTATATAACATGTCATCATCTTCATATGCAGACTTCTCAACATTTTTCTTTTCAAAATAACTACCACCCCATATGTTTATTGTCCTTGAAAGCATCACTTTTGCATCAGTTTTGCTGAGGATGTTGCAAAGCAACAACTCTTTCGCCAAAGGTGCGAGGAGGTGTTATGAAGGAACAACATTATTTAGTCTCTACTTTCGTATAAGCCTTTGTTTCACCATAATCTTGTCACTCTGCAACGAGGTGTATCTCTTCGTGACAGCGACAAGGCTTGTCCTATATGAATATAGCGAAGAGAAAAACCAAGATGTATCTGAAATTGGTAGGCAATAGTTTGTGGTGTAGTTGTTTTGAATAGTTGGTGGTGTAGCGGTTTCGGTATCTGTTCATTTAGTCAAAAGGTAATATTGCTTCTGTTTTCAAAGCTGATCACAAAGCAAGTCTTTAATGACCACGAAGGTCAACATCATCAATGAACAAAGTGTTGACACTATTGGATAACTCACATCAGTAGACGACAATACTTTGTCTACATACAACCAAATACCATACATCCTTTAATCTCTAAAGGCGACACTTCGCTAACTTATACCTTCACCTTTAGGACAACGCCAGTTAGCTAACTTTATTAACTTGATAAATACTACAATAACGAACGATAAAAAACATTTAATCAAAAAGGTCGCACAAAGGTCGTGTTGCTCCGCAACGAGTCTTGTCTCTTCGGTAGAACGACAAGGTTTTTTGTCTATATGAATATATCGAAGACAGAAACTAAGATGTATCTAAGGTAAGCAACGAACCAGAGAACGCAACTTTACAAATGCAACATATACCAACGTAAAGTACAACTTGGTAGGTATTAGTTGTAGGTATAGCAGTTTTGAATAGTTGGGATGTGACAATTTGATGTATCTTGTTCATTTAGTAAAAACATAATGATATATGTGCTTTTAAAGCTGATGAGATAACAAAGCCTCTAGAAAGCAAGTCGCTTAATGACTATAAAAATTAACACCATCAATGAACAAAATGTTGACACTATAGGATACCTCACGTCAGTAGACGACAATACTTTGTCTACATACAACCCAATACCATACATTTTCTAGTCTCCAAATGAGATACTTCGCTAGGTTATCCCTTCTCCTGTAGGACACTGTCAATTAGCTAACTGCATTAGCTAGATAAATACTAGCATGTCGAGCGAAAAACAAAACAAGAAAACAAGAAAACATTTCAAGACAATTTACTACGCAACATTAAGCTCTGCTCTTACTGTTGCATACAGAATGCTTTTGAAAAGCTATTGAGGTTTACAGTTTTTTTTTGGTTTACCATCAACAATGGATATTAAAAGAAGTTATAAGGCTGATCATTTCAAGATTTTTTATGCCAGTTTACATTCAACCTACAGATCTCAAATGAACTTTTACCTAGCAAAATTGTTACTCAATAAATAAATAACATAAGAAAGAAATATATTGTTTCTAATACAAATGATAACATAAATGGACAACTACCCATTTCATTAGAAAAAATATATTTTGTTGTTGGGTATTAAAATATTTTTGACGAAACGATTGTAACTCTCTCCTTTGCTCTGACGTTCAACCTCTGGCTTTCTAATACAAGTCTTGATCAAAATTAATTATTGAAGTAAAAGTTAGATAGACAAACACATAGGGGTAACTTAAGCAGGGCATTTTTTGGACAACAATCATAGAACAATTATATTATTTAAAGATAACACAAACATCAAAGATAAAGTATAAAATGTTTACTAGTTTAAGAATAAAAGATTAAGATTGGTACCAATGTAATACTAAGGCAATATTCATAGGAAGAAAGAATATACAATGTGCTACAATGTGAAGCTAGGTAAGGAATACACGAAAACATAAAATAAATTCAATCTATACACAAGGAGCGAATATAAAAAATTATCAGTGATAAGGATAATTATAACACATTTCTCATAATTCTGAGAAAACTGATTTTAACAGTCTTTTTTATAGTCAGAAAACGTGCTTAATGAATAACGGCCTGCAAATGATTAATGCATACACCACTTGTTTAATGATTTCATAAATCCTACCGTATGATGCCATCTAATATTTTGTAGTATGGTATCTTCTTATGTTTAGATTTTAGCATTTTATAAATAGTATTTGTGATTTCGTGAATGTCATTTTACGATCCTATGTAATGTTGTGTTATTGTGCCTGTCTCTCTTTGTTTTGATTTTATCATTTTTACTCATGATTTCATAATGGCATTTCATGACGCATCTAATATTATGTAATATTGTATCTGGGTTTGTTTAAATGTTAGCATATTATGGAAAATATTCATCATTTTATAAATGCCAAATCTAGATCACATATTTGATGTCTTGAAATTAACTTTTGGCTTAATTTGTGTTGCATAAAGTGTTACATTTATTTAAGAAACTAACTTCCACGTGACCGTTTGAGAATTAATTTATTAAATAAATGTAAACTTTGCTAATCCGAATTCAAATTGCAAAACATTTCATCAAATTGCACGAGAGTTATGAAAATAAAATATGTTCGGTGAAGGTGTATTGGACTGGTTTCTCACAGGGGTCAAACGTTACGTTTCAAATTAATAATTGAAACGGCATTTATCTCTAGACATTTGTATTTCTTTTCCAAATTAATCTAAAACTGATACGAAAGTTTGGCTGTTAAGCCTTACGAATTATTCGTTGCTAAGCCATGTTTTAAAGAGACTGACCGTTTTTATAGAATTATTATATTAAATAAATAAACAAAAAATACAATTTGGAAATTAATGCTTGAATAGAATGCCACTGAACGGATATTGTCATGAAATAGATACTTTGCACCCGTTCTGACTAATGTTCATACCTTTGCAAGAATGGACTGTATAACAATATCTCCCATTTCTTTGAAACCTTGGGGATAAATATTTCAAGGAAAAGAATCTCTTTCAAATAGAAACACTGAGTAGAAACTTAGCACTATGCTGCAGAATTAGAAACAAACTGATAATATAGGATTTGTAACAACATGTCTAAGCAAAAAAAGAAATTAGTGTCTGAAATTATCATTTTATGTTAGCATAGTTGTACTGGAGGGAAATACGTCCAGGATTGAAGTACAGTCAACTCTCAGTACAATGACATTCATTGCAAGGCAATATTTTTGTTCCAACAGAAAGTATTTGACGGGAACAATCGTTTTTAATGATAAAATTGATCATTATAAAGAATATTTAGCTTCCGAATCATACAGAACTTTATTGGTTACAAACTTGTATATATTTTTGAACTTGATATATTGTTTTTGTACAGTGTTATTCCTCATGATATTTACATTTATCCGGGAATACGGAACATGTTATAGGAGTAGTATGTGCATGTTTAATTTATAGAAAAAGGGTATATTGTATAAGTATCTAACTCTTTTCTATTTCGCAAAAAAATGGTTAAGCAATTTACTTGATAAAGCTGCCATTTTCTTTTTCTGTTTGGCGAGTGTTTTTTGTGAACAATACAATTAGAAAATGTCAGAGTCGCTCTCATTTACCTACATAAGGTATGTACTTACTGGATATATTGACTTTTAAGTTGTCTCCTTGCCATTGTTATACTCGTGTGTGAAACTAGCAAAACGTAATGTAGGTTGATCATCATTTGTTACAGGCCTGATTTATGGGACATACATCTTTGTCACTTTGCTATATATATATTATGTACTTTTCTCTAAAAGCATGAGTTGGTTTGTTACACGTTCTCTCGTCGTCATTTCATGTGTGGTCATAGGTGGGATCAGCATCTTGTCTAGACCATGGAACAGTTGTGCCATATGTATTTGCCTGTGTGAAACTTGTGTGATCATAGGTGCTATCGAAGTTTCCTTTAAAATTCGTGTGATCGTATGTGGCATTGGAAGCTATATTGGGACATATAATCGTGCTGTCATAAGTGTCATTACGAAATTCCTTCGTGTGGTTATATGTGTTATACATAGTGTCATGGAAGTTAGTTCCTTCTTTATGGACATTTTGATGATATTGACCTTGGGTCTGTATTGGATTTGTCACATTGTTTCCATCGGTCTCTGGCAACTGACTAGGCAATGGATAGACACTTATGATGCCTGTATTGGATCTCTGTGCAGTTTGACTTTGTCGTGGTTCCGTCTCTTGAACAATCGCGTACTCTGCATGTGCATTATAATGCACAGTTTCCGACATCTGAATGATTATTTCTGTAGAATGCCTGATATCTAAATTATTAGTGTTTGCCCTCGAAGCTCCACTACAGGTATCACAAGATAATGTACTGTTTTTAGCTATGTTTGCTCTAGGGGTAGTATCACATCTTCGCCTGTATAAAAACAAGAACGGTCATTGCAATGTCATGATACATTTTTAAAAGGACAGTTTATGATATTTGCGCAGAAGATAAAAAAACATCACATTGCACCAGCTACATAAATCAACAGCAATATTTGGACATATTTTATCGTCTGGTTTTTTTCCATGGCAGTGAACAATACATCGAATCCTTGCTTCTCAAGTCATATCAGATGTTAAAAAGAGCAAAGTTGTTGATTTACTTAAGTTCGTATTTTTGTTCAATTGTAGTAATAAAATTCGGTAAAAAGAATCGTAATTATCTCATATCAATATCCAGACTTAGATAAAACGACTATTGGCCGACATTGACAAGAAAAGATACATTAATAGGAGTGAAAACTAGGAAATAATAGTAATGAGTGTTCGGACCAGTAAATCATAATTTTATATAGGTGGCTTTATCCTGATGTTATTTGTTGATAATCTAAATCTTCGATCATCTTTTAAGCACGTTGTTGCAAGATTTGCATGCATGCAATTTTAATTGAATTACTGCATCGGAAAATCTAGCGTGTGTATATATGAATTAAAAAACAATATATTATATACCTGTACAGGTATATAGCCACCAGTGACACGGCTATGGCAATAGCAAGACAACCGATGGCAATACCGATGATGACACCCACTGCAACAGAAATGTATAAAACATGGAGCAAAAATTACATAATCCTTGCATCGTACTACATATCGTACAAAAGTATTTACATAGTTATATAGAGTGGCACAAAACTCAGCTCAAAGGCGGTTCAGGTATGAGCAAATGATTAGATCACCATATCCAAAGCGGAATCCGTTCTCGTTGGCTGGATGTTGTCTATGATTAGTAGAATCAATTATGCTAAAATCGGAGATGGAAGTTTTACCGTGATGGTCTGAAATTTTGCAAATAAAGGAGCTTTCGGTGTTACTATTCACAAACTTTGACCTCGACGCTGAATTCTCCTCGGTTTTGTAGACAATAGCCAGCACATCTTATTTCTATATTTGGAAAATTTATCTTTTCTCTCTGCGGCTGGAGAAGATAATATGGTTGCATGTTTTCAAGCAATACATCCACGATGCTGCATGCAGAATCATTTGTGTTTGGTGAGGCTCAGAAAAAAGGATATATATCAGAACACACAAGTGTATCAATGCCGCGTAAATTCCTATGCGGATACATGTAAAATGCCATTTTAATTCAACACTTCCAACAATGCTGCGCACGTATTTTTATGTAAGAATACCTAATCATACATGTTAGATGTCATGATGCTGTTCGTCTTTGCCATTCATATATATATATATATATATATATATATATATATATATATATATATATATATATATATATGTCTGGCTGTATGTGTATATAATTAGATAAAGCTCACCTTTATTCGCGTTTCATAAAAATCATTCGCCACACTGCGGCATAACACTTAGTGACGTCACATAGCAACGTCATGTAGCAAAGTCTTTAGCTTTATGTTGTACATGAACCTTGTATTCATTTGACATTCAATTTATGAAACATTTCTTTGGACCCACCAAGTGTATGTGCTTATAAAAGCATTGTATGTACATTTTAAGCATTTTCATGTTGAGTAAGATTTCCGAGAGAAAAAGAACTTTACATACATATTTCTTTGCTCTAACCCCAGGCATGACAGTTATAATCGTGGTAAATAATTAAGTCGATCAGATGGAGTGAATATGATGTAGAAATACATAACTCTAAATATGTATATATTTTACCCGTCACCGCTTACTTTGAGAAACATATATACTAGAGAGAGATAGAGAGACAGAGAGAGAGAGAGAGAGAGAGAGAGAGAGAGAGCAGTTTGACGATTTAAAATAAGTGTCTCATATGTGCTCTGTTATACCTGTCATTGAAAGGAAGTTTGCTTTTTGCTTTTTACGTCGCACATTATATTTACTAATGGGTTACCTTACAATTGCAGCGTTGACACCATAATATTGATATAACCTCTGTTATACTTCGATATAAGCAGTATATTAAATCCATTTTCGATAATAATGGTCGCTTATAACATCAATATATATATATATATATATATATATATATATATATATATATAGAGAGAGAGAGAGAGAGAGAGAGAGAGAGAGAGAGAGAGAGAGAGAGAGATAGATAGATAGAGAGTGTTTTTACCGTTTGCGGAAGAATTCAATTTTCCAGTAGGAGAAGAGGCGGTATAAGTAATCACGGTCATAGCCACAATTGAAGTAGCACCGGTTGTAGAAGTCCTGGTAGAAGTGAAAGTGACAGTAGTACTAGCGTCAGTAGTGGTGGTAGTTACTCTTTTAGCAACAGTATCGATGGTGGTAGTGGTAGTAATCACAGTGTTAGGCGATGTTGTGAATTTTGTCGTTGTCTCTGAAAGATAGTTTATACCTATGTACCCTCATTGGTTATGAAACGTTAATTTGAAATGTCAAATATGAAAAAACAAAAGCCTTCAGTAACCAAATTTGTCTTGCTTTGTAAAGCAATAGGTGTAAATTAAGAATCCGCGGATGAAATTTTACTGCTACCTAATTCCCAAAATTAAGCGCTAAAATTACTGAAGCGACAGATGGATTAAAATGACCGCCCGCATTACCTCCCTTGGCTTAGACGTGAGACATCGTTCTAGAATGAGACATGTAGAAGTGTATTGCTGGAACGTTCATTTCAAGTAGCAGAAACAAATATTGATAAAAGACTGAAAAGTGTAAATGTTTCCTTTGGGAAAATTTACTGATAAAAAAGGCGAGCTAACATTGATTGAGTGATTTAACAACCGTATTCTGATAGGAAGTATCATCAAGAAGTCTGAGAATACAACTCATGCTAAATTTAATTCTAAGCGTATTTAAAACGAGCATCACTAATAATTCTAAACATTAAAAAAATAACCGAGAAAAATAATTGGTAATTTTCTTTTACTTAGAGGTGATCTTAGCGAGAACTGAGAGAGATTTAAAAAAGATAACCTTCTTTCATAGGGTAAAAAATAATCTAAATTACATTTTTTCAAACGTTTGTTTTAACGATTAACTAAGAAACAATAAGTACAGCACATATATGGTAAAATATGGTGAAATATTAATTGAAGAGAAAAGAGGTAACCTTTAAAGAGGGGTTTCCCTTATTTACCATATCGCTTAACTATTGTGTATTCTAAAAGAGTTGTTGGTATTTGGTATAATCATTTTCCCCTAGTGACTTACATGATATAAAAGTTAGAACATATATGTAGGCATGCGTCCTTGACAAACCGAGATAGCGCCAATGCAATAAAATATAGTCTATTTTCGTAATTCTACCCAACATGTTCGTCATATGTGTGTGTGTTTTTAACCATTATTAAACTATATTGACACAAGGTGTAGCATTAGTCGTTTCAATTCTTAAACTTCCACAGGATCACTGTTCAGTTCACAGGCTATCGCAAGCCACTTACGTTCTAATCTGCACTTGAGCGAATTATATACTTCCCTGATACGTCACTTCTGCGGTCGTGCAATAATATCTGCTCCAATTTTAATGACGGAACAGTTTTAAACTCAATAGTACGTAAACTATGCAATATGGTTTAATAAGAACAACGGTCATAGGGTTTTCAGGTAAAAAGGATTTAAAATACGTGTAAACAGAAATCTCCATATCTGAGTTTTAAGTATGCAGTCATCGTGCCATCCTCGCACATAACAGAAATAAAATTGAAAACTCTTTGCAAGAAAATGAATATTTGAAGTTCAAAATGCCATATCAAAAATGAGCTAAAGTTCACGGTTTGAATTATGCATGAATAAGCTTTGACAAGTATATATTGACCTAAACTTATGTTCAGAGTTAAACTTTTGCTGAATCAGTACTTCTATCAGCAGTTAGTGCAGAGTATTTTATATGGTGGTATTCAGAATCACTTTATTTTTGTGACTTGACAAACCTATTGCATTTTGACCACCTACCCACCTACTCAGAAAAACATATATATGGATCTTAAATTTGACCATAATATATCCTCCGCATAATTTAGCCTCTGACCATTATGAACAATTTCATCAAATCTTGTCTGTTCTCTCAGAACTGTCAGACTCTGAGGACAGCTATATCTGAAGTTGTGGGTACACCTGACCACCCACATGGACAAATTCATCATTGTTTACTTACGACGAACTGGGAGCCTTCAAGCCGTTGACTTCTTACATCAAATAAACCGAGTTGTCTCTGAATCACTTCGACTATACGGTTACATTTAACCTTGTTCTAGCTCATATGTCTAACTGAACAGCTGGGAGATCCGACAGTAATTTAACCTGAAGGATAGTGAAACCGTCTCCATGTGTTTATCGTACAGTACATTTTCACAAACCTTGATGTCATACTTCCTTGACTCAAGAAATTCAGTCCAATTACATTGTCATACTTGATAGAGTTGGTGCGTTCAAATATTAGAAAAGAAATTTCACCGCTGGACAAGAATTGCAGGGATTTCCATTTGTAATGGTCTGTAATACACCTAGACTAACAAACCTTGATTTTAAACACGGTAAAAATAAATTATTTCTTTTTACCAGTGTACTAAAAAACGCCATTTTATTGTATGCGTTTATGTCAAGGCAAGGCGGGGTCGCTATTTGTCTTCATAGTGTGATTAGTCTAGCCATTTTGTTTAAAATTGTAAAATATTAACCTTCGATTCGACTGCTCTCTAAGTTTTAGAGTAATGTACATACTGAGTTATATTTCTGGCCTTCTAATAAGTCATTAAATTAACATTCTTTAAAAGACAAACCGGGGCGAATTCCATATTGTGGTAGTAATTTACGGTGTTAGTTCAAAGGTTTACTCATCGATCACGAATTCTCGAATTCTACACGGCTGACAGAGGCATGTATGTATTGGCTACAGTGGTTGCAAGTGTTATTATCCCACGCTCCTCACAGATTATACTATTTCAGAACATATCGCTGCCGTATGGCTATTTTGACTCCTGGGTCATCTTAACCTTAGTTCATAGTCTCCGCGCATTAGTACTCGAGTAAATTTACTGGATCCTACTTTCTATAATGGTATATTGAAACGTCCGCCGCGCGCTACTTTGTAACTTCGTCAGCCCTGTGACTTAGCTATGCAAGCAACAGAATACTGACTTGTCCCCGATGTACAAGATAAAATATCCACATGCTTCACTAAAGCTATTGTGTAGCGAATTTCGCAGAAAATGCAATATAAATTTAGGATTCTTCAGGTGGCATTTTGCGACTTAATTGACAGCGTTGTAAAAGTGATATGATACTTCCAAAGCGAGGTATCCCACTTTTAAAATAGTTCCGTTGTGTTATCGTCCAACATACACGACCGATTACTTTCACGAATATTATTTTCCAGTTTCTGAATCGTCCTTCGTCCTCCGTTAAACCAAAGAGAAGCTAGCTCTCTTACTACAAACTTTACTAGTAATACGAAATATAGGTGGGTCTTGTCCCTTTTCATCCGTGTTGGCTTTTCTCACTCGAGTAACAGAATAATCTTGTGAAATACCATCCTTACCTTTCTTGTCTTGGGTGGATTATCTCGTGCTAGTTGTCTTGGGTCACTTGTTTTTGGTCTCCTTGTGAGACGCGGTTGCTGACAAACAGCCATTGACTATGTATGTTTTACAACCCTCAACTTGAAACGATGATGACGTCAATTTCACGAGAAATGAAGTGTGTTGCACGTCAAAAATCAAGAGCAATAACGATATACTTAACATGAATGTATATCACTAGTTAATAAAAAAAAGGAAATATATCGGTGAGAAAATAATCAAAGCAAGAATTGGCTCCAAGATAAAAAATCCTAGTTCCTGTGCCAACCCCGACAGAGATTATATTAGTCTAGTCTTTAGGCGTGTATAGTCGTTCGAAATCTCATTATGTCGTAGTCGACATTAGAGCACGGCTTTCTCCCAAGCTGTATCAAAATTTTGCTTTTCTTAACTTAACCTCGCGTATTATTTTATATCATTGAAATGATGTTAACAGTTGCTTTCCATACAATCAAAAACAGTTTGCAAATTACATGTGTGAGCCTAATACGAGTTATGAGTATTTTTCTTCTTTTAAAATAGATAAGTGTTGGCTCCAAGGTTTGCATGTAGGAATCAAGACCTGAAGTTGCGAGTTTGAATCCCGCAATACGATCAGACTGGGTCGACTGCCATGGTGTGTACATGGGCAGGGGACTTTACTAGCCTCAACATGATTTAAACTTCCTTGTTTTGATGAGCAGTAAAACACAAAAATCCAAAGTCAAAACCTTTCACATTTGTAAATTTCGTGAGATATTTGCAAGGAAAAGTATGCGTCTAGTCGAAATAAAACATGTTTAAACCATGTCAGTACAATAGCAATAGTCCAAGGAAGTAAGATAATTATGGATAAGAACCTGGGTTAACCCTATTTAATCATTTAAATAGAACCATGATCTTAGTCCGGCGTTGGGAAACCTGCGGGTGAAACTTTTTACAGTATATAATCATATATAATATTCCAATCTCATCAACTATGAAACAAAATGCATCATTTTAAAATTAGATTCTCACTTTGTTAAAACTGTCATTGCATGCCAACGATTAAACAATGCACGAATTAAAAATTGAAACAAACTTAACCACTGTCTATACACCATTGTCCAGAATTTCGTCGTTGTAGTTGTGACGGGTCGGTTAAGCTTAAATTCTACAAAATTGAACACTATAAGGGCGTATGTCATTAACTATATCATTAATCTTGACAACATTGTCGTGAGACAGCTTTGATTAATTTTAAAAATAAGCATTATTATACTTTATCGGCAGAAAAAATTATATCAGGCAATATTTCCAGAAATAAAGTATTACACAAGGGCAAAACTGAAATCGAATAGGTTCAACAACGTAAAACTAGTTCATGACAAGTTAAGTTAGACTCGCATAACTTAAATACAGATAGAGGAGGGGGAGATAATTTGGGATTTGTGTAAGCATACACACAAACTCGAAATAGAGTGACATCGTTTGAATGAGATCATTTGTTCCACTTGCTTCAGCTGCATACCATACGATACATATTTATAGAATGTATTGTTCTATAGTACGACAAAACTCCCAACTTGTATGCAACGCAGTGTAGGTTAAGGAAAGCTGAGTATTTCCGGATCCGGACAGCTTGCATAACTGGTATTGTTAAGTTACCAAATTTTAAAGAGAGATAGAGAAATTAAAAGCCAATACGTTATACATGTACAACACATTGTAGCTGTGTATGGCATGATGTAGACCACCAAGGAATATTACTGTATAGAGAAATGGTGTATTACCCCCTTTTTTGAACTGAGTCATTTGTATTGAAAGATACAGTTCTTTCCGTATGTTTATTACCAAAAGTATTCATAATAATTGGGCCACAATTTGAAACTTGGTTAAAGTATAATTCAATCTACAGAGAACATCAACATGGACATGTTAAACCAGACTCATATGTATTAACCTATCCATTTACCAACCACGTGCCCACATATACTATTTATTCAATATGACCAACAGGAAAATGTTATCTCCGAATCATACAGAAGGATGCGTGACAATATAAAGTTAAATTATTTGAATACGGATTATTATTGTACAACATTTCTAATTCGTCTCCTCCTGAGATTCAAGCTCTGGTCTGCGAGTTACAAAACCTATCGCCTTAACTGCACGAACCAACCCCCATACACTCTCAACTAAGAGCATATATCTAAACAAGATGGAATATAGTCGTGGATAGAGGCATTCCCGTGTGGCAGACAAGCACATGGCGCCCCGAAAAACGTGTTACTTGTTACAGTAATTTAAGACCATTTTTGTAAAACTTGCCAAATTATACATAAACATTACATTTATATTCACAGTAAGATCCCATTGGTCTTTGGGTGACCGCGTGGTCTCAGGCTCTAGCCTTCACAGATCACTCACACATCTCACATGTGTCCGCATGAGTTCTAGTCTCTGCTCGACCAACGTAAGTATGCGATAAAGCTAGACAGTAGCTACCCGTGGATCGATAACTCTTCTCGGGTTCTTATCAGGTTCTTTCTCCACATAATATACTGGCGATTATATAAAGCAAAAAAAAAACCAATTGGTGTAGTCTCGATACTAAATGTAGACTTTTCAAAATGAAAATAAAGACATATGACCCAGTAAATTCAATCAAACGTCGCATTAAAATTCATAATGATCAAATAGTGCAAATGTGTCATTAATAATCTCTTCTTTAACACAGACAACTCTTGAGAATTTATGTGTGTCCTTGCGTCTGAGTGTATGTGTGAGTAGATCAAAATAGAGTAAACTTCGCTAACAACCGCTTCGCTTAAAGAGATATATTGGTCATTATATTGCATATCTCAAGGCCCTTAAGCTTCTGCATATAATATACATCTCTCCTGTATATATTACATACCTTTCCTGTATATAATACATATCTCTCCTGTATACAATATATACCTCTCCTGTATATAATATGCACCTCTCTCGTATATAATATATACCTCCCCTGTGTATAATATACATTTATCCTGTATATAATGTATGCCTCTCCCGTATATAATATACGCCTCTCCTATATATAATATATAATCTCGATAATAAATGAAGAATTTACCATAAGTCAAATCAGGCATCGCCTGCTACCGTAAGTAACATAATATGGTAATACCTATGTCTGTTGACCCAGTTGACCAAGAGTGGACAGTTACACCTGGCTCCCTCTATAAAGTATTGTCTGGTGTATTAGGCGGCCGAGCAGATATGCTCATCCCACGGCTGTCAAGGCAGGTGCTAAGAGCTGTGTGGACAGGGCATGGCATCATCTCAGATGCAGTAGGAACTGATGGTCATCCACTGCATCCAGACTTGTCTCCAGACGTCTCGACATTGTCGTGCTACTGGATTCAGATAGACCTGAACGAGGGAGTGAGGGCAACTGTGCGCAACTTTCCCTCACTTAAATCCAACTCACGCGCAAGTCATGACATTATTCCCCTTTACCCACGAGATACACGCAAGTCCCGCGGCGATGGGCGAGCAGCAAAGAAGCAGGTGCGGATACACTGAGAGCTGTATCTGCAAACCTGTACACAAGCGGCCCCGGGCATGGAGTCGCTTTTCACTGGACCGAAAAAACAGAGGAACTCTGCAGCCCCCACTGGGTAACTGAGCAACCCTTTTAAGGATCACACTGCCCGCCTCTGTAGCATGAGGAAGGGGCTAGAAAAAGGTGCCCTAAACATTGCCTGCTTCACCTTAACCCTGGTCAGCATACCGTGGCTGACGGGGATCCCACTTTAGCAATCGAAAACCTAACAAGAAGACAACGATGACGCAACTCACCATCGGTGCCTGGAACGCACGCACACTATCAGCAGATAGATCAGAGAGAATAACAACTCTAGTTGGTAGAAAACTGGACAGATTCAACATCCAGATATCAGCCCTGAGTGAAACTCGCCATTCTGAGGAAGGAAAACTCACCAACGTAGGAGCCCGCTACACCTTATTCTGGAGTGGACGAAGTAAAGAAGAGCGACGTGAAGTTGGTGTTGCGATTGCCATCAAATCACAGCTGGTTAGCAAGCTCACAAATCTCCCAAAGAGCGTGAATGACAGACTAATGCAAATGAGACTCCCAAAGCCTTAAATAGGCATGCAACAATAATAAGCGCCTATGCACCCACCATGGCCTGGAGTCTCTTATTGCAGAACAACCAAAGGCCACCAAGCTCATCATCCTAGGTGATTTGAGTGCTAGAGCTGGCACAGATCACCAAGCATGGACAGGTGTTATTGACAAAGTTGACTGTGGCAAATGCAACACAAACGGACCCCTACTTTTGAGGAAATGCGCTGAACATGACCTCATAATCAACACCATAGTCTTCCACCTGCCAAACCGCAGCAAGATGTCTTGGATGCATTCACGCTCCAAGCACTGGCATCTTATTGACTACGGTCATACCCAGGAGAAGAGATAGACAGGATGTCAGAGAAGTGTCATAAAAAGTGCAGAATGCTGGACTGATCACAGGCTCATAGTCTCCAAGCTCAATATCTGGATTAGCCTTGCAGACGACAATAAGGAAAAAAAGTGCCCAACAAACTTAATGTCGCCAAATTGAAACATGAGAATGTAAAACAGGCATTTGGTGAAGAACTGTCCAGCCATATGAATACAATCGACATAAACTACAAAAATCTCAAGGAAAGCTTGATATTCTTCAGAGACACTGTGTACACAGCTGCATCCATAACTCTTGGTACTATCACGCGTAAACATAAAGATTGGTTTGATGAGAACGACGCTGCCTTACAGACACTTCTGAATGAGAAACATCAGCTACAGAAGGCCTGTTTTGAAGATAGCACTTAATCATCTAAGAAGGCAGCCTTCAACAGCATCAAGAGGACTGTCCAATGCAAACTCAGAGAGTTGAAAGACTTATAACTGAGCAATAAAGCAGACGAGATTCAGTCAAACGCAGACAGGAATGACATGAAGACCTTTTATGATGCTTTGAACACAATCTATGGACCACAGTCATCAGGAATATCTCCAATACTGAGTGCTGACAATGCCACGCTGCTCACTGACACAGAAAAGATACTTCAAAGATGTGCAGAACACTTCAACAACATCCTCAATCAACATTGATCTATCAGCGAGGAGGCAATATATCGACTGCTTCAAGTGGAAATCAACAAATCACTTGCTGATCCTTCAACGTTAACTGAAACTGCGAAATCAATTGACCTGATGTAAAGTGGCAAAGCACCTAGAGCAGATGTTATACAAGCCGACCTCTACAAAGCCGCGGGCTCGCACATGGTACATACACTAAATGAATTAACTCTTCAAGTCAATGTTGACTCAGGAACTATACCCCAGGAGTACAAATATAAATCCATCGGCCGCTTGCACAAGCGAAAAGGCAACAGAAAATCCAGCGACAACCATCATGTCTTGTTCTTGGTGTCAATAGCTGGCAACATCCTTGCCAAAATTCTGCTGAATCGTCTTGTGCATTACTGCCGCAAGAGAGTCAGTGTGGCTTCAGAAAAAATGTGATACCACAGACATGGTGTTTGTAGCTCGTCAACCCCATGAGAAATGTCAAGAACTGAACTCCAACCTGTACACGACATTCATCGACCTGACAAAAGTCTTTGACGCAGTCATTCCTGACGGTTTTTTGAAGATCAGGACAAATTGGGTTGCCCAGATAAATTCATCGTGATGGTTCGGCCATTATATGATGGCATGCTCGCTCGTGTCGTGAACGATGGGATTCATTTGATCTATTCCCTTTCACAAATGGAGTCAAGCAAGACTATGTGTTGGCCCAAACCCTCTTCAGTATGATGTTCTTTGCCATACCTAACCCTCGAGGCAATGGACAAGTTCACCTATCTCGGCAGCACACTGTCACGTGCAGATGATGAAACCAACACCAGAATTGCTGAAGCAATATTCTGATTGTGAAAATATCAAATTTGGCTACGAAAAAGTTAGGAGTATTTTCAAAACCGATAGTGTCATTGTGAAGTCATATTGCTGTTTGTACAAAGAAACCTTAGATCATGAGTCTGGGTTTGACTAGGCGAGAGATTTATCTGAATTGTTTCGTAATTTTCATCCTTGAATGATTGTCATTCACACTCATTTTATTATAGGAATTATTTAACACATACAAGGATCAAATATTATGCACAAATACTAACACTCTTAAGTCATCTAGAATTATTGTATTAATGTATGATATATAATTATCGTAGCATAACCAGGACTTGGATCACGATATAAAATGGAGTTCATGCACCTTTAGAGAAGGCGTTATACTGAATTCAGATGTGCTACATAAAAGACAGTATTTTATTTAAAGAATGATTAACAACAAATGAGCTTTTTTTCCAGATGAAAGGAGTTTATGTCTGAGAATAATCGTCATTGGTCTCACTGTTGATAATGAAAATAGAATATATGGAATAGATTAACCGTTTGAAATAATACCGATAAGAAACATCCGTTGATTTTTCTTTTTCAAGACATTTTTCTTTAAAATATATGCGTTTGTTTACACGTATATCTCAATAGATGGTTGATTAATTAAGACGAGATAAACTGGTGCATATTTTCAAATGCGTTATCCACAATAACACAAAGGAATGTATATAATAGGCAAAAACATAACGGCCAGTATAACACTGAGCAAATGTGAATCGGCTAAGATGTGATGGTTTTATTGACGTGTCATTGAATCTATCATGGTGAAATAAAAAGAGAAGGGGAGTGTAATAAATAATAGCATGTAAGAGATGTTCAGTAGTGACAATTGGTGGCAGTAAAGCCAATTCTGAGTGCAATCGCTCTGCGTACAATCTAATTTATGTTACATATCTACTCATAAACCTTAAGATACACAATAAGTAAGATATAAAATGTTATAGAATAACAGTTGCATGGTGGGTTTCAAACTGTGGTTGAAGTGATGGAGCAACATAAGAATGAGAACCAAAAGTAGTATGTGACTGTTTTTCTGACGACAATGACGTTGTAGAAAATGTTACATTCATTTCTGCTTTCAACATCTGACCTCATTTTTGACGCATGTGTGGTCTGTTCATCGTTTGTTCTTTCTGAAAATGATCAGCACTGTGTGACAGAGGTTATTTGCTTGAAAGTTCATAAAAAACAAATCTGTTTTGAATTTTAGAGTACGATTGTAGATATAATAATCTCACTACTCGACATTTTCATATCAAGTCCTTTGAAACTGAATGTCAATTTGTTACATAAACATTAAGGCTCATCTGCGTCTGCGTTTTGCTCTTACTAATCTGAAAAAAGGAACTTGATACGAAACAGGGCTAAATGTTGCAGAAATTATTACTATGCTGTATCAAACAAGATTACACCCTATACTCTGAACAGAACACATATAAGAATTTTAATTATTGTTATATAACCTTTTGAAATGCTTCGACTTTGTTATATTTGCAGGGCCATACTATAAACTAGCTATTAGCTAATTATGCTACCCTGTGTAGATAAATGATATTATTATTATTATTATTATTATTATTATTATTATTAGTGTTAGTATAAGTATTATTATTAGTATTATTATTACCCTTAGTAGAATGATCCAATGTTGGCAAGGACTTTGTCATAGATGGAGCATTGGTGGTGGTTGTAGCGGTAGTGTATAAAGTAGTAATTGCATCACTAGCAGCAGCAGATGTGATAGTGCCTGCAGCGGAGGCAGTAGTGGTCACAATGACGGCAGAAGTATTATTAGTTGTGGAGATGGAGGTGAAGCTGTCACTGGCTGTAGCATAAATAGAAGCTGAATATATTTGTTAAATGTTGTCGTTGACAGACAATTAGTAATTAGAAGATAAATTGTACATTTGTGTAATTATGATTTATTTTGTAAACGCAGGTATGTAATTACCTATGGTAAAAAGTGTTAACTACAGAAAGAATGGAATATATTAAAGAACTGCAATACATTTGAAGGACTCATATATATGTAGTGGGTCGCATAACTGCAGTGCTTGAATGTATGTTAATGTATGGCAATGCTTACATTTCAAATCGACGCCGTTGAATCGTATCTACCACTGAGAGTAAATAGTCATTGTCGCTGAGGACGACCAAGAAACAAAAATTGTGGTATATATCTTATTACTCCAAGGTATAATTCAAGTCTAACAATCGGAAATAATTTTTCGTTATCTTAACATAACAATGCCTACTTGGACAGGATCCATTTAGAAGCTGTATGTTGTCTATATGCATGCTATCATTCCTTGCCACTGATGCAGTCATAATGATTGTAAATTCTTCGCATCTTTGGGGAAAATGTATAGTTGTAAATATTCTTTGCCACCGATTATCATCATTGCCCTGATGCATGTGTACTAGATACTCCTCGCTAGAGATGTCCAATGTGACGTTGAGAATCCCGCTGTAGTTATTGTTGCTGTGGTAGCGTTTGGTCAAGTAGTCAAAGTTGAAGCACTTCCTGCTTGTGCATTCCACTGGAATGCTTTCTAAACGTGCTATTAAAGCTGTCAGGCTCGATGACTCTAACAGCAAATTAAAATTATTTTCTGAAACAAAATATATAATTCGTTAAAATTCCTCTCTGTCTGTCTGTCTGTCTCTATCTCTCTCTCTCTCTCTCTCTATATATATATATATAGCTCCCATTAAAAATCCAGCAATGAGGCATAAAAGTGATGTTGCTGACATTTGCATATATGCTAATAACCGAGTCTGTCACATTTCCAACGGTGTGTGTATTAGCATCGTTTTCAAACGGATACGGTCGCAATCAACGTACAGAATTACCATAGTGAAATCAAATGAATGAGGCTCAATGTTGAGGTCGTCATGGGGCAATCATAATTACGGGCTACACACATCGTTAATTAAATGAACTAGCTTAAAACCAGTACATTAATTCGCTGAAAAAAAAGATAAACGTAAAATTTCGGCGAATTGCGATATAATACTGACTTTAGTGGATCAACGTCGAAGTTTGCGGGGGTTTTCTTGCGGAATTCCTAGCAATGTTAGTGATATTGCTGTTCTTTCTATGATAAAATCATACCCTATTTCATTGTTAGATTATTTAGTTCTTTGTAATCTAATAGCAAATTATTCATCAGATCAAAATATATTCATTAGATTTATCAGAGATAAATTAGGAAGAGGTAGAACTATACTCTTCTCAAAAGTAATATTGGATATCTTTCTCCAAACTGTACTTGTTTACTCTACTAAACTGAGAATATTGTTGTTCATGAATTTGCCATCAGGCCGTTAACGGTTCTCAAATAGTGATCTTTTCTCCTTGAAACTTATTCCATTTTATTATTCGTACGTCTGATTTCATTTCTTTATCAGAGGATCTTGGTCATATTCAGTCTCCAGCTTTGGTCTGAATCATACCCAGGATCTCTCTCTTTCTCTCTCTCTCTCTCTCTCTGGACATTGTGTATGTCTGTCTATGCCTGTTTGCATCAAACATTTCGTGGCGAGTATTACAATTAAAAGTGCACTTTTGAACAACGATAAAAAAGAAAAATAAGTTATTGGGATGAAATTCTCACACCTCCATACAAACATACATAAATAGTGTTCTTGGACTAAAATATTCATGTCCGTGGTATCTGAAAACGCAATAGAAAAATTGCATGGGGTTTTAGGTAAAGGAAAGTCACATACAGACGCAAAAACGATTAGAGGGAAATAATATATCCAGGACATTTGTTTACGATATGTGCGTGCAAATTATTATCCCTATCATTTCTTTTCTTTATCCCACATATGATGGTGTTCCCTCTGCTCGCCTGTAGCTACAAAATTCAGACACTGGGATAATAATAATAATAATAATAATAATAATAATAATAATAATAATACAAATAATAATAATAATAATAATAATAATAATACTAATAATGACAACAACAACAACGACAACGGAAAACTGCTGCATTTATTTTAGGCGGCGATGAAATATATCGTATATATATATATATATATATATATATATATATATATATATATATATATATATATATATACGCTTTACTTTTGATTGAGATTGACAATGATTGGAGTAATCGTCTTAACCTTACACTTTCAAACCGATATATCACCTTACAGTTTATTACGTGTTTAGTCAGTGGGGAATAATTCAATATGCATTCTTGCGACTAACTTTTTGACAGAAATAACGCATACATTCTTCAGTTGTAAATCCAAATTTGGACATAATTTTAAATTGTATATATTTTTATTGTTGTTTTTTGGGGGGTTTTTTTTGCTGCTAATTGTGGTAATGACAACAAATCTGCTATGATTGTCCTGTACTGAGGGGTTGTCTGGATACGGTATCAAAATGGCAAGTTCATTCTAACGGGACTGTCATATATGAGAAAGAAAATTAATCCATTTCAATTTTCTGTAAAGTAGAATCTTTAATGTTGAATTTAGTTGGTCAAAGAATGTAGGGTATACACATATTACCTGAAATTACACATTATTTTCGTTAGGATTCCCTGGATGACTTTTGTTTTCGAATATAAATAGATATATTTCAACAGGATTTCTTTTCAGAAATAAATATGTTATTAAATAGACAAGCTTTACTCACCTGCATTTCATCCTTAATGACCGAGTTTTATTTGTTCACATTAAATTTATATTGTCAATATGAGACCGTACTTTTTTCTTTCAAAGTACCTCCAGTTCATTGTTTGTTTTCCTATGACATAGCGACGAAATAATTTGATGAATATGATACGTCGCTGAAAAATATATCAGGTCAGCTCAGTGACGTCACTTTATGACCTGTTTTCTCGATTATGTATATATATATATATATATATATATATATATATATATATATATACTGCAAGGTTTTTGCAAATCTCTTCGCTGAAACCCGGTCATGGGATTTGCGATCGATCATGTTATATCACGGTCATAATATAAATTATTCTTAAGGCGTTATGCAATCTAAATAGCATTTTCATTATGCTGGAACAAATATATAGCTCCCTTTATACAATGTTAAGGTCACACGTTAATATCGTTTGAAGTTTATATTCAAAGAGATCTTTCTCGTTCCAGGAATCATCTAATAAAACAGCTAAAAGTGTATAACCATGTTTACGGAATGAAGCATGGCATTCAATCATACGATAGAGTCGTAATTGATACCCAGGATCGTAATCAATATAAACTAAGCATCAATTTCGCGTACACACTAACTCAGACATTTGATTTTTTCTTATTATATAAGCAGTTTAAAATATCATATAGACTTCTTCCCATACGTAAAGCATCTGTTGCAATGGTTTTTTTTCCCTCTTTTCTTTATCTATTTCTTCGATTTATCGTAACAGTGTCATCTTTCATACCTTGAACTGTTTGCGAAACTACACTATTAAACTGTATAAGGAACTGTACTACGTAATTTGCCAGGTACAACGCTAGTATTTATTTTTGTTTTTGAATGTTTAACTAAAGCATGTCTAAATGGTTGGGTAATATTATATCTTTATCATGATTTTGATATAAGCATTTCCAGGAACACCAGGAATACTAGCATTTTGCATTTTCGTCTTATATTTATAGCCTTTTAAAGCTCAGAAAGAAACATTTAAAAATACTGCAAACTTTAAACGAATATAATTTGGAACGTAAACTAATAAGTTACCTAGTTCAAACTCCTGTATTTTTTATTTACTTGATACATATCATAAGTATTATCTTTTTATAATCGCTTGTATCATGTATATATATAATGTTCACATCAGCAGAACAATTATCAACTTCAGGCTGACACATAACGTATTCATATATGTTATTGCAAGCCTTATCTTATCTTGGTTTTTAGGCTTAAATACAGTATAATAGATGTTGCACATAAGAACTTTGATAACTCTAAAGCTTCAAACTTCCCATAGATTGACTTAGTTCATTCTATTTGTTTTGTTCTGCTTATTCATAAGCATCAATTTCTCATCAGTTATCGTTCTATTGAATGACTCATTTCTGTAATGTTGCAAATATGTCCTCATTTCTGTAATTTTGCAAATACGTCCTTATTCACGTATATTGTGTGTTTTTCCTCTACGTAGGTCTCCATTTGCTTACTAAACACTGCATTGTTCATAAGTTTTAAAAAGTCATGCCATTGACACATCGCCAAGTCATTCAAATATTGAAACAAATTGTATCTTGTGTTCTTTTGAAATATTTGTATCATATCCATCGTCATTTTGTTTTTCTTATTTCACCATTATCATGAACTTAATATTCATGGTATCATACTCATGCATTGTCCAATACCATCAGGAACATACGATAATCTGTGACAAATCTAAGTTCAAACTCCAGTAAGTTTTAAATTAGCATTACGTTCCAGGTTAGGTGCACCATAATAATGTTGAGGATCTAAAATAATTAATAATTTGTATGACTGGGCAGTGTGTCTATATACGCCAGGTAATATATGTCGATGGGAAATGGAAAATTAACTGAGTCGTTGAAGAAACATTTAATATATATCTCAGAAAACAATGCTATTGAGTATATTCCGATGAATTAGTTGCTTCATTTGAAGACCTTTCAGATCGTGAGGAAAATTATCGAGGAGAAGAAAGCAAATAAGCTCACAGTGCCTAAGCTTTTCTACATTGAATCATTTGGAAAAATACGTTGTCCACTATGGAAATATACATATTAAAGAAGGTATAGAAATAACAAAAAACATAATAATGTGTTTTAATTGACAACCATGGCTTAAGAAGTATATAGAGTTAAATACATCGTTTAGACAGATGACACGTAATGAGTTCAAAAAGGACTTTTCAAAGTTATGAACAATGCAGTGGTCCGTTAGCAAATGGATAACATTCTTAAAAGACAAGCTGCTAAAATAGTTACAAATAAAGAAATGTAAGCAAAAATACAGAATGAACCAAGATAAGAAGGAAACAACGTTTTTGAAAATGTACACAATTTAGTACAATGAAGGATTATATGTATACAAATATTCAATTTGCTTTTAATTATTCGGAAATTATCTCACTCCGATTTATATGAAAAAGGTTTTCATCAACAGTATGGTAATACGTCCCTTCAATTTTACTAAGCCGTGATTGATGTCAAGATTCAATTTTGATGAGCAAAAGAAGTCTACAGTATTTGTTTGCTACGCTTAATAATTAATTATTATTATAATTTAGCTTTTTATTTAAAACGTTGTAATGTCTACAGGATGTATACAGGATGTTACAAGGCTATAACACGATCGATGTTCTTTTCCAAAAATAAATCTGCGTTGTACCCCTCGCTGATCGTTTTTTCCTTGTCCTACTCCTTTGGCACAAACCATCAAAGCAGTCGCACAAAATAAAAATAAAATATGATCCACCCAAGCAACATTTTGATACACAATATATGAAAGTCGTATGCTTTTCAATTATTGGCCATCTGTTTCAAGTTGTTGCACGTCACTTACTTAGCGTATTCTTAACTGTCTGATCACGAACTTTTCCATTGGATTATGCAGCTACTTGCCCATTCAATAGGCATTTTAAGAGGCCAACAGCTTTATGTCATATGCCTATTAATAATATTCAATATTCTGTACCCGGGTTCATGCAACAATGAAGTCAAATAGTTGTATGTAATTTGGTACCAAAGTGATGAACTTACACTTTTGAAAATGAAGGGTATGGTTTTGATAAATATGAGAAATAAAAAAAAGAAAACCAAAACTTTTACAGGAATAATTTTTACTCATATCCAAGGAATTAGGGTTGAGGTAGAGGAAACGCAATAATTAAGTGGACAAAATTATATACTTATCAGAAAAATTGTATATAAATATATATATATATATATATATATATATATATATATATATATATATATATATATATATATATACATATACATATGAACCGCTCAGACATTATCATGGATTTTGCACTTTTCCAATGAGTTTAAAATGAAAGACTTGTTTTGGCAAAACCTCTGTTTTCATCTCACGTCTGCTTTATCATTTTTGCAAATTATTTATTTGCATATGACGTGTATTGCCGTTTTCAACTCCCTCCTCATATATTATCATTTTCTTCTTTCTACATTGCCACTTAACCTTGATACATTATCCCATCATCTTCCAAGTATCTCCATGACCAAATTATTCGACAGCTTTGCTGGACATGGATTGTTTGCCTGATAAGTATTTGTGTAGTGTTTGTGGGGAAAATAGACATGACCTAAGAAGAGAATAGTCAACACGGACACCAGTTAACGACCACAATTGTAATTGCCATGTCTTGGGTTTCGCGCCTTATGCCGTAAGTTAAAGAAATACATATATGCAGGCTAACAATACTTTACAAATGAAAACGAAATTTGCTCATTTACCTGTGACGTTGTTTCTTGTCCAGTAAATGTTTGAAAGAATATATGGTTGTCTCCATCCGCAGAAACCGTATTCGAAATTGCATTCCACTGAAAATGTTTGATTGCAAAATTTTACCAAAATGTTGAGGCTCATGGAAATTAAAGTTATTGAGGATGAAACGTTGTGTCGGACAAAAATGTAGTTCTTACATAATTAAACCACTCTTCGCTAATTAGGTAAGCTAAAAATAATTTTACTATTTTGCTCAGGAAAATATTGCACTTATATTTGTCCCCAAACGTTGGATTCGATTGTACGTTTGCATGAGATTGTTACTTATATCCATATAACTTACGCACTGCTGTAGGATTTGAAAAAGAGTAAAATAATTTAACATAGCTTTTGAAAGATAAAGCTGATTATTGTATTTTTTCACAATGAAGAGTTAAAGAAGTGAAGATAAAACGGGACTTTCATACAGAGGGGTCACCCGCGTTACGATATTAAGCCCAGAAGTGTGATACAGAGGCGTTCTTTCAAAAACATTGCTTTGAAAGATAAAAATTTTTTGTATATACTAAACATTTGAAACCAGACCAAACGTAGACCACTCATTTTTGGCGGCAAATTATCTAGAGTAACTTACATTTAAAAGCTAAAAAAAAATATAATTTGAAATTTACTGTAAGACGTTCGTTGGTCTTGTAATCTGCCTATCTGCCCTACATTTTAAGCTTGTCTCGCTTTGATGTTTGAGAATTACCGACTATATCGTCCGTACGTCTCCTCAGTTAATGCGAATTAGCAAATTTGCTGCTTGTAATTTTCACGTGAGGCGATGACTTTTGACGTCATCATCCCGTATAGGTGATGTCCTGTGATGCTTCTCATGGCGTATCACACAGACACACACACACACACCAAACACACGAACATCTCTATATATCTGTATATATATATATATATATGTATATATATGTATATATGTATATATGTATATATATATATATATATATATATATATATATATATATATATATATATATATCAACGGTTTTGCGTTCTTAGTTACCATGACATTTGCGCTGACTAAAGTGTAAATCGTTGATTGCAATCATTCCCCCTGTTTTTCCAACATCATTTTTGGCCTCTATGACGACCTTGTAATTTGTGCTACTGCTTATACATACAGCTGCTTTTTGCCATTCATATCCCTGATCTCCAGTCACTGTCCAAAGTAGATGTTTATCTGCAGATAGTACAGGTTCTGACAATGGTATCAGATATATATTCAAAGTGTTCCTTTTACTATTAAAACTCTGTATGTAGTACATAAAATCAATAAGTCCTTCAACACTGTAACTTATTTGATGACTCCTTAAATGGGAAGTATTCCATTCGCCAGCATAGATATTCACGTAGGCATAGGTCTCTGAAAAATTGTTTGATATGCATTTTAAGTTAATAATAGTATTGTCGGTGACATCAGTGTCCTCCTATATTGCAAATAATTGCTGCAATTGAACGTCATTTGTCGTTGGCTCTAGTTATGACATGTAAGCAGATCTTCTTGAATAAGAATATGAGCAATAGAAAATCTACTATTATGTTCCATAAAGTCAACAGAAGAGTACATTTACCTCTGAAGCTTCTATAGACATTGATTACAGAATAGAGAGGGTGGTCAATTAGGAATGATTTACAATTCAATTTCTTTTCAAATGGGAAGCAAACAGATACTATTTTCAATGAAATCTTATTCTAATTTTAACGGAAATATCAGACCAATTGTAGGTCAATTCGAAGGTATTATGTATAAATAATATTATCTGCACTTTACAAGGATGGTCGTGTTTTAATATAAAAACGGCGACAATATTTCTCTCGAATTAAATTTAAATTCAACCCTCTTTGAAGGAAAACACTACACATCATACGATATAAACAAGAGAGCACACATTTTGAGATAGATGTAGTATCTTACATGTATATCAATTCATAGATTTACATTATTGCAACGTTTTAATAAAAAGTAACTAACTAACATTAAATGCAAAGCGAAGCTAAAGCAGAAAGAAGAAGTCGATATTTATACGAACTTAGTGAAATGTAACTATAAGGCTTCGTTTACATGTTACACTTACATACATGTACTTAAATATCACGACACTGATTCCTAACAAGGCCACTACATTGAAGAGGATATCATCTCTCAGCGATTTCAAAACCCCATCTACCTGTTTCAAGAAGCTATTAGAAAATGTATGTTTTCAGTCATATACATCCATCCTTTATGGCAAAGAAGCAAGGTATTTTGCCAATCTAAATATTTCCTTCTCATGCTTATCTATCAATTATGGGCAAACATACATTAAACTACTTTCTTATGCAAATGCTACTAATTTATTGTTTATTCTGAATCCTAAAACAGTAAATGGGAAGATATATGTTTTTATATAATCTGTTCAGTTAAAAACAATCATGGTCGACGCATTTGTTACTTCTAAGTTCACACGACCTCTTTTCCGGATGATCGATATCATCGTTCCCGGCATGCGTAGTGAGGAATTGTGAACGTGTCCATTCAATCGGACTCTGCTAACGTTACGCGCTTATCATTTGACACAATTATCTAGTTTGACGTAATACACACGTTATCATACAGAAAATATGAAACAAGTCAAAGTCTCGTAAAATCAATGACATCGTGTGATAATACAGCATTGGTGTAAATTGAAGATCCTATGGCAAGTTAAAATATCCAGCTCTCAAATGTAATGAATGTAGCCAAAGATTTAGAGTCTGCAAAAATCTAACAGTCATGAATTACGCCATATCACATTGTTATTAAACATCAAATAATGAAGATTTTAAAAACCTTTTGTAAATATGTAGATATGACTACCTTTATCGGCAATTAATATCAAAGCGATAAAAAATTCGCTACGCCTCAGGCTATTTTAGCAAAAATTACAGTTACAAGTACTACCAGCATTTAAAGCAACTACATTTCAGTTGGTATGTGTAACTGAGACAAGGCAAACAAATTACATTGTCATTGGCCAACCACTTGTTGTTGAACAACCAGATCAGACTGTACAAAATCTCTACATCCAGTACATTGTCACTTTTGGCACAATGATGTCTCAAAAATATTTAAGATATAGTCACATTATCACATTCTTTTACGATTCATAGACTTGGTTTACATTTCTGTTCATTTGACGGCGGATTTCCGTTTTCTTACTTAAACTTTGAAGTAGGTTAATTTAAAATATGGCGGGACTCATAGTGCCAAGTAGGAACAGCAATTTATTCTTGGGCCTCGGTGATTTTCTTCCAATCAGGTTATGTTTTGTCTTTATCTCAAGATGGTTTGTCTCAACTAATATATAAAATATATAATAAGAACTATTCTCTGCGAAACAGAGCAAACAGGAAATGGGGGGGGGAGCGCAGATTTAGTGTGGTTGTGTACAGGGGCAGGGTGGATTAAGTGTGTGACTCTCTTCCCCTACCCCCACCCCAGCCCAACAAATCAGCGAATGGTTCGTTCAGTAAGTTTTCTTTACAGTTAAATAATTAACATTATACCCTCGAAACGCTTGAAATGCAGGAGTTTGTGGGGTTTCGTTGCCTGGGCCCCCGCCAGGAGTTCCATCCCACATAAAACTTGCCTACTTGTTTACGCTCCCCCCAAACGATATTCCTGGATCAGCCACTGGGGAGGGGGCGCCAAGACACCGTTCTAAAAATGAGCTTGAAACAACGAAACGTTTCCTAGAGTTAGTTTTCTTTACATTTAGATGGTACAACTATGCCCTGGAAACGCTTAAAATGCAGGAACGTCAGGGGGCTTCAACCCCGGAGCCACCACCAGGGGTTGCATCTCATAGACTCCTTGCATACTTGTTTAGCCCTCCTCTCTCCCCCCCCCCCCAGGATATTTCTGGATCAGTTCTTGGAAATGGTATTTTTTGTTCAAGCTTTTTATAGACTCTAATATTTATCTTTAAAACAGCCCAAGCACCCCATTTCCTCCACAATGAAATGGTTTTCCCTTAAGTCTTAAATAAACTACTCAAAATAAAATACAGTATGATTGCCTAATTGCTGGACAAATGACTCTTGAGAAATATATAGCTTACAATAAAGCATTCACATCTACCTCGTTTAATATAGCCGACGAAGAAATGCACACATTTACGTATGCGATTACGTTGTTCATTGTTATGGCATTCTTATGGCAAGACAGTTGAATGCGTACAGGCAGGCACAGGTTGAATATATTTAACAGTGTGGCAGGCCCCTTCTTTCTGATACACAAGAGTCCTTCGAAGAATCTGGCGCTCTACTGGCCGAGAAATATGTAGGAATCAACGATAAGTCCGTTTGCTTCATCAGTGAATTCATTTGAAATATTGCATGTTGAAACCATACGAGGTATTCTTGAAAACCTCAACATACCAAATTAGGTAAAAAATATATTTTATTTTATGATTGAGTTAACATGTACAAGATAGCTTCTGATATTCCCGTATAATTAGTACCGTGAGTCCCATCCGACTCTTCCACAAATCGGATTGATACCATTTGAATTTGGGTCCTAATACGTGTGGTAATTAGTGTATCGGCTACGTCCACCCCCACCCCGCCAACTCCCAAGGCGATAACAAGAATTTTAATATGGCAGTTATGGCAGCCAATTTGAGGTTATCGGCACCAATTCTGTGTAAGACAAACCGTATATTATGTATCGCAAGAGACGTTTTACTGAAATCCACGTGTAAGTACAAGCATTCTTTCAGGAGAGATTGGAGTAACACAAGGTTTTAAAGTTGGTCGCCATTGCGGCCATTTTGGATCTCAATTTGGCACCATTTGTTTTAAGGAGCAGCGACATTATGCAAGAAATGTTTTAGTGAAATACCCGATATCGATATGACCACCAAGTTAGGATAAGTTGAGATAACTCACTTTTTCAAGTTGGCAACCATCTGTTGTTGCGACCTATTGTAGTCCCATTGAAAATTATTAATATTATTCACTGATTTTCCCAGGATATGTGTTGACCAGTAAATAATGTTTGTATTGAATATAAAGCATCATTAAAGCCTTTTACTTTTGCGTAAGATGACAGAGCGACAGATGTGGTTCAACCGCTGCAGGAAAAGTCAACTAAACATTACAGTCATTTCATTCAAATGCAACTATTTCAAGAAACTGCATCATAAACATCTAAAAATAGGGAAGTATATAATGGAACAAAATTAGTTGAGCGATTCATTTTAGTAAAACACACACACACACACACACACACACACATACACACATATATATATATATATATATATATATATATATATATATATATATATATATATATATATATACATATATATATATATATATATATATATATATATATATATACAAAATAACCGTTTTAAGGTAAGCAGCAATAACAAGGTTACCCTGATTACCGCCGTGGCGGTCATGTTGCAGGGCCGATAGGCACATTTTGTCATTTAGGGCAATCTATATATCCTAGGAAGTGTTTTAGTGAAAATTCCAATACGCTATCTATTTAGGAAGAGTAACGATACCAATATTTTGAAGATTGCCTCTGTGACGACTGTATTTGCTGTCTGAGGGGTACCATTGTCATACAGAGCCAACAAAACATCATGATACAACTGAGTGCTAAAGTTTATGACTTTCCTCCATTAGTTTAGGAAGAGAAGCGATAGCGAAGAACTGCTAACAGACGCTGGACGCCGCGTGGACAACATAAACAAGACTGTCGCATAAGTTGTACTTGAACGAGCATTTTGTTTCTTTTACCTTTAGAACTAAAATTTACCGTGTGCATTTATTGTATGTTTGTCGCGTAAAGACAGTTTTCTTGTATTAAGGGATGCCCTTTTTTTGTTTATATCTGCCCATATAAAGTTATGAGGCCAGCCTTAGAACTAAATTTGCAAAAGATCATTGTCTTCATCATTGTTTGACCTCATATTTGCCGAAGTCACTTTTGTGGAGAGCGAAACAATGGATCATAAGGCTAATTTCTCGTCTGTACATTGTGACTTCCGATGAGTGTACAATATTAGAGCTGTATATGCCAACGTATCTAAGTGATTCAACCTTGCAAGAAGACACACTCACACACACACACACACACACATATATATATATATATATATATATATATATATATATATATATATATATACATGATCTACGAATTAAAATTCTCCTGTAGGATCCAGGGATGTCACTTTCCGCTCTGTTTTGTGTATATTTGTAATTCTCTATATCTATCTCTCCATCCTTATATATATATATATATATATATATATATATATATATATATATATATATATATAGATAGATAGATATGTGTGTGTGTGTGTGCGTGTGTGATTGGGACACATATTTTTGGAAATGGAATTCTACTAAAGCTGCGGCGGTTTGTTCCACCTCTTATAGTATATATTGTATGTATGTTGCGCATTAACTTGAAGAATACTCAATATTCTCTCTCTCTCTCTCTCTCTCTCTCTCTCTCTCTCTCTCTCTCTCTCTCTCTCTCTCTCTCTCTCTCTCTCTTAAGAGATCCGACATTGGAAAGTTTAATTAAATTGCATTACTCTTTCGATAACCTTTCATTATTTTAGAACAAGACACCCTATTTCAAGAAGATTGATCCTTTAAAAGAATCCTAGAAGACTCGACTCCAGTCTATGAGACAAGAATGACAGAAGAAAAAATAATCAAAAAGGAAAAAGAAACGCTACCAACTGTAATATGTAATGAGGTATTGCGACTCAAGTCAACTAGCAATCGAAACAAAAATCCACTTTACCATTCGGACTAGGCATATGAGAGAAAAGGAGATAAAAAGAAGAGCATAATATAGCTCTGTCTGATATATACCACCGGAAGCACGTGATAAAACAAACTTCCTTATAACCTGTGCATCTCTCTCTCTCTCTTTATATATATATATATATATATATATATATATATATATATATATATATATATATATATATATCGGTTAACGTAAATGGATAGTAACACTACTTGTTTCATAGCAATACTTTTTAATGTGGAAGAATCACTATGCGATTCCAGGTCATGTAGTTAAATCGTTAAATGCAATGCATACTTGTGTTGTTAAACCCATCGTAGTAGTACCGGTATATGGACTGACTAGTTAACCACTGGCCATGTTCATTATTTTCCTCCTGTGTCCAACCACAAGTTCCGTTGCTGAAGTCACAATTAAGACATGTTCCGTTGCTGAAGTCACAATTAAGACCTGAAATAGTGAATATAATATGACCATCGAGCATTGGTAGTACTGGATATATATATATATATATATATATATATATATATATATATATATATATATATATATATATATATATATTATTGTCAGGACTCACATAACAAAGATGTCAGCATCAAGGTAACATATTTCGAAACAAATGTTGGTTAATGTTTAGCAATTAGGACAGTAGTGCAAGCCTACGTATATAATGTAAAACTAGCACTTACAAATAAAATAAATATGACCTAATATTGTGTTTAATATTTTAAGGAATGAATGAATTATCATTCGTAGTATAGAGTTGTTGGTACCTGCTGAAACACGAAAAAGCAAATGTGTTTTTTAAGCAGGAACAAGTTTAAGTTTGATTTGTGCCTACGCGTCAAAATGCTAATAGGAACTATGAGGCTTGTTTATAAAAAATAGTGGTATTATAATCATTTCTTGTCCATAAGGCTTAATAATAAATTTCAGTTGGAGTAATACCTCAGGCCTGTAACAGCAACGTCTAATGTTCTGACTTGCCGAGTGCTGAGTAGGCATTATTATGGCCTTTTGATACTAGAATATTAGCTGAAATCCATGTACATTCGTTTCTTTATACCTGGCTCTACTCTAACATGTACGCATGTACATTAAGGCTGTGATTTGGTGGACCCTTAACCTGAAACACTTTTCACTGTGGACTCTGGTCGACCGTTTTTTGCAGCATGGCTATGGTCGTGTAACGTCATTGTTCTAACCAAAGTATAATCGAGCTTCTTGCTATGTTCAACATAATAAAGATGTCGGATAAAGTGGGCGCCATGTTTTGTATATTTCGTGTAAATATACAGAAAATGAACTCCTGAAAGCACTCCTGGCACGCCTGAATGACGAAAGAAGCAAAAAGACACACTCGTGTAGCACTAAAGTCTTGTTTCGTATCGGTGTTGGCGGGACATGTTTGTTTTTTGGTACCATAGTTGCAATTAGTTGATTCGTAGTAGGATTACATGTACAAGATATGCATCAAGGGATTTTTAGCAGTAACGCAAATAGCAAGACTTTAGGCATGTAATATTTACTTCAATCGGATATACACATGTGTATAGCAAACGTCTAATGAAGGGCACTTGCGATTGCACTAAACGTCTTAAACATGTAGCCATGATCACTAAAGCTTACAAGTATGTCACTTTTTCCTCCTCTTGACAGCAGCAGTAAATCTTAGTAAAGCAAAGTCTCACATCTTCTCAACAATCACAAGAATATTCAGGCGGACGTGAACGTTTGAGTGATAATGCATATACAAACGGATGGACGCAGTTTATATGTTTCACGCTTTTTGCAAAAGAGTTGCTGGAAATATAATGTAAACACGTTAGTCTATCTACATAAAGTTTTTTTAAAAAGATGGTACATTTATGAGTCTTTATGCATAAGATTTATTTAAAAAGATGATACATTTATGATATCAACCAAGTGAATTGTATGTTTTGCGCGTATCACAGACACTGTAAATAAATTAACCGTAAAATAGGATTAGCACCATTAATGTCACCAGTTGTGACTTATTGAATAATGATTATGTCACATTCAATAACACATCTGATCTTAGACGTTTAGAAACCCCATTGAAAGTCTTTAAAATCGCTGCTTACTTCTCAGTGGTACCACATCTTCTATCGGATTTATTATTTGATTTTTGAGGTGCTGTAGTAACTTCCATAGAAAGTACAAGATTATTCTATTTTTTCAACATAAAGATGGACTGTTTTTATCAAAATAAGTATACTTTTTATATAGAGAAGAAACGTGGATACAATATATTGTATAATAAATAAACCTAAAAATGTTTTTCGATGTTAATGTAATTTATCTCCTGAGTCCATCCTTTGATACGTTGAGTTTGTATGTATTTCTATCTCCTTTTAACCGGTGAGTAGAAGATCTCAAGATGTGTAGATTGGACATTATCTATGTGACTTCTTAGAAGGATAATAATTTTGGATTCCTTTCCTTGTGTCACTCGGTGAAGTTCAAAAAGTCAATGCATAACAATTTCGATTACAACGCCATTTTCGAATATGTAAAGAGAAAATCCTTATATATATATATATATATATATATATATATATATATATATATATATATATATATATATATATATATATATATATCCATAGCAAGAAGTGAAGTTCAACATATCAATGTTGTAATAATTTCGACTATAATGCCCATTTTGGAATGTGTCGTGAGAAAACTCTCTATCTCTATCTCGCACACAACTACTTTATATATATATATATCCACATCAAGAAGATGCGAAATATGAAACGAATTTACTGTGGACTCTGGTCGACCGTTTTTTGCAGCATGGCTATGGTCGTGTAACGTCATTGTTCTAACCAAAGTATAATCGAGCTTCTTGCTATGTTCAACATAATAAAGATGTCGGATAAAGTGGGCGCCATGTTTTGTATATTTCGTGTAAATATACAGAAAATGAACTCCTGAAAGCACTCCTGGCACGCCTGAATGACGAAAGAAGCAAAAAGACACACTCGTGTAGCACTAAAGTCTTGTTTCGTATCGGTGTTGGCGGGACATGTTTGTTTTTTGGTACCATAGTTGCAATTAGTTGATTCGTAGTAGGATTACATGTACAAGATATGCATCAAGGGATTTTTAGCAGTAACGCAAATAGCAAGACTTTAGGCATGTAATATTTACTTCAATCGGATATACACATGTGTATAGCAAACGTCTAATGAAGGGCACTTGCGATTGCACTAAACGTCTTAAACATGTAGCCATGATCACTAAAGCTTACAAGTATGTCACTTTTTCCTCCTCTTGACAGCAGCAGTAAATCTTAGTAAAGCAAAGTCTCACATCTTCTCAACAATCACAAGAATATTCAGGCGGACGTGAACGTTTGAGTGATAATGCATATACAAACGGATGGACGCAGTTTATATGTTTCACGCTTTTTGCAAAAGAGTTGCTGGAAATATAATGTAAACACGTTAGTCTATCTACATAAAGTTTTTTTAAAAAGATGGTACATTTATGAGTCTTTATGCATAAGATTTATTTAAAAAGATGATACATTTATGATATCAACCAAGTGAATTGTATGTTTTGCGCGTATCACAGACACTGTAAATAAATTAACCGTAAAATAGGATTAGCACCATTAATGTCACCAGTTGTGACTTATTGAATAATGATTATGTCACATTCAATAACACATCTGATCTTAGACGTTTAGAAACCCCATTGAAAGTCTTTAAAATCGCTGCTTACTTCTCAGTGGTACCACATCTTCTATCGGATTTATTATTTGATTTTTGAGGTGCTGTAGTAACTTCCATAGAAAGTACAAGATTATTCTATTTTTTCAACAAAAAGATGGACTGTTTTTATCAAAATAAGTATACTTTTTATATAGAGAAGAAACGTGGATACAATATATTGTATAATAAATAAACCTAAAAATGTTTTTCGATGTTAATGTAATTTATCTCCTGAGTCCATCCTTTGATACGTTGAGTTTGTATGTATTTCTACCTCCTTTTAACCGGTGAGTAGAAGATCTCAAGATGTGTAGATTGGACATTATCTATGTGACTTCTTAGAAGGATAATAATTTTGGATTCCTCTCCTTGTGTCACTCGGTGAAGTTCAAAAAGTCAATGCATAACAATTTCGATTACAACGCCATTTTCGAATATGTAAAGAGAAAATCCTTATATATATATATATATATATATATATATATATATATATATATATATATATATATATCCATAGCAAGAAGTGAAGTTCAACATATCAATGTTGTAATAATTTCGACTATAATGCCCATTTTGGAATGTGTCGTGAGAAAACTCTCTATCTCTATCTCGCACACAACTACTTTATATATATATATATCCACATCAAGAAGATGCGAAATATGAAACGAATTTAGGATTATCATCCCCACGACAATGAGGTTAGAGGTAGTGGAGATTGTAGGGTGCGAAAATCATAATTATTCAATTTTTTTTTTGCTTTTCCAAAGATTATGAGTTAATTTGTGTGAAACGTTGTAGTTAATGCTTTACTGCAAACATTGCTTTCTTTGGTTGTTTTGATTCAATCAAAGATTTAGGAAGATCCAGAGTGTTAATTTATGCCTGGTAACGTTATTGTTTAAAGTATGTTCACCAATAGGTAAAAAATGCATTCATTTTGATTTGTTGAAAATAGCTACTGTTTTTCGCAGCATTGAAACACCTATTTTGAATGTTCAAAAGTAAAATACATGCCTGTGTGTGTTAAAGTCAGTATTTAAGTCACAAAATCAATTGTCAGAAGCTGCAAGTCGCTTATACTTTACGTTCATGGACTTCTCATGCTCTTAATTATTGCTATTAGTGTACAATCTGCAATATATGTATTTTAGTACATAGCGGAGAGAGGAGGGTAAGTGACGAGATTGGAGGTTAGCAGGGGAATTAAAAGGGCCCAACGGATTGAAATTTATTAATAATATTTTTTGTTGTTGTTATATTCCAATGTAAGCTAATGGACGCATCTGTTTAAATAAACAGTTAGCTAATAAGTTCACTTCTTTTAGTCTCCTCTTATTAACTTTCCTTATTTTCTTACTTACTCCTTTTCAACTGGATAAGCCAGGAGAAGTTGATTCCGGTTGTTTATGTATTAAAGCCACTGGGAGTCAGTCCATTCTCTCGTACCCATTAACCGGAGTCAGCACTTTATCGCGTATCCAGTTTACAAGAAACATCTGGTCGCCTTCCACCAACATAACTTTTAAATAACAATATGAATCCCTATATTAACAATGGAATGCTCAAGTTCCTCGACAGTATTATGATTTGTTAATTTGTATAAATCCTTTATCAATTGATATTTATACCCATGAATCAGGATCTGAGAGAGAGAGAGAGAGGAGAGAGAGAGAGAGAGGGAGGGAGAGAGAGAGATATATCCCTCATGTGCGAGAAAGAAAGACATATTGGTATGCATCATGCACTCTCTCTCTATGTATATATATATATATATATATATATATATATATATATATATATATATATATATTTATATATATCATCATGTACTCACCGGGATTCATGTAAACGAAAACGTGCGCATGAACAATAAGTGTTGCGAAAACCCATCCGTCTACCTTGAACATTTTGTTGCCTTTATACACTTTTCAGTAAGACTCGGTACAATGGATATCGAAGGAGTGTTGAGTTCTTCACATCTATAAAACTAATATTTCCTTTTCTAATGCAATACATTGTTGATTGAGGAAAATTGAGCATTTCCGGATCATTGTTATTATTTAATTTCCGCGTGTTGCGAGAAAGAAAGGAAACTCTTAAATGAATACATGACATGTATAGTGCTTTATCACTGCCTCGTTTGATACAGGAGAGAGAGAGAGAGAGAGAGAGAGAGAGAGAGAGAGAGAGAGAGAGAGAGAGAGAGAGAGAGGTATATAATTTATATAAAATATGGCAATATATTATATTTAGGTTTAAAGCTTTCTCAAGGAAACATGAATATGCTGTTCAAATGTTTGTTCACTCCATTTGACCACTGGAACCATTTATCTCCCCACAGCCACTCCCCTTTTTTCCATCTACTTTTGGTGATTGTGAGGATATATATTTTCTGTGTGAATTCCATGCCTGCAAAAGCCAATGACATGATTTGTAGAAAACACAAAACAAATTATCCCACCCACCAACCCACCTTCTCCCTCGCTCCCCGAATATTAAAAGATGATTAAATAGTCGACCCCTAACTGACCTAAACAAGGCGCACCGTTAGATTCTATTTAAAAGACCCATGGTTAATCGACAGGATTATGAATTGTTCCGTTCCTACGTTGCTTGACCTGAAACACATATGATGTTCCAGTTGTATGTCTTACCTAATGAAAAAAATGAATATTGTGTACCCTAATACCGGATCAATGGATTTAGAAATTGATTTACTAACTGTAATAAATCGACTATATTTATAGCATAAAGATCAGACAGATATTTAATACCAATACTGACAGCCATGCATGGAAATTTGCCCTCAAGTAACCTCCTCCCGCTCCCCTTTCATGTGTAGCTATTACGAGAATAATAATAAAGGTGCGGTGTTGAACATAAATAATACTGTAGTTTATTTTTTTTTTATATTAAAAAACGGATAAAAAGTCTAGAAAACAAAATTCAATTGGCAAACATATAGCTTAGTTACAAAATAATTGAATATAAGATTTTTTATACAGTAATCTTTGGACCTGCTGTTAATAATATATATATATATATATATATATATATATGTATGTATATATATATATATATATATATATATATATATATATATATATATATACATATATATATATATCCCTTCCCTACGTTAATAGCGGATAGATTTCATTGTGTGGTACAAAAACGTGATATTTTAACGAGGGGCTAAGGTGAAATATATCGTGTATTTCCGCAAAAGAAGACAATGTTCTTTTTGTTATACATTAAACTTGCTCCTGAATCGAAACTTAGAAGGTTAAACTCACTCTTCAGCACATTCACTTCATTTTAATAGACTGATCATATATATTTTAGCGACTTAAGAGAGCGATAGGATTTGAATGACCTAGTCTGCTGCAGTAAATTACATTTTTGACCTTTTGTAAATTATTTGATCCTATCTGGACAGAAAGCAAGTCCGATTCAGCAATGCATCACATCGAACTTCAACGAGTCAAATTTCTTTAGCAAAATATAAGTTAAATGTCTGACATTTTTATTTTATTTTTGGTTGTGTGGAGTTTATCGCCATTTTTCAGCACATGGAAGGCAGTACATAGTGGGCAATATATTGTGTTGAGGAAGAACCCCGGAAGACCGCGGGATGAACCACCGACCCAAGGGAAATTACTGGCAAGCTTTATCACATACCCACGTCGGTCGAGCCGAGAATCGAATAGAAAAGTTGGATTTTGAGTGGGTAAAGCAATTCTCAACTCCGCGTGCTTTCAGAACTGTAAATACTTGGAAACTACTGATAATTTGACTCGGAGAACATTGAGAACTGCAGTTTGTCATATTACAAGACACCCGCTTTAAAATGAACTGATTTAAAGGCAAAGGTTCGTCTGAGCCTCAACGTTGACCTTTGTTCCTTTGGTATTTTGCATAGGAATTGGTATTTTGCATAAGAAAGAAAGAGAAAAATATGATCATACTTATAGCTTCACAGCAAAACTCATCTGTTATACATAAGTTTGTGTAATATAATACATATGCACTTGTTACATGATTTGATAAACCCATGGGACTCTTGTATCTTGGAAAAAGCGCCCAGCCAACATCAAGACATGCATACTTTGATGTAGGATAAGTTAAATTTCACATAATACTTACGCTTAGCAAGTGTGTCAGAAAACAAGATCTTCAGCTCTGTTTAATACGTTGTTATTGTGGAAGAAAATGATTGGTTTTGCGTGTGTTTAAGGGCACAGCAGCACATTTTAGGTCATATAACGCTGAGGTGATGATGAAAGTAAAATGTCTGTCCACTGGCACGCCACGACATCTGTTACGAGCTGCCAATGGCGTGAGCCAGAGTGGTGTCCTGTGTCAGAAAACAAAGGATAGCTATCCTGTTGCAGTTTGTTAACTTCCCGTTGATGACATAGAGCTTTGTTATCCACACATATTTTGTTCAGATGGTTTGCATGGACTATGAACTCTTTAATACAGCCAATACTATTGAATGTAGATGTTTACAAGTAGTTTTTGATTGTTGCACCGTACAGTAAACGGACAATGTAGACTAATATGCCATATGACTGAATTAAGCTTTCGTGAATTAAGCTTTCGTGACCGCGTATAGAATACTAAATGTGTGTGTTTGCTGAGAAATCGCACTATTATTCAAGGATGTTTACTACTAAATTACAAATTGTCAGATCCAATTTCCAATTTATTAAGCATGTATAATGTAAAAGAAGAAAAATAAAAAACACAAAAGACACCAACAAACACCATAATTTAATTATCCTTGAAAGTTTTTTAGAAGTTCAAGTAATCATACAACAGAGACCACAACAGTTACAATGATGATCCATGATGTTACCGTTAGCTAATAAAATCAAGTCAATGGTGTATATAAACGTATTCATATGAATTGGCGACTTTCCACATAAATGTAATTGTATTTGCACGTAGCGACCAAGCTGTCCTCGCCTCATGTGCTACAGTTTAAACTTTGTCGTCATTCTAAATGGATGAGCCCTGCTGGAGAGCAGCAATGTCGATCTACGACATGCTTCATTGTCTCAACTACTCAACCGACTTGCCACCGTTTTATCCAGATGCTCAGGAGACTGGCCCATAAACCGAATGCTATCTATACATTTAATGGCATTTTTAACTGTTATTTCCTTGAAAGTTTTATAAACCTATCGACTATAAATCCTTGCTGAATGTATATATATATATATATATATATATATATATATATATATATATATATATATATATATATATATATATATCCTCGTTTTTTATGATGTTTACCTCGTTAACCCGATGAGTGTATTAATAAGCAGCTACATAAACAGATGACTGTAATAACCTGGCAAGACATATGTACCTTTTAAACAAGTGATCATGATCGCGCACTTTTTTTGGCAAATATTTCTCTCTCACAGTTATGACATGTACTTGTAAATATCTTAGGTTCTGCATTTTGTGACTTTAATTTGCTGTAAACTAGCTTTTCTATCCTACCCATCCAGCTATAAAACACCAAAAATACAATCATTACCTCTGTAAACTACTGACTTGAAGTACAAACAAAACCGTATTCGAATGTACTTACCCGTATTCACTGTCATTTTAGCTTTTCTGCAAGTTTTACATCGTCCCGAAGTGACAATCATGACCCATGATTGTGATGATGTTTATGCATGTTTGACACCTGTTTTAACCAGTAACGTAAGTGACATATGGAACTTTTAACTGATGACGATAATTTGCAAATGTGCCAATTGCTCCCTCTTCAGGTACCATGCCTAGTATGTATTACTGCGCAGTGTTCATTAATTAAACGAAGTGTAACATTTTCAATTAAGCGTTGAAATAATGTATTACTGTTCCAATTGTGTGATTCCTAACATAATTAATTATATGCTTAATTTTCAGTATGTAATAATAAGGTTATTGACTGAGTTTTACAAATATTGGTCTCTCGTCCTTCGCCACATGACCTAGAGTCCAATATTCTTCAATACTCAGGCAATAACCTGTATATATATATATATATATATATATATATATATATATATATATATATATATATATATATATATGCCACATGCATTAACAATATCATAGCTTTTAAAGTTTTTGGTATAAAGCAATTTTATATACCAATACTGTTAGTATATCAAATTGTGATCCGCACGTGGCGTATTTATACGCATATAAATATGGTGTCAACAGGAGGCTGTTGCTTCTATACTGTCTAGATCAGTAATGAATTTCCACTAATAAATAAATTTTGACATAAGAAAATAACAACAACAAAAAATATGAATAATCCCCGTTTTTTAAATTATTTAAACGTGTTGCAGAATTTGATCGAAATCCTCTCTGCTTCCATCCCTTTTTATCTTTCTCTCTCTTTCACGTTTTATCTCTCTATCTTTCTCTCTCTCTCTCTCACGCATCAGTGACAAAACTACGTGGAGACGTGGAGATCTATGGAGTGAGAGAGAAATACGAATTTGAGCTGGATATAACCCTTGAACTTGAACTTACACCAAGTACCCTACAAGAACATGGAGCGTCGTAATGGTATGCGTAATCAATCCACGGTATTTATCTACAGTGTTCACAATTCCAATGATACCAAATTGCAACACCCAGTCGAGAACGTACATTAAATTTCTTCCCTAGAAGGCTCACACATACTGTAATCTAGTTCGTGCTTTGTTTTGATTTTTTGCTCTTTTTAACTATAATAAGGTTTTAAAAAGTGTCTCGGTTTTAAGTATGTACATGCTGATACTTAATCCTTTGTTACATATATTGTAAATAATAGAAGAGTGTCTAAGCTGGATTCACATATTTTCAATAATAGTTGTTTTTACTAATTTTTTGTAACCCAAGAAACACTAGCACCTGAACGGGGCGGGGGGGGGGGCTGTCGGGGGGGGGGTGAGGCCATGCGGAAAAAAGTTTAATAACTGTAAAACGTAGTTCCTCAGCGTTTCTTTAAGTTGGGTTTACTTTGTCATCATTAATCGTATTATTCAAGGAAACCCTCACTACGTAGGAGAAATATCTCAGTAGTCAATTTGCCCAAAGCATTTGCAAGCCAGTTATACACCGTGTTGATCAAATCATGTGAACAAATGCATGTGCAATGCAATAGATTTAATGTTGAACACGTTTCCGGCAAGAAACTATGTCATCATATCAATGAAACACCTAGTGTTCTCAAAAGCTTGGATGCAATTATGGGGTGGGTGAGAAAGCGAGGCTGTTCTGTCGTTGGTTTAATCTACTTGCCTCGGCACGCTATAACCTTAAAAGTGGGTAGGGCTTGGTTAAATTGATATAATAAAACTATAGGAAGAGTATAATCAGGAACAAACCCCAAGAAACAACAACATCATCCATACATTTAAAGTACCCGGTATAAAAAGTCCATTCTGTAGAAATAAAGACACAACTTAACAATCAAACTTAATCGATGAATAATGTATGTATATTTGGTAGAAAATTAGAAAAGTTTTGCTTAAATTGTGATCTGATTGTGAACAGTTCTGATTCCAGGCTAACGGACAAAGATATTGTCTGAAGGACCTAATTAATTTTGTCCCGATCTCACATGAAAAATCGAGAATGATGATTGGGTTCTTGACACGTCCAACTTTATATTTCAAGTTTATCAAGGATGTCACGATATTTTTCCTTGTATGTGGAGGCGACTTTTCCTTTTCCTGGTAGCACGATAATATGACTTTTTGAAATACTTAGCTATATTATTGTACATAGTGTATTGCGGAAAGACACTTTTGTGCAAATGTTTCCGGAAATATCAATGTTTTACAATTACGAGACCGATAATTACGCCATTGCAGATCACAAAGCTGCAGTAATGGCTCTTGCTATGAATGCAACATATAGATGTGTTGACTTGTCATACTAGAAAACAAGATAAATAGGTCTAACGGAGAAATTTAACGCTAAGGCACATGCACATATGAAAGTTTATATCGTGCTGTGGCAATTGGAGTAAAGTGTCTTGCCCATGGCCGCCAACCTGGCCTATGCTGGGCGTTATTCGAAACAGTAACCTTCTGATCGTGAATCCTACCCTCTAACCAGTGACCCACGCGGCAGTGAGTCCTGCATTCTAAGCACTGACACAACACTACTCCTTGAACGCTTAGGTAAATGCTTACAACAGCTTCAGCTCCATCGAACATTAATACAAATGTCTCGTCAGTGTTTCTCTGGCGAAGAAAAAACAAATATCCAGGAGTTGAGAATTGCTTTACCCACTCAGCCTCAAAAGCATGTGCTAACACTACTAGATGATTCATACATTTTACGGTTTAGAAAAGTTCAAATAATCATACTAGACTGTCTGCCAGTTTTTGTCGGCTTCTTGTCCATCTTTCCTTTAGGGTAAATAAATAGTAGGCAACTTAATGGCGACCGCGATTACTGTTGAGGATTAGTGGAAATCGTTGTTAGGGAAAGTTTGCTTGGTAGAAAGAAATCATGCTATTTTAACCGATATAATGCCGTATGTACGATCGCAAGTCAATCAAACATCAGATTTCCAGTGTTTGACACATACAACAAACAAAATTATCCCGTTTTAGTACAGTGTTTAATGATATTTCATTTTAATAATACTAAAAGGAAATGCAACGGAAAGGTCGATACTAAGCTGACAAAATTGTTCATCCTATCCTATTGTAATTGTTCAATATAATATGTTGAAACCAATAAAACTTTGCGATATAAATCTGAGTATGTATTTGTTGATCATGGTAATGTTTGCATTGTTTTCATTAAGGTCTCATATACACATAAGCTTTTGTGAATAATGTTTAAATGAACTAATTAGAATTGTATGCGTTTCCAGATTTAGATTTTAGCATGATTAATATTAAAAAATGAAAAGTATATTAGTAAATATGTTACTATGGCATTTAATTTACTTGTGAGTTTTGGATTAAGTTCACATTTCTGTTTCGGCTTTCTTTTTTTTTTTTTGTAACGAATTTGCAACTTACAGAGGAAACTTTTTTACAAATAAATCGATCATAATGTTTAAAGTGTATAGGTTGTTAAGCTACGCTTCTCATCTATTTTATTAAATACCCATAGCATCTTACTGATACTAATGTTTAATGCATACTTTTGTATCGCACATTAAAACTGGAATTACTTTTCGCGTTTTCACTGATGTTTGACGTACGCCTTCTGATATTCTTAGTTACACCAAATCGAACTTTGACAAATATCTGTCTACTTTCAATTATATTCACTGTGCAAAGTGAGGAAAATGCGGAATGCGTACACGAGCCGCTGTTAAATGTATACAAAACTACATTAATGTGTTTGTTCCGAGTCGATGAAGAACACGATTTATATGCGTACGACTACATCTAGGCCATTGGGTCTAGACGAAATCCTGCAGCATAGTATACTCGTTCTTTTCACACGTATGTGCTAAGTACTTCATAGAGGCCATAACATAAACTTTAGAATGGCGGAACTAAAATAGAATGTATTCTTTTTAAATCAAAATTGTTGCAATACAGTTTCATTTGATTACAGTCTTTTTCTTCCTGTGAACTAAAATATATTTTGAAAATAACACTTTCTAGCAAATGTTTGAGTATGAGTTCATAAATGAATAATGCAATGAAAGAAATAAAGTCTTTAAAAAGTTATCTTGTAAATAATGCTCATCCCCAGACGTTTTGTAATATTCATGCTGAAGTAGGACACTTTATTTAAGGTATGCGTGCTAAAATCGGCTTATCATAACGCAATACCACTTGCTACCTCGAATTGATTCAGATCATTGTAAGTAGATACAGCAGCACAAATTAAATTTGAATTATGCCAGGTAAACCCTGAGATTAAATCATATATACAACAACACAAATATGAGATTTATATTCGTTAGTGATAAAATTGAACGGAATACAATAACGAAGTGTGGCTTCCCCAATAAGAAATTAAGTAACGAAAAATATACATCTGATTAAAAAAAGCTGAAATCATGTATCCGTAGGGTATACAGGTTATGATATATAAAAAGAAGTTCAGTTGATGATTTTTCCAATACTTTGTACGTCAAGCGTGTATAATGAGAGGTAAACAAACCATCACAATGATTGTTGTTGCCATTTGGGCATCTGCCCAAAGTTGTATGTTCCAAATAAAAAGTAATCGACATAAAATAAGGTTTTAATCAACGCAAAAACGGTTGTAGGTAGGAATAAAGAAAGTGATCTCCGCTCTCTTGCTTCATTACATATACCACAGCTAGATATTGTGGCAACAAGGAACATCGATGTTACGTCTGTCGAACGGAGTATAACCTCGGTTAAACTTGGGTTCAAACAATTATATCACAAGAAAATAATAAACAAAATCTCCCAAATGACCATGTAGTAATGATAGTGAAACATGCTCTTGGTGAGATCAAATGCAGTTGTGCGCATACCAACTGGATGAGCAGAAAGTAAATGTGTAGAGAGCGTACTCTAAGTCTCCATCCCAATCACAACACACATTACCAGTATCAGATGATTTTGCAAGAGTATCGTTGATTTTATTATTTGTATTTGTAGCTTATTTAACTTTCATTCATCTTCGCAATTTTCTACTTCTTGATTGAGGTTAGCAGAGCTTCATCTAGTGCATTACATCCGTGTGTATAAAATGAAGATCGGTAAGCCGTTATCGGATATGTTTTAAGTTGTGGTGAGGTTTTTGTGATGCATTCAGCAGATCCAGTTTTGACTTTTCTTTTACAATTTGCAGTAAATCAGTATTAGCCAAATATTTTACATTTCCACTTATTTACTAAACATGAAATAGTAAAGGCGATTGGTTTAGATAAGCGTTTACAATACTTAGAATATTTAAAGCTATTGCATTGTAAAACTACATATATTTCCTATACACCTTAAAGTATTGTATTTTTTTTTTGTAAGAGAAGCATAATTACTAGTACTTTAATTAGGCTAATAATATTCTTCAGTTTTATCCTGCCCTTTTAACTGATCTCAGTATGTAAATATCCTTTTCCAATTGCGAGAAGACGTTCAAAGTTAATGAGAGCTAAACTTTTTTCATAATGTCTTTTATGTTTTTCATTGATTCAATCCCATGTCAACATCAACCTTTTATAACATACATACTTATTTCTTGAGACATTGTGTTTATTACTTTCAAATGTTAACTTAATATTACCATTTTGCTTTATTTTAAAATATCAATAACTCATTGTGTTGACGTTATCAATCAAACAATTGTATCACAATGAACTGATAATGAGACTTTATCATCTGATGGCAAATACCTCATGATGATTAGATCGGAACAAGTAGGTTTTTTTAATAGTTTTCTTCATGACTGATGAGCACAGAAAATAACTCTCAAAGTATCATCATTACCTAATGACTTCTCCTTAGAAAACAAAATTGAAACAAATCATTTTTGTGGTCAATTAAAAACTGTTATCATAGGCGTCATCTCCAGCGTTTATAAGGGTGTTACTTTTTCCATAGACATATCATTGCCAACAATACAGTACTTATAAGTGGTATCGAAATCATTTTGATTTCGAGGCTGGTTCGTTGTGTATTAGCATCGGTATAATTTGTGATGACGTACGTGTAATCTAATTTTCTCTTAAAATTTGTTTGATTGCATGTTTCATCTTATATTTTTTTGGGCTTGGGATAGCTCGTATTTATTACTTCCTTTTGAATCGACGCCGTGATGTCTTAGGACTTGGGACTGTCCTGCATTTGTTATATTGATTTCATTTTTGTCCGCAATCGAACAGCCTATGCATTTTGTATTACCTTTACCAGACCTATGTGGGGATTGGCTTTGTCGTGGGCGCGTCTTTCCAACCTTATCATACTCTGATTGTGCGTTGTAATAAACTGTTTCAGCCATGCTATTCGTCTTTTATGTGTAAGAGCTGTCATTTTGATTTTTTTCTTCTGTTGTCGACGCTGCACTCTAGGTTGCATTGGCGACTTTGTTGCTTTTGAGTGTCTTTGACAAAGCACTTGAATCACTGTTTCCACTGCCAAGAACAGGGCAAATGAAATTGCAACGTATATATTGATCAACAAACATTTAAGGATATTTTGAGGAAAAATAAAAAAATATGACGTCGCATTATCGCGGTAGATCGATCAACATTATGAACATGTGCAGAACACATTTACCAGACTGTATAATATTAGCAAAAAGATTGGTATATATATATATATATATATATATATATATATATATATATATATATATATATATATATATATATATATAAGTCGATTCACTCAAAGATAGCTTGATTGCGAATTATGACTTCCTCAGATAAACCCTTAGGCAATATTAAAAAAAAACAAGTTTTTATGCGCCTTGTCGGAAAAGGATGAATTCAAGTTTAAGAAGAATATTGATATATCAATTAGTGCCGTGTCAATTATTTACAATGCTAAGTGGCTATATCGTATTGATTATCAAACATATCGATGTCGCATTTAATATTTTTGCATTGTATTCCTGCAGATATAAACAGCACCAGAGACACGGTATTGGTCAGAGAAAGACATCCAAAGAAGTTGCCTTTGATGGTACCAAGTCAACCTGAAATGTAATAGACAGAAATTAATTAAAGCTATATCACTGACCTGCATAGTGATTTATTTCAAGTTTGTATCTGAGTTTTATACGGTGATATGTAGTCCACCTTTAACAATGAAGATTCGCCAAATATTTAAACGTTTATACAGTATTCATTAGCATTTACTGGGCAATGATTTCTTCTGCATTTGTTTACGGATTATGTAATGTTGTTTGGCTTTCTTGTACCTGAATCAAGCCAAGCGCAATAGACGGGAATCAGTATGCAAAGGACGTCTTGTTTCAGGCTTTTCTTTACATTCCTTTTAGTATATCTTCTGACACCCTTGTTCCAAGCTTTCATATGTATTATCGCACAGCCTCATCGAGAATACTCTATGTATAAAAGAGTTCAGTCAATACTCATTCAGTACCCTAAAATACATACCTCTGACTATTATTATGCTGAAATTGGTGTGTTCTGAACATAATGATTGTGTAATAAGATTTCCGATATTACTCACGAGAGTGTAGGTCTGTGGGTATTTTATCGTCTCTTTATATGAATGTGTTATTTTCATAACGAAAATCAGAAGTTTCACATATGGCCTACATTATACTTTCTTGGTTCCTCATATTTTTCTTGGTAGTCAAGTCCTTTGATCATTTTTCCGTTCAAACAAAAATGCAAATTCGAACTAGACGATTATGATTTTTGCGGGAAATTTTAGGTTTTAGTTATATATGTTGCCATTTTCACATTGAAATTAACTTTTGCTACTGTCTATTACTTGGTTTTGCTAATTTAGGTTTGCTTATTTTAAATTTAAAGCTCAAGTTACATAAATGTTCTGCTAGTAGTAAAGTTAAGGAATGAGTTTCACGTGGGTACTTCTTGACACTATTTTTTTATTTAAAGTGTCAAATCAGTTTATTCATCTTTGCTCTTAGCGAACAATTAAGTTATTTGCATTCAGTCTAATTGCTCTTGTTCTCTGAAATTAATAAGGAATGGAAAGTCGAAAATAATAACACCTCTTTCACTTGAGATCGCCTTTTTCACGTTCAGTATCGTGTAGATGAAATGTCGTTCAACCTTTTTTGAAGATCTATTTTGTTCTTTTAAAAGAATATATTACCGCCAGTGGAATAATTAAGAGCTATTACAGTTTCTTAAGTCATCTTGTGGTGGTGGCAGTTGCATAAATAGTCGAGATGCAAGTGTTGTTGTCAACTCTGAAGCGTAATAAACTGGATTCAATTCACATTTGAATATGTATGACAACATTAACGCTGAATATACATTTTAGTTCCATTCATCCAGAAATAGGAAGTATTGTGTGCATGAAAATAAACATCTTAAGCTTAAAAGATCGTTACAAAAGTTAATGACAGAATGTTCAGAGTTTGATCACGTCTTGAATTAGCACATACATTTTGTTTTTTCATAAGCCGACATATTTGTTTGGAAGTCTCCGCTGCTATATGTCAGCACTTTACTTATTAGTCAATGACAATGTAAGTGGAAACACATTTATGTGCTAATTTTTGCAGCCTTAAATATTTTGCTCGAAGGAATTGTATGCAACTTCTTTTTGACGCACGAGTTTGACCGCATGACTTGAAGAAGAATATTCTCAAACTGTACTAAGCAACTGTGACCTTCCCTCTTTTGAAAATTACCCACCCAGTCAAACTAAAATTGCAATTAATATCTTAAAAAAGGAAGGAAATGGTGACACTTCATACAACCCCAAATACAAGAACAATAAACAGAACAACAACAATCTAAAGTTTGTATCAGTGAACATAAATACCAATAGAGGGAAGAACTTGGTGTTACTTTCATTTACAGATGTTTGAAAACAGACATTTTTGCTATCCAAGAAACTAAAATTGATAACTCTGTCACCACATATGTCACAACCTCCGAATTATTTCCGAGGAATGCAATGTTAATGTGTATAAGAATGATATAACTCTCCATGGTGGAGGAGTATTATAACTGGTACATACAGATCCTACGCAGATGGCTCTGTCGAATTGGACAAAGGGTCAGGATTTGTGTGGACCTTAACCGTAGTAAATGGACAATCACACTATATAGGTAGTTGGCACAGAGGACATAGCAGTCACTGTGACGATATTCTCTTATTGAGAAAACAGAATGAGAGAATAAAATCCAGTTAAGAACGGACATAAAGACCATATACATGTTATGGGGAATTTTAATTATAATTACATTGATTGAACAAATAGAACGCCCAAACTAGGTATACGCTTAGTAACTCAGATGGCCAGTTACTGATTGATATTATAAATGACCAGGGCTTAGACAAAATAATCGACTTGCCAGTTCGTGATATAAATATTACAGACCTCCACCTGGACTCATTACCGGACAAATTCTCAAACATTCCTTCACCTGACCGGTTTAGTGGCGATGATGTTATATATTGTACCCTATCTATACAAGTGCATTTATCACCCACAAACCAAAACATCGTCGAAAATTGTATTTCTTTAGCAAAGCAAGTTTTGATGCGATGTGATCCGAAGCTAGCGCCTTTGCAAAATTCCAATAGTTAAACGGTCTGGATAATACGATTGATATTGAAGTAAATTGAAAAATTATAAAAACTGCTCTAACTACTACAGTTGAAAAACAATGTTCCTTCAAAATTGAGTAGATCACTTGAGTTGATGCCCTGGACTACAAATACGACCAGAAAATTATTTGGTAGAAGAAATAAAACGGATGCTAAAGTGTAAAAATAAGAACAACACGGAAACAGATAAGAACTGAAATTTAAAAAAATATCAAAAATGTACATAGCAACTACATCAATAACATGATTACAAACATGACATCAGATTAGAAATCATTCTGGAAATATATTAACAGCCATAAAAAAGGTTACCAGCGCATTCCTCCACTCAAGACAAATACCAAATTAGTAGAAACAGATGCGAAGAAAGCTGAAACATTGAACACCCAATTATGCAGTAATATAACCCACATCAGTGATATGACTTCGGCATGTATATTTCCAAATGTACCAAAAATGAATACTATAGCAGTAACGTGTTTAGGAGTTCAAAAGTTGCTATAAGATTTAAACCCATCAAAATCTTGTTGTCCGGATGATATGCATTACAAAATACATACGTAATTATTTTAAGAGGGGGCACCGGTGCTTACACGCCTCTTTTAACAATCTTTGGACATTTGCAATGTCGAAATGATTGGTCTCTATGAAATATATGCGTACAGTTGAAAAAATATGATCACCCAATGGCTAGTTACTACCGTTAAATCTTACTCACCAGTGTTCTTTGCAAACTGCTTGATCATTCTGTATGTTTTAACATCATGAAGCACTTTGATAACTTTTCTATCATATCTAATAAACAACATGCATTCCATTGGGTTAAACATTTAGATAAAGGTGACTAAGTAGACATTGTTTTATTAGATTTTAGAAAAAGCTTTAGACACTGCCCCCACCAATTGTTAAAGAATAAGCTATTTTATTTTGGAATTGCAGGCAAACCTATGTACTGGATAGAGCGAACAAAGTGCGGTGGTAAAGGGATCTGGTTGGCCCAAGTTAGTACCTCACGGTACTGTACTTGGACCAGTGATTTTCTCCTTCCACATCAATGACATCATGATTGGAACTGATTGGGAAATTCGCCTATTTGGAGATGACTGTGTGTGTTACAGATCAATCAAAACCCAGCATGATACCTAGATATTACAAAATGACATTAATAAACCATGTCAGTGGGCACGAAAATGGGGCGTACGATTCCACCTAAAAAAATGCAACATAATGCAAATGACAAGAAAGAACTACCATAAAACCAGTATGTCATATTCATTGGATGGTATTTCGTTAGAAACTCTCAATCAAATACAATATGTAAGGGTCGCAATTACTAGTGATGTTAAATGGAACCTTCTAATTCAAGAATAATGCACCAAAGTAAATCGTATTTGGGTCGATTTAGACGTAACTTGTCGTCTGGCCCACAAGCTTTCAAGGGTTTATATAGATCTTTTTTAGAATATGTTTCTACAGCTGAGGATCCCAATTCCTAGGTTTCACTTGATGAACAAACCCCAAAACGAACAGTCATGTTTGTTACATCCAATGATGACTATATCGCAGACAATATGACCTAAATATTGAACAAGTTTTCTTGGAAACCACTGAACCAATGTAGACAAGAAACTAGATTAATATGTGTCCATACAGTTTTAAGAAACAAAACGAAAATACCCTGCTACAGTTTATTCCAAGGAAAAAGAACCTGTCGAAATCAACATGAATATACTTGTCAGATACCATACACAGGACCTGATAAAGTAAGCTTTTCCCCAAAACAAGCAAAGATTGGAATTCGTTACCACAACTATTGATCACAACTGCTGAATATTCAGAAAACCAAAATGATAAATTTTCAAAATTAGTACGGACACGTTGTTTCTAAAATGAACTTTGCTTTTAAAGGTTGAGGATGCTCGGTGCAAAAAAATGTATTTGTTGGGTAGCTCCGAACTAATCAAGATCAAAATCACGAGTATTTTATCAGGACGCGTCCTACAACGAAATAGCAACGTTCAACCAGTTCAACCGTTCTCGTTTAATTAGTATTTCATTGTATCGTTTATGTAAATATCCTCAGCAAACATCATGTAGATTCTATATAGAAATTACATTTTTGTATTTTGTTCATTCCTTTTATTCAGTTGTGCCCTAGTAAAAGGAATTGGTAAATGCCGTACGTGCATGGGCTGGTTTCACATCAGTGTGGCACTATTGTTTATCAGTTTCATTCATATCTATTATTTTCCTGACCAACATAATCTTTTCTGATCCAGCGTTATTCGAAAGACTGTTAATTTCTGTGTGACTTGTAATATGGATGTATTCACGGATATATATATATATATATATATATATATATATATATATATATATATATGTTCCTACCATTAACAATAACCTTATAATTGTATTGTAAAACTACTTTAAACTGAGATTAAAAAATGTTATGACTTGAAAGTTGACAAAAAGCAAACAAAATAAAGAAACGAGAAACGAGTCATTTAAGATGTACAAAATGTGCCTTTAAAAAGCACACAAATTAGGGAAGAACAATAATCTATTTTTATGTTCTACTAAAAATGTATGAAGATAAAACCGACTCTTGACAAGACACAAAAACAAAATACGTGTCTAAATATTTCCTGAACAAATGAAAACAAAACGGCGCAAAAATATTGCAAATGCGCAAAATACATTATAACTCATTCAGAAAAAAACAAACAAAGAAAAACAACTAAAGAAGAAAAAATATACAACCTTTCGTATTGCCTCTTAGATTAGAAGTCATTCTTTAAGAGGTGACACAGGCCCACTTTTAAGTTTTTCTGGAAAGATTTATATAAATCTCCTTGTGTCCGTTTGTGATGTCGATGACTATAGTGCTCTCCATTTATAGAGTCCAAATAAATCTGGAAAATAGTAATATAGCTTTTCCCCAATTTGTTCCATTAACCCATATATAATTTATGTTGGCTATCAGTTTCAGCAATATATCTCTTTGCTTTACCATTTTGTTTTCATATATACATTTTTGGGGATTACTCTATTTTATTAACATATCTGGCCTTTGTGTGCGAGATATTTTTTATGTCAGTGTACTTTTCGTAGCCGTTCAAGATCAGCTGAAACAGCTTTCGATTTCAAATGAGTTTTTCCGTTTAATCAAATCAGGTGTCTGCCGTGGGCTAAAAACTCTTAGCCCAAGTAGTAAATGCTCATGAGGAGAATATTTGTAGTAATTTTGGCCAATGTCAGTTAAATCACCATACATAACTATAGCATAATTTTACTGTATGTTAGGAGGAGTCAGGCAGGCTTTAAAGAAGCCAAATTTTCGCTAAGAATCCCTGTTGCAATTCTTAGTGTGTCTAGTTTTCAAGTAATGTATACTTAGCCAGACGTTTACTATGAAGTTGCTATTCATAACCATTAATTTTATCTCCTATGCAAACACCAACTTTTGGTTAAATGTATGGTTAGCCATATCGTGGCTATTGGCTGTAATTTCTATCTTCATTGTCCACATGTATGGCTCCTAAGCAGAAACCAAATTTTGGCTAAATGTACCCTTAGCGAAAATTTGGATAGTGTCTTCAATGCCTTTTTATATAAGCCCACATGTATAGTTGTTAGAAACCAAGATCTGGCTAACTGTATGATTAGCCAAATTTGGCTATCAACTTCGTTGTCTTTCCATAACGTACATGTATTAATTTTAGGCAGAAACCAACTTTTGGCTAAATGTATGTTTATCCCAAATTTGGCCATTGGCTGCGCAATGTCTCTTTTGTATGGCTTACATGTATGACTCTTAGAAGCCAAAACATGGCTAGCCACTGTAATGTCCATTTTCATAACCTACAAATGTGCCTGTCAATCTTGGGTAAATGAATGCTTGGCCAAAATGTGGCTAATGACCTGACCATAGAAAATATCGCCATAATCTTCTTCAGGTATGTCTCAAATTTTTTTTTTTGCTCAATGCATGGTTAGCAAGCAAAAATTAAAATGAAGGTTACCGATAACAAAAGAAAATAATGTAATTGGTTTTACAATGATATATGTTATTTCTACATTTATTTATTTACAGATTAAACCCATCTCAATAAAATATAGTTGCTTAATGGCACCTATTTTACTAAAAGTGAAACAGTAAAATCCTTATCTAGTGACCACGTGACCATAGAGGTCATATTTTTTTTCTCCATCACCTTGATATTTTCTATACAGTTTGCCTGCAGTTGATGACCACCTGGTCAATGTGACTCGTAACCACTATATGAAACCTCATGTACTGTGTATAGAGACCGTGATTATCTAGGCAGAATGCTTTGTATCCCTTCACTGAAGTAATCACCTGCATTTTAAAATACACAATAGCAATCTACCTGGCTAACTGATTTGAACACTTTCACCTAGTTATATTTGTTGTATATTTAGTTGAGCATTTTGCAATCAGACAATGATCTACATCTTACCTATCTTTCATCTATCCATCTATCCAACAATATATTTACCTATCTATATATGCCCAGTTATTATTTCTTTTCTTTCTCTTTTTCAGCCTGCCTCTGTCATCCTCCCCCCCCCCCCACAGCCACCCCCACCCGCGCTGCATCATGCGTTTCTTTTAAATCCTCGAACATGCCGCTTATTTGTATACAAGACTACATATAGATAACATTTATATGTGACCCTTGTGTGGGTTTCTACAGACGTTTTACTATTTATTTTGCAAACCATCATAATTTGAAATATATAGAGCATACAAACTTAAAGAGTAATCTGCTGTTTTGATAAATGGTAGAAAACCATATTTGATCCAACAATTTACTCATGATTTTAAGATTTTTATTTTTTTAAAATATAAATTCATGAGGTAAATTAGTTGTCTTACCAAATCGAACAACATTCCATTTAGCTGTGGTACTGACCCTATGTATCAGAATAATGTATAATCAAGGAATATAAATGTCTTCTAAGCTGTAATCCTGAGAAAATGAATAGATACTCAAAATGATAATACTACATGGCCATTAAACTTCTGAAAGCTCAATATTTTTAAGTAGGGCTTTGTTAGGTTATGCCATACAATAATGTCAGGACGAAAACTCCTGCACATTTAGTACACTGAGCTAGTGTGTTTCCTGTCTCTTTGAAAGTGATCACCTAATTGGCCTTGAACGTGAGTGAGCCGTTAATCTCTAAAACCCTGAAACTTTCTATATTTGGTTTGGTTGGTTCCTTCACAAAAATACAGTACAGCTAAAGCGTATAATCTGTTCAACAAGCAGCCTGTCATTACTGTATATGCAAAGATTTGTTTTTGCGAATTTTGAGGACATTTGTAACACATTATTGACCATATAATGCCGAGGAAACATGAGCTAACCGTCTTTCCCAAGGACACACCAAGGTAGCCAACCTGGGCTGGCAAGGATGGGTATCGAACCTGCGACCCTTGGATTAGGAGTCTGATGCTCTACCAACTGAGCTCCTGTATACACAAAGAGACTGTATCTGATAAAAATGGATAATGGGAACAATTTAAAATATATGTACCGGTATATAAAAGACAACTTCTTTTCACTAGGAACTTGGAATTTTAAGTTACTCCCTTGTATTTGATAGTATTTATGTATTTGAATATTTCAATAAAGGGATAGGAGGCACTTATTGGAGTGAGATTACTTAAATGAAATACAGTTGTGGGACGCATATTAATGAGTGTATCAACAGAACAGGCAGCAATCGAATTTCTTTTATTTTTAAATCTGACATTGCATAAGAAAGGTAATAATAATCTACAGTAACAAACCACTTCTTTTTTATATTATTATGCCTGCTTCTGATATTGTTTTGGAGGCCATGACTGTGAACAAGTATTACGATACAGCATACCATTATTCTAATACTGCTTACAGTATCTCAACATCACGATCTACCTAAAGACAAACACATTGGTTATGGTTTGGCTTACATACAACACCCTGAGTTTGTTCACAAATCTGTTTCTTATGCCTGTCAAAGGAAAGCTTTCAAATCTGACAGAAAAAGCAAACAAACTGAGTATATTGTTCCAAGTTCAAATGTACATTTCCATAATTATTATATCAAATTTTACTTCTACATGATGATTTTATTGTAACATATATAAGGCTTTTATCAAGATTATGTTCCATCTATTACCAGCATCATCAGTTCCATTTCAAAGAGTACATGTATCCAATGAGCTGAGGTCCATCTTTAGTGATTTAAAGGTACCTAGTAAAATGTTTGAATGTATACACCCTCTAAAAGACATGTTTTAAATTATAATTATGAAATAATTGATGTGATCTGGTGACTACATAAACATGTTGTTTTACCCATCAAAAACATAATTACCATGCTTATCGGGTATCCAATTATATAGGCTCTCAATAATTTGCATAGATCAGTTTCTTATTTTATCTATCTTGCAATCGCTTTTTTTATTTGTTCCCTCTCCTTTGCTGTAACTGATATTTGACTCTTAACTCCCTCTAATTCAAACTGTGTGATCAAATATATTTCACTAATTTTCTGATTATCTTTCATATTTATTGTTGTTTCTAAACCATCTGTTGCTTGAAACTTAATAATTATATCTTCAAGTTTCCTCCATGTTTTTTCGCAGTAAGTCGTTTCTTAACCTCCAATAGTCCCATGTAGACTGTACCATAATTGTGTTCATCCAGTCTAATATTTTGTGGATAGATTTTCTACAAAAGAATTAAAATTGATAAAGATTTTTTCTTTTCGGTTTAGACGGGCAAATAAATCATTGATTATTAAATGAACTTTTTGCAAAAGCAACTTATTATAATTTTTAGATTAAATCTTACTTGAATAAGAGATAAGGCTGTTAAAAAAGAAAACCTGCTGAGTTTTATGTCCAAACGTTTGAGATAAGTGTACCTGGAATAAACATTGTTGAGTACAAGCTTCGGATTGTCATCAATTGTTGATAGTGTAGTATATATTAAAGGTCCACGTCACACCATTGATATTTATCTGGTTTTGTCATACCCTTGGCACTAAATAATCTCTTTTTATTATTGGTCTGGGGTAAACATTCAAACCTGTTTTAACTGTGGCTGCTATGGTGCATTACAATGAAACATTTTATTAGATCAGAACCATATAACTTTGTGTAGAAATGTTAGAATGGCAGGTCCCTGATATGATATAGTCATATATTTTGCCTGCTGCTGAATCGGCATAGTAAAACTGATTTTGATTTCATTCTGGAATGTATAAACTGTATAAGGTATATGCACGATTTTTCATTTTGATTAACATTATTATATCTTTGGAGAGACGAAATTGTTTAATAATGGAACACAGACACAGGTAAACATGTGCAAAACATAGTTGTGATTGGTGGTCTAATTTAATATAAAAAACAATAAATTCCCATTGATCTTTTAGAAAGAAGGCATACACCAGTTCACTCCTGATTTAATCCTAATTTGTATAAAGTTTAGTTCCATACAAAATTGAAATCTTCTGGTCATTTCTATACTGACTGCTCACACCAATACCAAGGGACAATTTGAACCACTGCAGACATTTAAAGTCTAAATTGACACTATTTGTAATTACTCAATGCAGGAATATGGCTTTGACATGGTGCTAATAAGGACAACGTATTTTTGTTCATGTGAATCTTGCAAATCCAGATGTAAGCACAAAATACCCTATTTTGATAATTACCCAACTATTATATATGAAATAACTTGCAAAGTACATCTTAATGAAGAAAAAATATTTCCAAGGGTGTGTGTGTTACAGTTTCATTTTCTCTGGAAAGCAAATACAGAAATAACTATGTTAGTTTTCCATGATTTTACAATGTAACTATAATGGTATTAACATTGGAAAAATTTCCAAAAAAATACATTTCCATAGTGATTAAAATCTAGATCAACGTATTGATAAGTCGATTTCACAGACACCGATATGAGGTCATGTTCTGTTGACCTTTTGATTCACCAAGCAAATTGCAGTTTTCAGGATGCTTACAGTAGAAATTGTTATTTGGTACATACATTTTTAACCGTAATTCCCTAGCATGGAATGCAACACTTTATCTGACAAGCTACTGAAAATAAGTGGACAGGAATTTCAAAGGTCACCAGAACATGAACTTGTAAGATTTATTTACTGTTATGTATAGCTTGATTTTATCAAAGTGAAGGCATTTCAGACCACACGTTTAATACATACATATGTGACAAGCTGCATGATAACAAACTGAGCAGGTGCTGAGGTACGATCCACAAACAATCAAGTTTGGCCAAATTAGCAACTTGTTTCCATGGCAGCCTCAAAAATATATATATTTTTTTTTTTGCGCACTGGCATAATGAAATAGGTATAAAGCAGTCTAACCTCACACATTTTCCAATATGATCAGAGTCCTTTTTTTGAAGGCAGAATGCGAAAAATATTTTTAAATGTTGAATATGAGCAGATGTTCCTTTGTATGGAAACATGGACAAATGCATGCTGAAACAGGTATGAAATCAAATCAAATCATGACTCTGAGTCATATTTTTTGACAAGTTTTGTGTATATTCAAGTATATGGACAATCAACTGCTTCTCAGAAATCAAGCATCCACGAATACTCACATGTACATTAATGAATATATCACTGATTTACTTTCCGTATACACACTAGCGAAACCTTGTTTTCTGAAACATATATTTATACACCTGCAGCCACCAATACCTCTTGGTCACTAGTCTGCTTCACGACTAATAAAAACTGATCAGTATCAAAGAACAAGATTGAAACACTAGCATTCTGGATCATAATGAAATCAACTTCGCAGTGAAGAAGATCTACAGTCTTAATTGTGCTGCACATTCTCTTCAGAAACAACAAGTTGCTGCTGGAAAGCAACAAAGGAATAATCGCTGCGTCACAGAATAAGATAAAGAGATAGAGATGTGTTTTCTCTGAATGATATTATCTGTTTTAAATGATGATATCTATATCATTGTCAATTTTATTTTCAAATCACAATAACAATGTTTTTTGTTGAAAATATTTAATTCGACAGATTTTAGAAACATGCCAAATTTTCAAAACTTGAAGAGTGGTATACAGCCTGTTCATTTAATCAAGCAAATAATACTAAAATCTTGAACTGCCTCTTCATTTCTAAGGGACATGTTTCAATCGCACTATTTTGTCTTTACATTGCTTGTTAATGTATATGTACAAAACAATATAAAAAACGTTTGCATTTGCTAATTACCTTTATACGAGTTTGATCACCACAAAGTCCATATTGCCCAACTGCTCCAAGCTTGAAGTTTATATCTGGATCTATCAGAAAAGACATAAAAGTATCTTCAAATCCAGACTTACACATGCACTTTTTGTCCACTAACTTCTGTTAAATCGTGCTTTTGCTTTTTCTTAAATAATATCGTTCATGCATATTTTATGTGATAGAATTGCGAGATCGACTTTTAAGACTGGAATGTCGCCAAAACAACAAAGTCCAATTAAAATGGACACCTGTCATTTCATGTCAGATTTAAAGATTTTATTGAACATCTAAGAATGTGATTTAACCTGTGTATAACTTTTATATTTTCATATCCGAAACATGCTTCTTATGAAGATCTGACACCACATTTTCTCTTAATGCATAGTCATGTTTAATATTATTAAGCTCGATATATATATATATATATATATATATATATATATATATATATATATATATATATATATATATATGTATATAATATAAATCTCGAATACACAGTATTTGTCAGATATCATGTTTCAATTGATACATTGGAGTAATTCTGCTGCGTATAGCATTGATATAAACACTATAAAATGTACTTACTATCTTCTGTCACATCAGCCTCTACAGTCTCATCATCATTCTTCATTTCAACTTCTTTGTGAAAATCATAAACAATGGACATTTTTGTATTTCTTCCTGGCTTTAATGTGATTTGAGAAAAACTTAGCTGGTGTTTCCTGCGGGGGGGGGGGAGGGATACAATCTTTAACATCTCAAAAACATGCGTTAGATAATGTCCATTCAATGAAATTGAGTACAGTCATATACAATAAGAACCTTTGATTTTGGAGTTGGATCACATGGCCTATTACCCTGGCTTTAAGTAGTGATGGTGATGTGTTGGAGTTATTTATTATATGCTGACATGGATTATCAGTGATGATTTGTAGGATGATTTGTTGCTTGCTATAATATAATAAGTATTGCAAAGCAAAACATCTAATATTGAAGTGCCCAAAGTCAAAATGTTGAACTTTTTCTTCATGTGTTGGAATTTCGTCCCAAAAAGGAATAAAAATGGCAGGGTGGGGAAAGAGTGGTAGGTTATAATCACATATAATAAATCTATAAAACAAATCATGTAACACATTCCTAGATTATTCTCTTTCCTTCTCTTCATTGTAGATTTTTCAAAAACACCAGGGCATCAAGACACATATGTAAGACTTATATGATGTACAACAACTTAGTTATCAATTTGGCAAAACTATGTAAAATTTACTTTTTTGCGTGTCCATTACTTTTTTGTGTTTACATTCATAGACCCCTTGATACTTTTGAGATATTTACTTCTAAACTTGTCTAGTTTTACAAGTCGGTGTATCTTTATTAAAAGACCCCTAATTAATCCAAAATGTAATCAGCAATTCCTTAGCTTGACTGTATGAATTCTGTAGTAGTCTCTAGCAGTCATTGTAAAAATTAATTATCAAACAGGAAACCAATTAAGTAACCAATCTTTGTTATAAGGGTGTAGACTTCATCAATATACATCCCTTCACCAAGTTCCATAATTCCATGTATAACAATATGCATATATGGTGTAAAAAACAATATGATCATGATGTTTATGCAAAGACTTCACATACTCCAGTATAATGTGATATGTAGGTCACAGTGACCTTTACTTGTAAGGATTTGGTACTGATATAGATGTATACACCCACCTTGGATGATGATTCTATCATGACCAGAGTTTGAGAAATAAACTTAAATTACAATATTTAGCCACTCAGTGAAACATGATATATGTACCACAGTGGCCTACTTTTGTGAGGATGATGATGTAGTACTTGTCAAGATGCATTCCCTCACCAAGTTCCGTGATTCTTGGTATAATAGTATGTACAGAAAATGCCCAAACCTGAGCAAAATTCAAAGCCTTAACCAAGAAAATCTGCAAATAACGTGCATATATGTACAAAATGAGCCCCCCTTAGAACACTCCTCTGAAACTCACTGTCGCCCAGAACCTAAGGAAGTAAGAATTATTGAGATGATGCGGGGCTGTACATATGTATGAGTTTTTGTATAGACAGATGTCGGGGGTAGTACAATAGCTCGCTTCTTCAAAGAAGCAAACTAAAATGTATGTACGGCGTACATTGCTTATATGTATCATGAGTGATTAAATTTCTCAAGGAAATACAGAGCATGCCATATTTTGGTTACCCCATATCCTAAACTCGCTCACGTGTCCTCCATTACTATGAAAAATGTCACTGTGAGTTACTTCAACTTTTAACATTTTTTTTGTACAATGGACATAGACCACCCCGTTATAGGTGTTATTATGAAATCAATACAAAATCAATCCTCCACGTTTTCTTTGACAATATTTGTCCTACACTCATACAGTTTTCTATTGGATTAACAATTTGATATAAAACAAGTCCAGATTCATGAATACCGGAGAAGCCCATCTGAATCGGAAACCTTCAGGACCAAATTCAATTTATGGTTTTGTAAAGTTTTCTCTTTATTGAGGGTATCACAAATTTGAAAAATATGTATTCTATATAAATAGATGTACAATCACATCTCATTGATACCGCTCAAATTCTCAAGACTTAAAATAGATCTAATATTTTAAAACCAGTGAAAAGTTAATGTTTTCCACGTAACATGAGAGAAACAGAGAATTCATTTTCCTACGATTACTTCAATATAATTTTTCTCCTTCTAAAATGAGTTGACTAGAGCTGACTTTTGGAATACTGTTTTGTCGGTATCCGTCAGTAAAGTCGAGGCCACTGATATGGTTAGAAATGCCCATTAAATTCATTTTCTAAAACTGTATACAAATGAATAGCATCACTTGCAATTTGATCATAAGCAGAACAACACACTCTTTATTAAATGGTTTATCTTCAATCATTGATTATTAACAATTTACTGTAAAACCTGGCCCTTCTTTACAATGTAGATATTTCAAATTAGTCTATTCTAGGCCATACTCAGTGTTGGTGTATATGTTAACTATTGTTTTTAACTCGCACGCCGTTGAGATATTTATCCGTGATTGACTCATTGATAAGTATTCTACAGTATGTGCTAACCGTAAATAATCTGGTCCAGCATGTGCCAGGTGTGTGCTGTACGTAAAGCATAACTACATGGTATTTGAGGACAATAAATTTCAACAAGTTACGGAATTTAGCAGCTAAAATGCATTTCCAAGCTTGAAATTAGTTTGTTTTTGATCTTTTTTCCGGGGGCGGGGGTAGTGTCAAACTGAAATTTGGTACCGAAAAATGGTTGCAGATTTCAGATTAGTGGGGTTTCAGTTTTGCTGGAAAAAATTAAGTTTCTTAACCGAAAAGAAGAAAACCCCTCTGTTCCCAACAGCTTAATTTATCCACACTTCACAGACCAAGGGTATGAAATAAATCCAAAACCAGCTTTGCTCAGTTTTGTATTTTAGTGTCAGTAAACCTTAGGTTATATATGTCATTTATATTATCAGAGGAGATAAGTGTGTCCAGTATTTCTGAATGCAGTAATATATGACATAGCGAAAGAAAAACTATATATTTAAAGATGCAATTGTACGTCGATGTATTTCTGCCACACGTATGACCAAGTCTCCAAACATATAGAGATACAGGTTAATATGTCATACTTAACGGTCATATGAAGATCATAATTTAACGATATATACTTCTGTGATCATAGTGCTTGACATACAATATTGTTACAGAAGTGAAATAACAAAACTATGGAAAGGTACGGTTAACACTGTGGTATCAATGTGCATTTATGAATTACATAGGAATTAGTCTTTTCCAGCACACTCTTTCTGTAACGGGGTGCTGTATTAGGAATTGAGAATAGGGATTCATATAGAAACATGGGTTTTTCTGTATCAAATAGTTCATAGTGCAACGTTCCTATATTTTAGATTAAACACAATATTATCAATAATTCTCAAGCCCGATTTGGCTGAAGCTCGACATACTGATCACTTTGATGTCAGTGTGTGCATCCATCCATATATCCGTCGAGTCCCAACATTAACCACCATGTTTTAACAACCATGTTCAAGCTATTTTTCCTTTCTTTTACTTTAATAACATCTCATCCCATTATGTTCAGATGTGAGACATAGCTTCAGCATGCAGTTATCGTTGTGTACTAAATAAATGCCAGCATTATCAAAGCTTGTGCAGGTGCTGGTGGGGGTGGGCTTTTGGAAGGGTCAGTATGATCTTCGAAGATTCTGAGTGTCTTAAATACACAATTAAACTATATTGTAATCGACAGTATGTTACTACGTATGAACGAAAGCACAATTCTACATTAGGAATACGTTCAAAACATGAAATTACGGATGCACTATATTTAATTCTAATTTACCACTGCATGTAAAATCTGCAGAATGTAGATATCATGAGTATGTATGTGTTACTAATATATTATAATAGAATGTAGCATCTATATATACTAAAGTCATGTTAAAATAATTTCAAATTACTATTATATTTCGTATGATGCAGATTGTTATACTTCACTTAAGAGGACCTCAAGGGAAACTATTCATTGAGTAAATCAGTCACCTTCTATGAATACAGTATTATTAATATTATTATTATTGTTATTATTTGTATTATTATGGAATGTGAAAAAAATCAAAAATAAAACACTCCTAGAGTAACTGGAATACACTATGGTCTCCCATATAAACCAACTATGACAAAGTAGTCTTACTTGCATAGAGGCGGGTAGGATTTTGAAATTTAAGTTAGCTCTTCCTTAAAATACATGGGGAATGCATCTGTCTATTTGTGTCTCTGTCTCTGTCTCTCTCTGTCTCTCTCTCTCTCTCCAAAACCATTTGCTTGTACATATGGTATTGGTTTCATTTCCTTATTTCCAAGGGAGCTGAAGTTACATGATATTTGTTTTGTTTTGATTAATCCAAGCGGACTAAAATGTGTCTGGCTTTAATAAATGGTTGTCTAAGCTGTGAGCACAATGGCGTGTTGGCACAATTATAACATCATGTATCAGTTATTTTATTAGGCGCTATAAATGAAGGCTGGAATCGGACCTCAAGAGATACTATCTTTGGAAGAAGAAGAAATTTGCTTTCATTGCAATTATCTTACTTTCCTAGTGAAAGATCCAAACGTATGCAAGGATAGTTTCGTTTATTCTAAACCTACGCACGTTTCTAATATCGGGAATGCAGATGATGGACCTTACATACACACACGTTTCACTTCACTCATGCCAAACATAGACATTACCTCGATACAGAACGGAACACTCCTGGCTTTTGTTACGATTCTAGGTCTAAAAAATATGTAACAGAAATAAAGTGAAACCAACAATGTAAGTAAAATCAACAAGCAATTTATTTCCAGACAATTAAAGTGAAAATTCAAAAGACACTTACAATTTGTTATTTAAATTCCAAATAATCATAAATGTCTTAATGACAAATCCAAAATAGTATAATGTTCCGAATGAATCACTATAGTCTTGAATGTCCTGATGCACCACAAAGATATAATCCGAAATAAATTTGAATGAGTTCACATAAATTTCAAAATCATGTAATAATCGAAAAGTCAATGAGCACTTTTATATTTCCAATTAATATTGTAAATAAATAATTCGTCTCAAATTATATCTGATATAAACAACACAACTAAAATAGATTCCTTACAGGCTGATCTTTTATATCCGAAATTCTAGAATCGGAATGGAATTTTTTTTTACCAAAATATGTGTATAAAACTCAAATGCCCACATGACCTATGTCACATCAGAATATGAGTATTTCTAATGGAAAAATAATGACCTACCTGACATATGTCACAAAGGTATAATTGTTAAATGCCTATGAAAATACTATGTAAAGATCTGGAAAGTATGTATTTTCAAATCTTACAATCATATACAAAAGTTAAGTATATAAACATAATGCATAACACTACCCTAATAAATATCAGATGCATTGCATATATACACACAAATGATGATTCGTACAGAAAGGGAACTGTACATGTCCAGACTTTTGACTTCATTCGTATAGAATAGTAGCATTAATACATACATTTGACATCATTCTTATACATCGAGGACCTTATACATATATTCGACATAATTTATTTACATTTGTTATATGTGATGTGATTAATACATAAATAAGAATGTATATATACAGATGAGACATTATCTAAATGACCTTAACATCATGCATACCGTTTGGTGAGGCAAATATTTTAACATTACACATACGCATAAGCTGGGGACATCTAACAATGCACATATATACATCACGAATATATCTATGTACACCATTGATAGTTTGCTTGTGAATGCACTGAGTCCAGCTTCATTTACTGTGCAAATGATGGCATGGAATAATTTTATAATAACATGTTTAGATAAAGATCTCCTCAGCTTGTATTGATACATTCTCATCTAGTGTTTATAATGTGCTTACCCAATTTGTATGTAAACTTCTGATACCTGGAATTTCACAATTAATTCTATTACATTTCATTGTAGAAATCAAAACTTTGTCCATAATTAATGCAACTAACGATGTTAAAAACTACGTAAAAGCGACATATGTTACAAATAGTGCTTAAGGGTCGCGGTTTCGATACCCGTACCCGCCAAGATTAGCCTTTGTCGACTGCCTCGGTTTTTCCTTGGGAAAGGCACTTACCTCCCATTAATGTGTTTAATGTGCCGTCAAAATCAACAAAATAAAGAAAAAACACAAATAACGCAAAGTAAGAGATGCTATGACGTAAAAGTAGAAATTAGGAAGGAAATGGCTATTTCTGAATATTTAGGATAGATTAATATTGATAACACTCTTTAACACTTGTGTCATGTAGAGTACCCCGGGATCATTGAGCTACCTGAAGATGTGTGTTGTACCCAGTTTTCTTCAACGTTCTACTAAGACACACGCTAATGAGGGTCTGGTCACGGCACCTTTAAATGCGAGAAACATGATCAAATGTGTCCGGAATTTAGGTTTGAAGAACAAATACATATATAACAAAAATGCTAGTAAGATATAACCAAGAGGATGGAAGATAAAAAAGAAAAAGTGTTAAAAATGCATAAAAATGAACTGTCGAAGATGGAATTTTTCGACCCATTTGTTCTCAATCTGTTGTATTTATTTATTTATTTTTAAACCCACTCTACTATAACATCAAATCAAGTTGAATGATAACGCTTCACATTACGTTCGATTGACGTACAATTGGCAAGCGATTAATTAAGTTGACAGCACTACATATTATGTTATATTGTCGGTATTAGCAAGTGATAAGAAGGACAGATAAAACACGAGTTAATGAGTTAATAAACGGTATCAATCAAACTTTGCTTTGAATAATTCTACATCGCGCAGGAAAATTTGAATACCATGACTTTTTTCATACATGTCTCATGCAAATTAATAAATCTCAAAGGACGTTCAATTAGTTAAAATATATTTCAGCTATTTAGTACTAATTATGATTTTACTTAAATTAAAGGTCCTAATTTATTTTAGAAATCGGACTCGAAATATTAGATACACCAGTGAATCTACCTATCTATCTATCAACATAGCTAATCATTCTACGTGTTTTACTTGTACTTTTTGATTACTTATGGTGCAATTCGGAGTGAGCAAATGATACGCGGTCATGCAACAACGATTGCGCATTAAAATATATACAGAGGCATAATCTCTCAAATGCGGAAACATTAGGCTTAATATCATGCTGCAAACTATTCCATCAAACTGTATCAGCGTAAGCAAAATATTTTTAAAAGATTAAGATATATATATATATATATATATATATATATATATATATTTATTTATTTATTTATTTACTCTTTATCATTGTTTGCACTCGACCGTGTATGCCTTTTACTAATGTTAGCGGTTTTCAATGTCATCATAAATTATTCTGGTCATAATTTTGGGTGGACACAATTTCGATTTTTTGATCAAAAATCCCAGATTATGTCACTCAATTAAACACGTGTCTTTTGCTACGACAATTTTTAATTTTCCTTGAAATGTAATATACTGGTATAATATGTATTATTTTCCTATTAAAATACCTTGTGGTTATGACGATATTATGCAAATATATTCTCTGCATGACTATAACAACAGGTGGTTCTGTTATTTTCGCTAATGAATTCTGATTAAATTCCGGGAGTTGTCAAGTTTGCCAAAAGATAACAATCAACCAACAATTCGCCCTTTGTTTGCATTTTTGTTAAAAAGGACTCCGGTGGGTTTCAAAAACTATTTCGTCATCTCTAATGCAGACGTTCAAAATATCTGTCAATGTTAAATCAATATTCTCTCATTTTCACTTGTGTCAGTCTATAACTGTTATACTATCTAGGATACTAATGATTGAAATATGTATATTTAATCTTACAGTGCTACTTTCTTGCACGCTAACTGTTGTTATCTTCCGCAATAGTCACGTGCAGGCTTTTGCCATAATAACCTACCCTATTTTACGACTCCTATACATTTTTCTAAGTATTCTATCTGCAGATAAAATGATATAACTAGGAAGCTTTAGTTAGTAACCGAACTTAAGTGTCACGTTGGCAGTCGTTGACAGAGATTGGTGAGATGTGAGTTGACAACCAACCAAAACTATTTTCTAAAAGTATGGCTTATAATTGACTTTGCAGTTTCTAAAAAGGACACATATGACAAATAATGCAAAAGTAAAAGATACGATGAAGTAAAAGGTGATTTTTTTTTGGCCTCAAGATAATTTATTTTTTTCAAGTATTATAATATATATAAAAGGTATTTTTGCTATAAATCAGAGCAAGACTACTTTTATCAAGCCAATTTAGTGACCGAATTAAAAAAAAATCCTCCACCCGAAAAAATTAAATGGTCGGACCTTTATTCAAAGCCAGACATATGATTAGTCACTACTTTTATCTATCTGTCTATTTATTTATCTATCTATATATATATATATATATATATATATATATATATATATATATATATATATATATATCTTTCTATCTATCTATCTATCTATCTATCTATCTATCTCAATCTATCTATCAATCTATCTATCTATCAATCTATGTATCTATCTATCTATCTATCTATCTATCTATCTATCTATCTATCTTTATCCACATGCTTTAACATAAACGTGATTATTTACTACCTATTAGTGTTTTGTGTTAGATTCAAATTGCATTATGGTGCAATTCGGAGTGAGTTAGATAAATGTTTTACACAGCTGATTCATGACTTTCAATGTAATCATAAACTATTCTGGTCATAATTAGGGTAAACACAGTTTTGATATGTGGGTCAAACCTTCCTGTTAAACGCCAAGGGAAAATCCAAGATTATCTCACTCAATTGAACAGATGTATTTTGTTACGACACGGAAGAAAAAATACATTTAGTGGCAATATGCCAAAAAGCCAAACTCGAGGTGAGAATGTGTGTTGTATAAAGAATCTCGGGTTTCTTCAAAATTTAATTATTTTATGTTATCCTCTTTGAAGAGATAAAGTTTGAAATTAGATCCATACATCACTTTTCACTGCGTAAATATGGGCTAGTTTGGTAGTTGAGGTATAAGACGAATCTTAGAAATAAAAAATTTTAAAATGACTAATTCTTGATTTTGGCAACTACCCCTAAATCTACCTAGCTCATGTTACCGATTCAATAAGTTCTAGTTGTTCTAAGTTCAACAGCGCCCAGCAGAGGATGTAAGCTGATTGCTCCATTTCTCTGCGCTTGCACTATCAGGTTCAAACCAGCAGCAACATGGCTATTTCAGTCGGAACAAGGACTTCCTTTAGAATTAATTACCCCCTCTTATCTAACCACTTTGCTGTCAACAAAGTGCTATCACAGGGAAATAAAATACTTCAATGAGTGTTGAGTTGTTAAACAGGCCAGTCGCGTAAACCACGAAACAGAGGTCATGAGTGGTGTATGTTACGCATCATCTTCCACATCCTGATGAATGTGAAGGCTTCAAATTTAATTCCTTCCTACCTTCCTTCATTTCTCCCCTCCTTTATTCATATTACATATGATTATAGGGATCAGACATACAATTGAATAACATCAAATTATGATCCACTGCAAAGTGAATTATATCAACATAGTTGGTATATGTAAATATATATATATATATATATATATATATATATATATATATATATATATATATATATATACAAATATTATATGCGTATATCTTCAGACTGAATGGCGTATGTGTTGGCCTCCAGAATAACAAGTTCATAGAGATTTTCTAAAGGAAATGAAATCAGAAAGTAATGTTTTAAATACTGAATTCTTTATTAAAAAAATCAAGACAATAGAAGAAGAAAAATAATAATAATAAGAAGAAGATGACGATGTTAATTATGGCAGTCATTATGATAATGAATCGGCCCACTAACAAACTAAGTAACTAACCATTACAAGTTTGGGTTTCAATACTTATTTAAAATCTTTGTATTTAATAAACATTAATTCATCGAATTCCAGGTATCTTGACATACCCCTGAGCATTTCTTAGAGGGAAGGCAATATTTAAGCCGCCGTGGCTCTAGTTAGCTTGCCGGACTCGCGTCTGAAAGGTCGCGAGTTTGAAACTTAGCCTCGGATCAGCCCAGATCGGCTACCGTGGTGTGTCCTTGGGGAATGCACTTTAGTCCAGTTTGTCTCGGCACTAAATAACCTACTTGTGTTGCTCTACCGTAAATCACAAAAACAACAAACAAACAAACAAATAAACAAACAAACAAAAACAAAAACAAAAACAAAACAAAATATAAACTGCATGCATTTTATTGTTTGGCAAAGGACACTTGAAATAATTCATTTGTGAGATTACCCCGGCACTGCAACGTATCTAGCATCAATTTTGCCGAACTAGTGCTGTGTGATTTCAACAATATCGATATACTACAACGCCATATTTAAGAACTATTTATTCAAAAATATAACACATGAATCATGGCATAAATTGATTTGTTGATGTTTATTCATGTTCTACTCTTCTCTCGATATTAAAATAGCCTAACTCAGAACTGATTCAGTCGTTTCCATTTGGTTTATAATCATTAGTGCTCCGCATACTATTATAGGTACGTATAAAGTGAAATTGCCGAGCCCGATACAGACTGGAATTTAGCTGATTCCGTATCCTTGTACTTTGGCCAGTGTTTTATCGTTGCACATGTGCTAGTGTTTACATTTTATTATGTGCAGTGATATATTGCAGCCATATCATTAAATTAAATAATTTCATCTGCGTACATGTTTTATTGCCAAGGGCTTCGTGCCAGACAACCAATCTTGTCATTTATAACATATTTCAATTCTTAAAAGAAAAAGCTGAAATTCAGAAATGATAGAAAAATAGTGTTGAACTATTAAATATTTATTGAAATCCTCAGAATCATTTTTAATCTCTCTCTCTCTCTCTCTTTCTCTCTCTCTCTCTCTTTTTCTTTCTCTCTCACGCCTAGTTTGAGATTATAATGCTGGCCTTAGAGAAAAATGCTAATTTGAAAATGTGTTACAATTGTACCTATCCCATCTAGTATACGAATCAATTTTTCATTTTTGCATTTGATACGTATTTCAGTTTGTTTGTTCATCTTTTAAAATTAAACTAGCAATGATAATTCAAGCCCTATTATTAAAGTTTTACATTTTTTGTATCAATGCTGTAAATGAATTCATGTCATATATCGAGAAATTATAATGATACATACAAACATATCATATATCTAGCAAAAGTAATGATACATACATGTCATCATAGCGACTAATAATGATACATACATGTCATCATAGCGAGTAATAATTGCGATATATGTCATCATAACGAGTAAAAATAATACATATATGTTAAAATAACGAGTAATAATAATGATACAAACTTGTCAGCATAATGAGTAGAAATAATGATACATGTCGAAATAATAAGTAATAAATACATTCTATCATGGCCAGTAATGATAATGATACGCACGTGGCTTCATAACTAATAATAATAATGATACATATATTTCATCATAACGAGAAGAAATTATGATACATGCGTGTAATTATAACGAATAATAACAAGTAATAATAATGATACACACATGTCATCATAGCGAGCAATAATGATGATATATATGGAAATAATAGTACGCACAAATAATGATACAAACATATATAATGATACATGATATCATAATGCCTTGCATTTCAGGTGTGCAATTATAAAATTAAAGAGTCATTTTACAACTCTTGTATTATATGTACCTCTGCAAGAAATACCAATATTGTTATAAATATCATAAACGAGATGATACAACATCTCAATGTGATAAAGCACTAGTGTGATAATGATCTGGATAAACCATCATTGTCCCTGAATGCCAAATCAGCTTGCGTCCCAATGTAAGCATGCTAATCTGGAAAAGTATACCTAATAGTGCCATATTGCCACATGTCCTCACAATTATTGTAGAATAAGTATTTTAAACAAAATCATTCAAAGCTGACTGGTAAACGATCGTATATTTCTCTTAGTATATAACATGAAAAGGTGTATGTTGATGGGTGAAATCTTCCGCTGTAAAACTTTTATCGAGACTGGTAAAGCAACATGAAATTGGGAGTCTGTGATAGGATTTATGGAAGGTCGTAAATATAGACAAATTTGTCAGAGTTTCATATAATTACAAAACTCTTCTTCATTTTCTATTGCAAATACGTTAATCTTATAGTTAATGTTGTGGTTATATTTGTATGTTTTAATACTAACTAGCAGAGTCATGTAAGTACATCATAACAAAGTCCAGTCTATCAGAGTTCATAGTGCCGAATTAATGTGAGGTATAAATGAACTCGAAACCTTGATGAAATGATGTGGTTAAGAGTCTGGTAACCTTGATGAGCTGTGATGAATGGCCTAGTAACCTTGACGAAATGATGTGATGATGTAGCTTAAGTTTGCATTGCTCAGTACATTTACGCTGTTCACCTCTAAACAATCTATATGAAGGTTGCTAGAGGTGATAAACGTAATGGCGCTGTTTTTTGAAGAGATTGTTTGTTCCCTGGAACCCTTTATTTGTCTCATAAATTCCTGAAATCGAAATAGATATAGCCCTTTAACTAATGATTTATACTACAATGAGTGGAGATATTGTTCCATTAGGATATCGAAATCCATTTTTGATCCTGAAATAGGTTGCAGAGGGAGATTTCAGTGATTTTGGGATATTTCTTCCTTCAAAGTCCAGTTTTTATGTCCGTCCACATATATGGTCATGACACGGACTGTTACCCTTGTCTGTCCTTCGCGTTCTGTCAGAATATGTTTTGTGTTTAAATCAAGTTCTTAGGCAATGTTGTGAGGAGTTCCTGTTGGATTAACACATTTTTCCGTATATCCATATAGAGGGCTTTGCTCAACTCTATCAAAGTAATTTTTCAGTTCGCCCGTGATTTTCTATAGGTGATAAAGAATATGCTGTCGGAGTTTGATATTTCATTCAGCAATGGTCCTCTGTTGGCACATAATGTTTTGTTTTAATTTTATCTAAAAAAACAACCATTCCGATATCCAAAGAGCCCTGGGAATAAAAATAAGTGGTGGGCTATATTTTGCTATTTGCTAGGAACAAAATCAGAATGTTATATGCGCCGAGCAAAGTCAATTGTAAATGTGTGGCCACCGTAAGACAAAGAGAGAAGAGAGAGGAAGAAGAGAGAGATAGAGGGAGGGAGAGGGAAGAGGAGAGAGAGAGAGAGAGAGAGAGAGAGAGAGAGAGAGATAGAGGGGAGGATGAAGAGAGAGGGAAAGAGAAAGAGAGACATGGGGATGAGGAGGGAGAAAGAAAGAGAGAAATTGTAATTAATTATTTTAATATATAGCCATATAGGCCCTAGTGTAGTATTTCGCTCATTTCAACATAAATAAAGCATTTAATCCAGGCGGCCAGTAAGAAATGCGGTTAACAAAGACAAAAAGAAATGAAAGCAAAATCATTTAACAAAAAAGATACGATTACAAAAGCAATGAAAAGTAAAACAAACATATGCATCAACAAAAAATAAATCATTAACTAAACAAATTTTCATGGCAAGAAATGTATTGAATAAATCAAGTTAACATGATTTTTAAGGTAAGCATGCTATTGTACAAAGTCACCTTTATATATAAGGAAGAACCAGGTTATGAGAATATATATGTAAAATTTTACATACATAGAGTACAAAATGGTAGGAACTAAAAAGTGGCATTTCGAGTTCTCCCCACTTTTAACCTAAACTCTGATAACATGGGTACATTTGTTTTCCGAACATTCAAGGTCAAAATAATAATGACCATACCCGCGACTTCGTAGCTTAAAATAATGCAAGGAGCTAATTTGTCGGCGAGTTGTGTTTTCGTATTTTTTTTTTTTTTTGTGATTCAAAATTGTAATTCCTACAACATTAAATTTAGTTTCAGGTAGTGTTAAAGATATGATACAGGGGATTGCATATATAAATTGATCGTATCATGTCTTACCATTATACACTAGTATATGCTACTGTGGGAAACTCAACGAATCTAGATCACAAAACCTTTTATATCTTATTTTCTACAAATGCGTAACACGAGAAGTTCCAGAAGTTTCATTTTGAATTATAATCCATGATAATGAACGTTTCCATTTTCCAATAAAGATGGTTGTCAGGTGCCTTTTGACACCAATGACGTCACATCCATTCAATACGGTGGAATTAAATAAAAGCTCCCAATATCTCCGTGGGTACAATATTGTGTTAAAACATACTCTATTGACTATCGTTCGATGAATCACACTGATTCATAATAAAAATGACAGTACAAGGAGCTTATATAATATAGGTTGCATACACAATGACCTTTACATTTAAACGAATCGAAAATAATTTCAAACGGGTGCAAACAAAGATGAGATCAGACAAGATAGTTTCTTGTAAATCTTCCTAACAAAGAATATGACAATTTAAAACATTGCTTCATGTTTAAATGAGAGGAATGCATATAACATTAGTGGTACAAATCCACTGCTTCATCGCATAATTACATGATTGTAAGCATACTCTAAAAATTAAAAGAAGGAAAATTACAAATTATGAAGTAAGATGTGAAAAGATTTCAACTCACTTATTTAACTCCTGACTTATTTCATCGATTTAATCTTTTAATTAGCACAAGTAAAATTATTTTCCATGGTCTTTTTTGTTAATTTTCACTCCTTTCGTTGTGTTCAATGTCTTTGAGTTTGTATTATTCGTTAATTTTATTTATTGTTGCACATTTTAATTCGTTTTAGGAATGTTGGCACTGCGTCTGATGTATGATTTTAAATTATTTAGAATTTATATTAAATCTATACAACTTAATTCTTGTTTACAAAAAAAATCTTTAAATATATAGCTTAATAGACCCTAGTTTAATATTTCACTCATTTCCGCGTAAATAAGGCATCAAATCCAGGCTGCCATATGAAAAAGCAGTTCTCAAACTAAAAAAATAATAAAAAAATGAAAGCAAAATACTTTAACAAAACATATAATATTACAGAAAACAAAGAAAAGCAAAGCAAACAAATGCATATAGAAACAATAAATCATCAATAAAATAAATTTTCTTGGCAAGAGAATGTTCCATTTACTAAAGAAACCAGGTTAAAAAAATTTTTAAGCAAGCATGCTACTGTAGAAAGGCATCATTACGTATAAAGAAAAACTGGTGCAGAATTTACGTATGTAAAACTTTACATAAATAGGGTACTAACTGCTAGGAACTGAAAAACAGGTATTTCGAGTTTCTCCCGGCTTCTAACATAAACTCTTTGATAACATGGTAATATGTATTTCCTCGAATGCAAAGTAAATGCATACATGGCTATACATGCGAATTCATAGCTTAAAATATTGCAGGGAGCTCATTTGTCGGCGAGTTGTGTTTTCGTTCTTTTTTGTGATTCAATATTTTAAGTCCTACAAAATTAAATTTTGTTTCAGGTAGTGTTGAAGATATGATACAAGGGCTTGCATATATAAATTGATCATATCATGTCTTACCATTATACATTAGTGTATGTATGTGCGTGAATCTCAACGAATCTAGATCACAAAACGTTTTAAATCTGGTGGAAAGGTTGTTATGAATGCGTAACCCGAGAAGTTCCCGAATTTTTATTTTGAATCATGATCCATGATAAAGAACGTTTCTATTCTCTAATATATATAGTTTGCTAGTGTACAACATCTCCCAAAGTAGTGATGACGTTTTAGCGGGTTTTCGAGGCGCTATATAAGGATCTCTGGAGCAAAATTCGGGCACGAATGTCAGTTGGATTTGTGAATATCTCTGAGAAAGTAGCTGCTGTGTTTCTCATTATAGGGTGTATAGCGGGATTGTAGATCTGTATATTTTATATCATTATAATTTATTTTTATTCCGTAATTTTACTGTCTTTACTATGCCGTATGTTTATACAGTTTAGTGTGCCTTTCAATTCTATACGATTTTTCTATCGTTAAATAGTTTTGTTTGCAAATTGATGTCTGCAGATTGAACCCTTAATATTTTTGGCATAATGATTCTTGGTGGAATCAAACGACTACCATCCTGATATTATTTTCGTAATCATGTTTTATTTAAAACTTTTGAACTTGTGAATCACCTAAATGAATAATTTCAGTTTAGTAAAGATATTGTACATCAAGAAGTAAATTGATTGCCATTGATTTTGGTAATATATTTTATAGTCGTAAAAGAAGATGAAATATTTGCTAATATTTTCTTTTCGAACAATTTAATGGTTTTATCTCGAGAGAAATAACTGTTAAAGACAGTGAAAAGTTTGATTGATGTTTATTTGAATACCATTTGTTCTTCCCTCCTCCATCGGTCCATCCTTCCTCTCTTGACTTAAGTTTTTTTCCCTCATTCGCTCCATTTGTATATCTTTATTTCGCTCATATTTTTTTCATAATCCTCATCACTGTTACAAAATCAGAATATGCAAATGTGATCGATGTAAACGTGGCCGATATATGAGGATTAAACATTTTTCTCTCTGTTGCTTTTTTAAAAAAATCAAAGACATATGAAAGGAAAAAAATGCGTTTTGTCGGTTAATTGTGCGGATTCATGCAGTTTCCACAGAGTTCTTCGGTAATACTTTATTGAACCTAACAAATGAATTGGTGAATCCATATAATTACATGTTACACCTATTACAAACATAATAACCGGAATCCAGCTACCACCCCCCCCCCAGCTATATGCCCTAGTTTAATATTTCATATTTCATGTATATATATATATATATATATATATATATATATATGTATATATATATATATATATATATATATATATATATAATGAAGGAGATTTGTGATAACAATAGCGCGTAAATATGTACGTCACTTGGAAAAGCGCTCTTGGGCGATTGTTTTGTATATCGGAATGCAAGTTTTGGTATTCCCTCTTTGTCAAATGTAATCCATAAAATCACGGCAAGCGGTATGGGGAATCAATTCACATCACCTCGTCTGATGTATTTTATGCAGAGGCTTAATTCTTATGTACCCATTCTGGTCATTACGCCATGACGCTTGGTCGTATGGTTTCAAATTAAAAGAACATAATCTATACATTGTAATTCATTCTAACTGAAAGGAGTACATATATTATATTTCTGCAATTACAAATAGGTACAACTATTTAATCAGCTGACACTGTTCAAACAATTCATTTTGTTTAATTTCCAATTCTTCCAACAAAAAAAAACCTAAACATTCACGTTCATTTATGAACTGGCCCCTTAAATTTGTGGTTTTAAAGTTGAGGTTTTTCACCCGTAATATCAGTGACCACTATGGTTTGAATACATAACCAATATGGTGTAAGTCATCTGTGCATGTTCTCCTGTGGGGATTGTTTCAAAATAGCTTTACACTGTTTGACATTTTTTGTTTTTGGTAGAGGCTTAGACAACGATAGAAAAAAAATTGCTTTTCTGGTGGCAATTGATTAAATATTTTTGGTTTCGTAAATAAATCGACAAACAACAACGATAAGACAGTTAAACACGAGATCCAGCATGATACCACTGTTGCTTACAGAAAGCATTATCATGCACATACATTGAACTTCAACACATATTTTTTTTTAAAAACTAAAAAACAAATAAATCTACAAGCCACTACATTATTGTAACAGTGACGATGGTGTGATTGAATAATAAACTACCTTTTTGGGTCATTTTCCACACCGAGTTTCCATTCCAGTTGCATGCAATGTGATGAAAGGCACAATCTATACAAGAAGATCGTACTCAAAATCTTCAAGCTAACGCTTATCCTTTTTTCTGACGTAAGCAGGTAATTTATTGTAAACACAAACAAAGGCAGGATTTTCTCAAAATGTGTAGCTGCGTGGACATTTTCCTTCTTACGCAGAACTCGTCTGAACAACAAAACTAAACAAAACAAAACAAAACAAACAAACAAACAAAATAAAACAAAACAAAAACAAAACAAAAACAAAACAAAACTAATAAAGATAGAGCAACCCTGCCCCCCACAAGAAATTGGAGAAAGCTCATGCAATAAGGCGACATTTCTTTCAGTTAATTTCTAATAGTTTATAGTTCAGTCAATTATTTTTGCAAGAACAAATGTTAAGCCTTAAAATATGAAACAAATATAAACCAAATGCACATAGATGAAAGATTTTAAGTTAATTAGGTTGATATAAAATCATTTAGATAATTGACAGTTATTTTCATATTTGTGATTACTCCCGGACCCAATAATAATAATAATAATAATAATAATAATAATAATAATAATTGAACGACAAAGGCAAGAATGGTGTAAACTTAATTTTATTACGAGTGGTACGATTTAGCAGTGTTGAAGTTATTGTAATTGGCTAGTTATGATTGAAAAAGTAGCGGTTCGGAAAACGGACTTTGTAGATTTATTAATGTAGACTCGGGACAGCAGGGATCAATAGGGACTCGAAAAGCTAGTATCTTTAGTTGAAAATAAAGCGTCATAAAATGTTAGACAAAATTGGAGTTATGCTATCAATTGCATACTATTTAAAAATTAAATTTATTAATATTAAATTTTAATTCCAATATTGCAAGCCATGAATTAATTAACTTTCCTTCATATCCAACATACACCTAGGATATCGCTCATGAGAGTAAAATAATTAGGACGTTATTCAGCAAATAAATTATATAATCCGATGAACTCGTGAATAACACGTACAGTCATTTTATATAATAATGTAACTAGTTCACAGTGAACTAGTTGATTAGAACAAAGTAACAACATTTTATGCACGTACAAACGTTTGTTAGCATGGTTTTATCCGTGCCAATTTGATTGCCGCCTTCTTGTACAATCAATAAGATAGTTGCTGGACATTAAATAATCCCGAAAAGGAATGTACCGAAAATTCATTCTAGAATATATATATATATATATATATATATATATATATATATATATATATATATATATATATATATAAATAACCCAAAAAACCCAAAGTATCAAATTATCACTATATCGCTCAAAATCTGTGTCTATGTAACCACTGTGTTTTTTTGTGTGCTTTTCTTCTGTTTTATGATCACTTGCAGCTATCCGTATGTGATGTTTGTATGCACATTTTGAGAGAGAGAGAGAGTCCTGTATATATATCTGTATGAATGTGTGTTCCCGGCAAGCAATCGCGAAAATCAAATAGTATAATTTGAAACAAGTACCAAGTTAAACACACGCATATGGAACACAATTCGACAGTACTCAGAGGGCAGATAATACAATTCCACATATATTTAAGGATAAATACACTGTTTTGTATTATGAAGTCACTACACCTGCCCCTAATGAACTAACAGCTGATATCCAATGAGTCAATGAACAAAAGTCAGCTTGAACAAATATGTTTCATCTGTTTTTTTGCTTAAAGACAAGTACGTTATTTAACACTGAATACATTATTCTGTATTTTGTAATTTCGCTATTAGCACGCACCTATTCGCATAATATTCTTGCGTTCTCATTTGTTATCATAGGAAGTTTGAATTTTCCAGTTGCTAATATTAGGCATCCCAAAACGGACACAATTCTTAGACCTTTTGATTTTGAACGTAAAAAAAAACAAATCTGCATCGCTTGGTAACTGTATTCCACAATAAGTATATAACTCATGCTGCCATAGTGTCTTTCTGAGCCATAGTGCCGATTCCTACCTATATCCGCCACTGTTTCAAGAAATTGTATGTATTGACCTCATGCAGATAGCAAACAGATTCATAGATAGACAAACAAAAAGAGGAAAGAACACATATGTTGATTCCGTCGAAGAACATTAGGAGACAGAAAGTTAGAAAGAAAATAAGTACAAAACGAAGCCAGTATTTCAAAGTATATGTGGAATTATAGGTACTCACATTAGTTACACCGACGAATAGGATATTAAAAACCAATAGAACCTCTTGTTTTTGTAATATTTCCCAAACATTTGATAAGTCTATTTTTACAAAGCCTAACATAGGTAAACTTACTGCATTCATGAATGAAAGGGTACCCCATCTTATTTGTTTTAATATAACTTCACGAGCAATTGAAAATAGCCAAGGTATTCGCATTTCATAAGGAATATGGAAAGAATGATCCATTAAACTCCTGACCCGTATCTGTTCTACCGGTACCTTAAAACATTATTGAAACACATGCTAGCAGGCATCTTTTCAGATATCTGAACAAGAACCAACTAATTTATAAATCACACTCAGGTTTCTGTCAAAAACATTCATGTCAAACTGCCATGACAAAACTTAAAAACCATTAACTAGTAGCGATTGAATCCGGCAAATTTACTGGTGCAATCTTCCTTGATGTTTTTTTTTTCTTTCTTTTAAACAACATCTTTCGATTTGTTTGACAATTCGGTGCTCATTACAAATTTATTAGCGTGCAAGTATTCTTTAAACTCCGTCTCTTGGTTCAAATAATATCTCACTAACAGATTACTTTTGTTCGGTAAAATACTTTTGAGTCGGGCCAGGTTCTAAGTTGTCTTCCACGAGACGCTATATTAGGCAAGTTTTTTTTCTAATGTTTATCAATGACTTAGCTTTGTATCCAGTGCATTCTAATGCTTATCTCTTTTCTGGATGGTTATGTACTAGACACATCTGGTAAATCTCTCAGCGCCATTGAACATAAACTTCAAATTAGTCTCAACAATGTATGTGTTTGGTGTAAACAAAACAAAATGTATATAACTAAAACTGACTCATACTTGTCTCGTGTTAAAACACAAAATCTTCTTGTTGACTGCATTGATCAACACCTCAGTTCGAATTCACAGATGGATCACTTATGTGCAATAGTTCTATGAAGAATTACTCTTCTAAAATTACTGTCGCAATTTCTGCCTTTCCAGTATCTTGAACTAGAATTTTCTGGATATAAACCACCATTGATATAATTAGGTAGTATCATATGGGAACACATCTAAATAAAAACATATCCATGACTGATACACTCCGCAAAAAGGCAGGGCCAATCATTCTAAAACTTTCGATTTTGGCTCCCTTTGATATTTTAGTCTCACGTCTACAATGCTACCAGTACAAGGATGTTTTCCTTATTTTCAAGAAATAGCGACAAATAAGTCTCTATACAACCTTTCTGTAGATTATACATCTGACCTAACTGAACTAAGGTTGTTAAATACTGAGCGTAATCTCAGATGTAACACTAATAACAAACTCCAGATTCTAAGGTCGAAAACTAACCATTTCAAAACGCTTTTGTTGTCTCATCACCTACCTTTTGGGATACCCTACCCCTTTGTTAATATGTAATTAAAATTTCCTTGCTTCATGTAAAACCTCAATAAAGAAAGTTCTTCTTGACCAGTTGGAATGGTATATTAAAGTCTCAGTACAAAACCATATCATTGTATCCAGAGATAATGTGAAAGAGTTTTTGTGTTCAGGTGAACATAATGCAAGTCTGTAACAGACGTTATTTGTAGGTATGATTGTGCATTGAAAAGTCATGCGTCTGAATGTTTTTTATTCTACATATATCTGTATGACTGCTGACATGTTGAAATGTGTATATCTGCATATAGGATATGTTCATGTGTAAATGATTTTATCATAATATTTTTTATAATTTCCTGTTAATGCGTCGAGGACCGTTGTATAGATAGAAAAAGTGTTATTGGCGATAAATACCGATTAATATTATTAGTATTAGTAGTAGCAGTTGTTTTAGTAGTATTAGTATACAAAGTAAGTTGTAAAGAAAAGGATAAAAAGATAATGTAGATGGACGGGCCATTAACATTGACTATGTTAGTTTAAGAGCGTCCCGCGTTAAGCAGTTCACTAGGTCGAGCCACAATTCGTTCGCACATTTGTTTTCTAACCTGTTATAATTGGAGCTTCGAGAAGGAATGTTTGTTTACACTTGGTGTCGTATATAGAAGGTGTCTTCATGGCAAACTAAGCGAAGCACTGGGAAGAAACAAAAAACAAGAGAAAAAGCAGTGGAAGAGGCCAGAATCGTGCGCTCATATGGCTCAGGTAGTAGTGCGCCCATGTATTGTTTGGGACATTACGGGTTTATCTCGAATATTTTGCCCTGTTAGAATACACAGGAAGGTAATTTCTCGAAATATAAACCATACCTCTGGCAGCTGCATACGTGAGTAAATATTTAGTAATAATGCAACACTTCCTCCTCTGCTGCCCCAACCATCAGCAATAATAATAATAATAATAATAATAATAATAATAATGATAATGGCTTGTTCGTGCCTCAAAACGCACTAATATCATACTGAAGAGGTCCATCTCATCTCCATAGATAGTATTTTGTTTGTTGTACTTAATAGTACAACTTTTGACTGATGCACGATTACGTTGCCGTTATAAACAAAGCGTGGGATGGGGCTGTTATCTATACGAGTTCAAAGCCTTTTGTTTAAAAACAAATACAATCTTCCAAAGATGAACCTCAATAGTTTTAGATTATATTTCAAGACGAAAACAATAATAGAGGAGTGATTGCTATATTACACGTGTTGCAGCATGCGTAATTATGCCGGCTATACCGCCGCTGCTGCTTGCAAACATACTAAAATTACTACTAATTATTATTGTTATTATTATTATTAACTAGACATGAATTAGGTGTGACAGCAATGTCATCCAATCATATTGCACTGTTATTCCAGGTTTCTGCTCTGAATTGAAACGTTACAATTGTATTATTTACTACCTCAAATTCAACGGCTGCGGGAATCCATGTATTGCTACGAGCATCAAAGTTTGTAAATATCTTCAGCAGTCTGCTGCTCCCTCTTTCTTGCACGTGGACTTTGATTTTTGCGTCATAGCCTTTCATCATTCGATACCAAAATGTCAGATATTGAAAATCGTCCATATATGTATATATACTCTCTAAATGTGCATGTTTATGATCCCATGAGGTACTATACAGATAATGTCCCTTGTCTGAAAGAGATCAAAACAAATGTGATGATTTAAAATATAGATTGAGCTATAAATAAAAACAATCTGAAAAGATATCCTTTCCAATATCACGTAACACGCAGGAAGAAAAAGGTGTTTTGATCTGGTCCGTTGAAAAAGAGGGCTAATATATTCATTCTGCATTTAGGATCAGTTATAAATCATGTAGACTCAACATTTGTTCCACTTTTTTATATTTATTGCATTACATACATACTTCGACTTCTTTAATTGAGCTATGACGGATATGTTCGGACTATTCGATCCAAAATGTCGAATGTAGATTTTTTTTAGTACGTAACTTCATTTGTATTCTTTTAAGAAAAACATCGCGCTTAATTCATTCATTCCGTTCAAAGGGCAAGTATATGTAAGTGCATTCGAGTGCTATCATCTAAAGTACGAGGGTTACACCGTTCAAGAATGATGATGGGTTAGTCACTGCCCACCCAAGAGTAATCGTCTAACCCGGTTCTTCAGCTTTAACTATCTCAAGAACCATGTAACACATGTTCGACAGTGGTCCAGTGTGTTTAATGTATGTTGTTTTGACTTTTTATCCAATCGATATAAACAATACAAAGTCTGTTGCTCTAAACTACGGCATGAAATAATCTAATGAAATGATTCATGGTTAACCCCTAAGACAAACAGTTACAACCCATGCAGTATGCACTGACTCTTTCTTGCTATTCATAAATCCTTCACATATTATGCAAGGTATGTTTTAACTTCATGGCTACATTTACAAAATTTCGGAAAGGTATTCCAAACATGGCTCTTAGCTTTAATATTTGTTGGAATCATTTATACTACGCACCTAACCACGGGTGCGTTATAACATAAATATTCGTTCTTAAACCTCCTGAATATGTAGAGATATGTACTTCCTAGAGCATTTGTTCCGATAGATGTAAAGTTATAATCAGTCTGAACTAAAACTAAACGGACGGAACCACTGTTACACAGACTGGTGGTACTTCAAAAGAACCGAGGCTGGTTTTCATAAAGTGTACTGGACTTATAATGCAAGCAATTATTACTTTATTGTTCTACCTTTAAACATTTGGGAAAGATGTTATAATATAAATTTAGTTGGTGGACACACAAGTATAATTTGATTATATTGTCCATATGGCGACTAAAACATCAATCATCATCATCGCTTTTCCTTCTTCGTTTGACAATAATTGTGATGACTTGGTAACTACTTGCATCTGATGTTCTTATCATATATACCTATATTCATCCATCAAGAAATCTCTCTGTATATATATATATATATATATATATATATATATATATATATATATATATATATATATATATATATATATATATATTCTTTATGCATCGGATTCCGTTCATCTTTCTGACGATCCACTCATATCCATTCACTTGAACAGCCATACTTCATTTGTCACCATACCTCCAAAAGACCATTACACTATACTAGTATTTAATACAGATTGACTGTACAACAGCGGCATTATGGCCATAGTGATATTAAATACTGATCTAAGAGTCAGAGATATGGAAAGGTATTTACATGTGATGACAAATTAGTAAAATCTTACACTGACCGCGTGTGTAGGTATGGTCACGCCATGGGCCAGTATAGCGGTCGAAGCAGTACCATGCTCTAAAGCAGTTTCCATCGATCAACCACATGCATCTTTTTCAAAGTTGCAATCCATTAAAATTGAATACAAGTAAAACAATGTAGTTAGAGTTATTGAAAAATCTGTTGTTTACGAGATAAGTAGAACATTATGATATTAGTAAAGGAGTAGGAAAATAAAAACCATTTTAATTGAGAGATCTCTTAAAATGAGTCTTCACATATTGTATACATCAACACGCAACTTTGAGAGTTGTTATTATTATCATTATTAAATGCAATGACTTTTATATTGTCGTTCGGAATATATTTGTTTGTCAGCATTCCAGACGAACTGGAAGTAATAATTGTGATATATAAAACCTTATTACTCCAAGGTACAATTCAGGTCTGACAAACCTAGATAATTCGTCATTATTTTAACATGAACATGCTTACTTGGACAGGATCGATTTAGGAGTTGTATGTTGTCGATATACATGCTATCGTTCCTTGCCAATGCTGCAGTCATACTGACATATTCGTTGACTCTAAGAGCAAATAAAAATTATTCCCTGAAACAAACAAAAATATAATTCATTAAAATCACTCTCTCTCTCTCTCTCTCGATATATATATATATATATATATATATATATATATATATATATATATATATATATATATATATATATATATACACATGTGAAAATTCCAAGAATGTGGCCTACAAATGATTTTTGGTTGAGATTTTAATATCATCTAATAGTTGAGACTTTTAACTTTCAAACGGTGTGTGTATTAGCATCGTTTTCAAACCGATACTGTCAGAATATACGCGCATAATTAAGTAATAAGTAAATGAACTGAATGCGACTTTGAATGCTGGTATCGTTATGGGAAAATCATGTTGATATGCTATAAACATTCTCAATTAAATGACAAAGTGTGAATGTACAACATTAGGTTACTGAAAATGGAGATTGACGTGAAATGTTCAGAGAGAACTGCGATAGTCTACTGACTTAAGCAGGTTTGCATCGAAGTTTGTGTTTTTTATTTGGATTGATTTCCCTGGAAATGTTGGTGATATTGCTGGTTCTTCTAGGATACAATCATACTCTATGCCATTGCTGTATTATTTAGTTCCTTCTAATCTAATAAGAAATTACTCATCATACCAAAAGATCATAATTAGATATGTAAGAAATAAATTGAGAACGGGTAGAACTATACCTTTCTCAAAAGCCATGATCACGCTTTCGCTAGGATCGTGGCTTATTTCTCAAAATGACATTGTACATCTTTCCCAATACGTACTGTATTACCGTACTGAACAGAGAAGAGTGTTATTCTTGAATTTCCAGTCAAGCAGTTAAGGGTTTTCAACTGGTAGGTATTTCTCCATGAAACTCATTGCAATCCATTTGTTCATGTTTATATTTCATTTATGTATCAGATGATCTCGGCCATGTTCAATCTCCACCTCTGGCCCGAATATTAACCAAAGTATATATATATATTGCAGGAGTCTCTGTCTGTCTGTCTGTCTGTCTCTCTTGATTACGACATGTACGGAAATATTACGTCATAAACTGCTTTTCTTTTATCGTTTTTTATTATCCTATATATGATGTTGTTCCTTCGATTCGTCTCTAGCAATATAATTCAGAGCATTGGATAAATTATAATAATAATAATAATAATATTAATAATAATAATAATAATAATACCTACTATGGCTACTACTATTACTATAAAAGCAACCTGCTGCATTTCGTTTTGGTGGTGATATAGTTCCGATCCTGAATTGAACCGGGTCAGGTCTCGAGATTTGTTTGCACTTTTATAAACACCTGTTTTTCATTTCTCTATTTCGTGTTATATTATTCTACTATGAAACAGTAGAAAACGCAAGATCTTTCAATATTTCATAAAACATATCATAATAGCTACATTAATACCAACATAATGTAGTCCTAATTCGCCACTATATATATATATATATATATATATATATATATATATATATATATATATATATATATATATATATATATATAATTTATATAATTTGTATTGAGATTGACAATGTTTGGATTAATTTCCTTTCAATTACACTTGTGTGTTGACAGGGGGAATAATTCAGTATGCATTCTTTTTTTGCCGGGTGTTCTCCTGTGTTAATGTTATGACTCCAAGTTGGCCTCGAGTGGATAGTAGTACATCAGGGTGGTCCCAACGGTCGATTTCTCTCTGGCCCTTGGTGAGATTATTAACATCACGCTGACGCATATACGCGTCAACAAGTGGAACAAAAAGATTATCCATGTTTATCCACTATCTCGTCATCCAATTCCGCAACCTCATCACCGCGGTCAGAATCCATCACTTATATGTAACGATAAATCTAATCTTAAACACAAACGACAAAAAACGATTAAGTTTCCTGGCAGATACACGTTGAATGCTTCAAACTGAATTTCATCTCCGATGACCAATGATGTTGATACTACATGTGTGAAAAATACATAACGAACATGGTCGGCTTTGTCGATACGTTATACTGGTGACAAAAAACTACGATGCCGCTGATCATTTGTCGACATTACAATTCTACTCCATCCACCTTTAGTTCCGGTTATAATAAACAAGTATGATCCGGACTCGCGCACCTTTAAGAGGTGACGTTTAGGTCTCTCAAAACCATTTGCAATAGAATTGAAAAGAAGTCGACCATTTCCTAAGGTTTCGGCGTCAGTTCGTTCCTCTCTTTCGCTGATTAATATTCCTTGAATTTGCATCCACGAAGTTGTTACTACGCGTGGTGATGAAGGTACATCTGCGATCTGTTCATCCACGTATTGTTTCTTTTTAGCAGCAGCATCATCAACATTTTTTTATAGAGACCTTCGACACGCCAGAGTATCTGATTCCCCCGTTTTCAATGATTTCGGCCAGGTTTATTGCGACAGCGCCTCGCAGCCTCACAACAACATTTTGAATGTTCATGTTTCATATTTCAAGTTTTCCAGTTTGATCTTCAAAAATCACAATGTCGTCTGGGTCAGCGCCTCGCACTTTCATAATAACATCTTAAATGTCAACGTTAGACGTTCCAAGTTTTCCATTTTGATCTTCAGATATCACAAGCTCGCCTGGGTCAACACCAACAACATCCGGACTGGTAAACACTCGGTCAAATCCTCTTTGGTTGCAAACCTGCTCAAACCCACATCAGTGTCTCGTCATTTTGAGAAAGGTCCGTAAATTGTAATAGTCATTTTGTATTATATGAAGTGTACTTTAATGTAAAATTAATAAGTGTTTGCGGTTTTTGGTGAACGCTCAAGTTCACACAACGCTTTAACAACAAGATGTCTGACTATGGGGCCTTCCATCCGAGTTTGAAAACGTACAGTTGAATAAAAAGCGGTTGTCGTCCGCCTCGGTGTAAATAATCAACAGCTTCAAGTGGTGGTACAAGTCAAAACAAAAAAGATGTCAATGCGTTATTACGTATGCAACCCAATGAGTTCCAGGTCCTGTTGATGAATCCATGTTAACAATGCCGGTTTTCATCCTGCGGGGAATCAATGAGGCAAATTTATTTCGCATACAGACACCTCAGAAATGCTTGATTGGCTCTAACATAGCGAGTAAATCAAGATTGGTTAGCTGCGAGGCTTTATGCGAGTTGTACCGCACAGTCGAAGACCTCTGCCTGAGGGTATTCTGCGAATTGTTGAGGGGAATTGAAGGCCTTTTCCTATTTTTACATAAGTTTTTCCACCAACAGCCTTTTTAGAGCCATTCCGGGTGCATTTCTGACAGCCCCTAACGCAACTGCTGAAATAGCCTCTAGGAATGGAAATATTCCACTAGCCTTTTGCAGTTCCATCACCTCTGACTTGGATGCTTTTAATGTCACCGATGGGTTCATTCATTTGGCCGCATTAAGCTGATTACGTTGTTTTGGGGTCAACCACACGGGGACAATTTCAGTTAACTTTGTCGGGAAAAGCCTCAATGTGACCCCATCTATCGTTTTTCATTGTGCTGTTTATTTTCGAAAGCTGCTTTGGGCTAAGGTTAACCTTAACTTCGTGATAGGGCACAATTATTGAAAAACGTAACATGTTTAATTACGAATTCTATGAATTTTCCACAAGCGCGTCTAAGACCCTCATTTGGACACCTGTGCCCTCCAACAACAGAAACGTATCAGAAAGGACCATAGTACCTCATTTTTAACCACCTGTGACGGGGAGGGGGGTCGGACTGACGCCATTATTTTCTGCGAGAAATTGGCCCACATACACATGCATGAAGGTATATGTCAACCACAGACGGTTTAAACACGTCCAGGCACTCCAACGAAAAGTAATAAATTGGGCACAACGTACGAAAGTCGTGTTGGTAAATCTGCATACCTGTGTCAATGTTTTGATGCTGGTCCATGTATGGTCATAGCTTGTGGTATGCACGTGCCACTTGATTGTCTGTGAAGTTAAGGAAATTTTTTTCGGAGGGTTCCTAATGTCCGTTTAACTGCAAAGAAATATCGGACACTCATAATCTTTCAAATATCACAGCACTTTTGTGATTTTATCGATCCATATTTGTAAACGCTATGAACACGTGTATTGTGAGCTGAATCCATGTTGCGTACTTATTTGCCATTTTAACTGTCGCTGAATATCGCTTCTTTGGTGCAAGTATGTGGTGAGCGCGAAAAATGATAGCGTTGACGCGGTTCCAGACTTCATAAACGACAACAAACGGTCATATACAGCCAGTGAAAGGATTAGTGCAGGCATCCACAATGTTAATGTTGACAACTCAACTTTGATAGCAGCAACGCCGTGGGGATGCCAGGTTACGGGTTAACATGACTGTGTGTTTGGCCACATAAATAATGTTGCGAACCTTCCTGCAAAAAAACAAATATATGACTGAGGGGAATCACGCACGAAAATCTCACTCAATGAATCTCCCTCAAGTTGTTGCCAACGCTGTAAAACTCCGAGGTTAAAATTAATGTTGACGCCAAGGACTTCGGTGGTGTGAGCAGCAAGGTTTGGCTCAAAAGCAGTACGATTAAAATAGCTGTTGTATAACGAGTCCTGGTCAGCCATCATCGACGGGCCAGCAGATCTTACATAGTTGTCCCTAATCACTGTAGGTACATGTGCGTATCGTTGAGTCAAATAGATCACATTTGTGTTTTTATGTCCACTTCTATAACATATTTGCGCGGGATTGATTTGGTGTTCAAGAATTGGATCATCGTTCACGACACGATTATTCGCACTCGAATCAGGATCATCAATGGCTGGGGCTTCATCGGTTGTGGAAAAGAAATCAACAGTCGACCATATACTGCACAATGACAACTGAAGCGCTACCGTAAAATCTTTTAGTACATAATAGCACGGTTGATCATTAGCCGACGGTGCAATCGCGTACAGACGATCCCACGTGAACCATCGTAAAATCATATTCAGGAACAGTTGGGTTTTCCCTGAACCATACGGACCAATGAACAATACGCGAACCGAGTTAGGAAACATGTCGCCGTGCTTGAGTGGTTTGGGTTTTGCTTGCGCGGAAAAGTAAATGACGACAAAATAATTTTGGATCTTTTCCTTCTTAGTGACGCCATGTTAAATGTCAACACAATTGTTGTATATTACAATCATGTCTTCATATTGTGTGCGATGCCGCATAAAAACTCGTACTGCAAATCCAACTCGAGTTCAAACACGTCATGGTCGAACTGCGATTGCTGGAACTTGTGTTTGCTGTGGAGCAAAACAGTTCACTTTTGCAAGACCTTCCAGGTCTATCGGTGGACGCCACGGCCGTCTCGCTAAAAGCCCCATGTCTAAAAAACGTCGGTGGCGATGTCGCTGCTGCATTAGCAAAGCTACCATGGACACGATGTAGCAAATACTTTGGTGAAAAACTCATCCCTGTATACAATTTCTGTGGGTCTGGTACACGACTGGAAATACGGCTTGATTATAAGAACCAATCAAAGCCCGGAGAAAAACCCATAAATCGCGTCGATGCTGCATGTTACGGACATGATCTTGCTCATCCATGACTTGAATGCGATCAGTCCTACACTCAGAGAAAGAATCGCTAGATGGATCATCAAGGGAGTTGTGCAGGCCAAGATTTCTTTGGTAGGCGGCCATTATGTGGTGGACAAAATTCACTCAGTGGCGATAAAATATATTGATATAATAAACAAACAAAAATGGATGAAAAAAGCGTACTTGCTGAACGGACATTATCTACAATAGATTACAGTCTTCGCGGTTATTAGAAAGATGAAGCTGCTATTGAAAAATTAGCAAACGCGGCATAAGTCAACCATGGTATTGCTCAAGCATGGCAAATTTACCTACCCGTAACAAAGAGATTTCCCTTGGATGGTTTGATGTCCAAACACCTAACGAAGTTCATCAGTCTAATCTTTTTTTTTTTTCCACATGATCAGGCACGAGAACGACAAGGTCCTTTGCGAACATACGAATACGCGATAACAATCGTAGATGTTGCCAGATACAAAGAAGCGGAGCCTTTAACATCTAAAGATCCAGCACGTGTCGTAAATGCGCTTAAATGTATTTACGCATGCGGACCATTAACATGACCACGAATGTTACAAGTGGATCCAGGTAAAGAATTTCTCGGAGCCGTTGCTGCGTCGTTGACAACACACCATGTTCGGGTTCGTGTTGGACATGTTAATATACATCGTGACCAAGCTATTGTGGAACGATTTAACCGTTAACTTGCAAAGCGATTATTTGGACATCAGTATGCGCAAGAATTGTTCATGAGGTCTCGGACCCAGAATGCCCGATCTCAGATCGCAGAGCGATCGCACGAGTGGGTAACACGACTTCTATTAGTCATACAAGCACGACTAGGTTAAAACCCGCAGATGCGACTCGGCAGAATACTATAACCGTTTCTTACAAAATGATTTCACAACCACCGCCATTATAATCACTTGGAAACAATTTAGCTTGGTATCTGTATGCACCTGGGGAGTTAGGAGGTGAACAACGTCGTGCTACTGACCCGGTATGGTCCATCGATGCATTTACTATCTTTGATTGGATTGATTTTCCAAGACATCAAACATGTCGTCATTTAGTACCCGCAGACCGCTTTGCGGTCCAACCACCAAGCAGAGCATTTGTGCGAGAGGAATTGCAAGTGGTTCCTGCGAGTACGGAACTAACACCAAGATCTATTTCAATGCACTAGTGCATCGCATCAGTTGTACGTTGATTTGCAAACGCATGATGTCCGAACGCGTAAGTGGTACTTCCATCGGGAAATATCCATCGTTTGGTATCAAGCGGTGACAAACTTACCTTGGTGCATCGGTATACACGCATGCGATGTTTCAGTGATCGGATCATATTTGCTGTGTGTGTGAGTTCGCGTCGCTCGCGCAAACATTGCACATACATATCGTGTTTGAGATCTTTTTCAACAATAACCTTGGGAACTCCTTTTGCCTTATTTTTATTTTCGGAGGCGTTTGGTCCGATCACGATCGAGTACATTTTGGGGTGTAGTCCCTTGTATTCCTCAATACGTTTACTCTCACATTCGTATTTAAATTGTTCAACAACTTTTTGTTGGTGTTGCTAAACAACGGGTGTTCTGTCGGATACTCGCTGTTGTCAAATTTGTTCGCGAGTGTCTGATGTGATATCCGAGTAAATATCGTCGTTGGTTACATGCATAAGCCTGGAATCGGTGTCTGTATAAAGCATCTTATGATCATGGTAAAACGGTTTGATTTTATCATAATAAAACTCGTACATAAGTAGTTTACATAAGTCCAGCACTGACGCTTTCTCAGCTTCAGTTTCGATTTTTACTATGTACAGCAATAATTCCGGCATTCGAATGCCGGATCCGCAATAAGCCCTCGAAGATTGTCTTATCCACCATCACGGACAAGATCAACGCGGATTCACTTCCGCAAGTTTTTCATAGTTTTGCCGGAATTATTCATGAGCTTAAACAAATTCGTTTCAAACTCATTGGTTGCCTTGGTGTGAAGTTTCGTATTCATCTGGATATAAGGAGCCATCCAAGAGCTCTGCCGAAATCTAAGCACCCTATGGATTTTGCTTACACGCATTCCCAATTGTAGACACAACTGCAAGGTTCGTAGGCTGTTTACTAGTTTGTCCAATGATGAATTCATAATCTGAAGCGAATCGATGAACTGCAGTTGTCCAAATCTAAACGTCATATATTTGTCCATGTTGTTAGGGATGACGCTTATTTGCGCTTTTGATGCCGTACCTACTGCCCGCATTATTAAATAGCAATCATACCCACGCAGGTTATGAAACACTACATGAAGTCTTGTTTTACTTGGACACATTCGCAGCTGTAAATTGCATGCGCTGTGTGCGGCTCCTCGGTACGCCCCATTGATATGACAGTGATCGCGAACTTTCAAACTTTCAGTCTCAAAGGAACCATCACAAATCCAGCAGTGAGTTCTCTTGGAAAACTCATTAATATCATTGCGGGTCATAATCATGTCTGCGGGTGAATAGAGCTGTTGTTGAATCCATTTCACCGTAACCTCGAGTTATTTAATAAATATTTCAGCCGAATCATTGTCACGGTATAATATTGGTGACTCAGGTAATTTGCTTGTCGCATCTAACAACAATGTAGGAAAACCCGCATGGGACGTGTTGAGCAACTTGAATTTTATTTGACTGAACATCGGTGCTTCACACAGGAACATTTAAACATTCAAAGTCAGCATAGACGCTATATAGTACTTTCATTTTTCGTTGCACCGCGGTAAATTTCAAAATGTTTTTGCCTGGTTCTGGCATGATTGTACGCTTGGGCTTTTCATGAATTCCAGTGCAGTAAAAGCCATGGTCTGCTAGCAGCTGTTGGGTGCTAATTACATGCATACAACGTCTGCATGAAAATTTCCTACCCATGTACTTACTATGCCGGTATAACATTCGTGGGAAATGTTTGATCCATGCATAATGGTACAGCGACTCTACATCATGCAATAATAACAAATAAATATTAAACCGCATGTTTTGTTGGGATAGTCGAATCGATTTCTGGCCTTTTATTCCAAACAAATACATTGTCAGTAATTTGCATAGGAAATTATATGTTACCAAACTTAAGTTCATCCAGGTGTTGTCGGTATTTCCGCGGCTGATCTTGATTATCAATCGCGGAATACAACGCAGATAAAGGCGCCCGTTCAAAATATCGATTGCAATCATTTTTTATATTAATCACAACTCGCAGTAGAGTACATGCTGGTGTTGGAATGTAACTTGACCCTCGGATAGGATTAAACGGGGAAATGTGCAGTTGTATTTCCGCGCATCTATCAAGAATCCATCCTGACCCTGCGTTGGTGTATTCTTCCAACGTCTCAAGTATCTGTTCAAAGCCTTTGCCAATTTCATCATTAATAGCCTCAGTGTCTTTGCTGTTGAAGATTATAAGTAGACCACCATGAAGCCATTAGTTTGAGGTTTTTAATCCATCCTTGTCATGGTTAAGTGGCATACTCAGATACACATGGAGAACAATATCTATCTTTACCGCGGAGGTACCTGTCCTCTGTAACGTTGATATGATTCCTGGACGCATCTTTAAAAGAAGTTGCACAACGTATTTACTTGGCGCATATTCGGTAGTAATAATTGCTCAATAATCTTGTAAATCACCACGAGGTTTATGCAACTCAAAGTCAAGTAATTGTAATTGCCGTGCTTCTGCGGCAGCCTCAGTAGCAATGGTATGTGTGAGACGGCGACGACGCTCTTGTTCATCACCAACCACCTGTGCTATTTCGGCCTTCTCGGCCCGTGTAGTAATATTGATATAATACAACGCTGCTATTTCACGAAGTTGTGTCACCGTCAATTATGGCTCCGCTGGAGAAAGTTCTAACATCACACTTATGTCATCTTTTCTCATACCGCTTGGTATTCAGATACCACGCTCTTGCGCGAGCTGCCTTAGATGATTCACATTTACCATGCTAATATACAAGGGAAAAAGCATTATTTAATTGAAAAACTTTTGTATTATCGTTTTTAATGTACCAAGTGTATAAACTACAATCGCTTCAATTCTGGTTATTATTTCATTTACGTCCGTGTCGTTTTTAACAGCGTTGACGTTTTCAGGTGTTTCTATAATCGTAGGTTCTATAACTCTTCGCCTGCGTGCACGATAATACTCGCGAATCCACATGCTTGGCAAAGCTGATTGCACGACTTTACGCTGATACAATATTTAAGACATAGTCGAGCACCTAGACCAACACGTAACGCTAGCAAATGTGATTTACAGTATTCGTAATAGCATGTTTTGCCGCATAGTTTACGTTTCCAAGGCATACATCTTTGTAGTTATTGTGTCCAAATGCATTTGGACTTATATATATATATATATATATATATATATATATATATATATATATATATATATATATATATAATTGGGCGAATAGACGGTACTATGTAAAGTAAAATCTTCATTCTTATTAATCTGAAATACTGTAGAGGGTCTGGTAAATAAACCGGTGCGTTGTCTGAATAATCAGTAACAAACAAATCCATAAACTTAAATGTGTCTTAAGTGCATGCCTGCCCAAATGAGTTCAAATGATCCATCACCAATCATCAACTAGTGCACCAACCCGTATTCTGCCGTTAACAGCATCAAAACCAAGGATTTTAAACGTTTTGGAGCGATTGAATATCTCATCTTTGGTTTGTGTTTCTCTGGATTTGAAGTGTGGATGCCATTGCTATAAAAATACAAAAATATGTATCTAATTGATTTGCTCTGGGTGATCGTCATTACTGCTGCTATATTCGCTAGATGTTTCAATGTCATCATTATAGTATTCATCCGTTTCACTTGTCAACGTCATATATAATGGCATTTCACGTTTTTGTTGTATTGTTCTCCAAGCCTACGTCGTTGCGACTCCAAGATAATATACAAGTCAATCAATGTATCAATATGCTCCGGATACGAATTTGAAAAATCATAGAGCATCTTTTAAGACTATTTGACAAACCTGTATGATGCATTCAAAAGAAGCAACGATGTAATCTTTTCTGTAACATTAGAAACACTCCATCGGTCTGGTAAAATAATTATGCCACAATTGGAAATATCCAACAAACCTTTTAAAATAATGTATGTGTACATATGTGTACTATGTGTACTTTTTACATGTATATATATATATATATATATATCTATATATATATATATATATATATATATATATATATATATATATATATATATACCGTAATAATTGTTTCATACAAAAGAAAATATCTACGCTCGGGTTGTGCTTGTCAACAGGTATTCATTGAGATTATAAGCGCGCTGCCTATTTTAAGCTGTCATACATGAAGTTCTTACAGTCATCCAATGCTCGTAGACCATATGAATTACGACAGTTTGAATTTGTAACCCCAGATGTGCCACTAGCTTGCCAAACGACAGTCTAGAAGGTCCAGATATTGTTTCATACAAAAGTACGTCTCAAAGACTGTATGCGTTCTTCGTACTAGTAATTAACATCGACCTTGCGCTATCAAACTGACTTTCATTTTTACATGTGCAACCAACCTAAGCATCGACGTCTCCTCAATTAAGAAAAATAACATTTTCCGCCAATGTGACTCGAACTTGTAATGTTATCATTACCAGTATAACACTGCATATAGTTCGCCCACCGAGTACACCAATGCGTGAATGAAAAGAACTCATATTTAAAGTTAACAGACTGGCACAAAAACATGCGCAACCACCCTCCCCTATATTAAGCCAATGTAAACATTACGCCATTTGAATTACTATTTCATGGATTATTATATGCCTCCGTGTAATGGTAAGCATGCATAGTCTTGGAATAGTAATTCTAGGTCTCTCAGATATTGATAGCACATCAAGAAGCAATTATTTGTGAAATTTCCACATTGGCTGTTATCAATTTGACTGACTCTTGTGTGAAACAAGAAATGTAGAATTCCGTCTTTGAGATTAAGCACGCCAGAAATACTACAATTCAAAAAATTATTATTTCTTCTTTGAGATATGCACGCAAAATAAGAACATCATAAAAGAGTAGTCTGAATAACTAATGAGTAACAGAAAGATGTTATAGCAGACTATTGATCGGTCTGCTGGCAGTCGTACCGATCAATGGCTATCAACAAGTAAGGTTATACTGAAAAATTAACTTATGGGCGATACTCATGTCAATATATTCTATAACAACACCTGTGTACATAGGTTGCGTGCATACTTGTCACGTCACACTCTCAAAGACGTATACACACAAGTAGTAATAAAATAGCAGTTTGTGTTACTTACTGATCCAGGTTGAAGTCCTATATCCTGTCGCACGGGTGCCTTTTGGTAACTTTTCGCGGATTACAATCCGCGGATTCGCGTAATCCAGAGCACAAAAGTCATGTGGGGCAGAAAGTTTTGACCCAAATCAGTGACAAAAATACTAAACCCCTATCTAACCACTACTCGCCCCACCTACCTATATGTAGAAGCTATTAGAAATGTTATTCTTTTGTTCATATGCATCCATCCTTTCAAGGCAACGAAACAAGGTATTTTGCTAACAAAAATATTTCCTTAGCATGCTCATATATCAAGTATGGGCAAAATAAACATTAAAATACTTTTTTTCTGCAGATGCTACTAGCTTTTTAATGTAGTTTTAATCTTGAAATAGCAGATGGAAAGATGTTCAAGGAATTATTTTGCACAATCGTTTTAGTTTTAAACAATCATGGTCGATGCTTTGCTTACTTGTAAGGTCACACAACCTCTTTTCCAGATGATTTACATCATCGTTCCAGACATTTGACACACTTACCTAGTATGATGTCATACACTTTTACACGTGATAATATAAAATATCTGAAACAAATCAAAGTCTTGTAATATAGATGACAGCATGTAATACTACGGTATTCGTTTAAAATGCACAGTCTAGGTCAAGTTAAAATCTACAGCTCTAAAACATAATGAATGCATCCAAAGATTTTAGAGACTGCAGGAAGCTACGAGTCATGAACAAGACTATACATAAGACTATCTTTTTCGGAAATGAGCATGTAGTGAATAGTAGATATATAAATTGAATAAAACACTGCCAACACTACAAGCTTTTTTAGCAAAAAAGTACAGTTGTCAGTTGCATGAAGAAGTACCAGAATTTAAAGGTACGACAGTACATTTAAAGCTACGACAGTACATTTGGTGTGTGTAATTGAAACAAGGCTTAAAAATCATATTCTTGTTGACCATCTACTTGTTGTTCAAGAACCAAATCAGACTTTACAAATGCTCAACATCACGTACATTATTGCGTTGACACAATTATATCTCAATAATATTTAAGAAATATTCACATTATCAAATTCTGTCACGATCTGGAGACTTGGTTTACCTTTCTGTTCATTTGGCGGCAGCCTTTGCTTTCCTTCTTAACACTTTTAAGTAGGTTCATTTCAAATAGTAGGTGACTCTTATTGCCAAGTAGACCATTTAATCCTTGGGGTAGGGGAATTTTTTTCCGAAAAGGATACTTTTTTGTCTTTAATCTCATTTACACTTAGATGGATTAAAATTTTGTCCTGGAAATGAATACAAATGCAACAGGTTACGGGGTCTTCACCCCTGAGACCCCACCAGGGCTCCATCCCACAGATCCCTTCCCTATATTTTTAGGCTTCGCCCCAAACCCACCTCCCAAAGCCATATTTTTGGATCCGCACCTGGACTGGAACAAGTATTTTTTCAAGTTATTTTGCAGGCCGGAATTGTTTTCAAACACCCCAAGTACCTTAGGTCTTAAATAAACTACTCATAATAAAACACGATGTCTTTGCCTAATTTACCTCAAATGTGGTAGATAGGTTAATTATGTCATACTCACTAGAAAGGACAAGCAGTGTCATAGAATTTAAAAGGATTATTTCTCCTTGGATATTTTAGAACAGTCTGATAAGTTATTTTCAAACTTAGTATTGAGTTTGGTGGAAGCGGTAGTAGGTATATTCGTTTGTACAGTTGGATAGATATACAATGTAACAACTGTTGCAGGACAAATGACTGTTGAGAAATATGTCGCTTACAATAAAGCATTAAAATTTACATCTTTTCATATAGCCGACGAAGAAATGTACACCGTTACGTATGCGATTGTGTAGTTCATTGTTGTGGCAAGACAATTAAATGCGTATATGGAAGCACATATTGAATATATTTATTAGTGTGGTAGGCCCCTTTTGTTTGATAAACAAGAGTCTCTCGAAAGATCTGACGCTCTACTCTCCGAACAAAAATTTGCAGAAATCAAAGATAAATCCGTTTGCTTCCTCCTTTCTTTCATCTTAACTGTTACGTGTTTGAGTTAACATGTACAAGATGTCTTTCATAGAGTATATATTAAAGACCAGATTTTCACCCAGAACTAACTATATATTGCCAAAGGCGTCGTTTAGATAACCAGAAGTTTATAAGACACACGGTACTAATACAATTTATATAATATGCATATGGAGACACCCTACTATTCAAAATTCAATAGTTTTCAATTTTTGAACACACAGGACCATATATATATCGTAACGGCATCAGACTATCTTCGATGTATGCTTCTCTGTTGAGAAAAAAATATTACCCGCGGTATTTTTAAAAATATATGTGCTTGAAACTTATGTCACCTATTCAGCACCTACGGAATAAACAGCTGCTTTCAATATTGGGGTTGCTAAATCAAGGTAGTAAAAAATGTGACAGCGCTTGAGTAGGATCTTTCTCTCATTCAGTTTATGTCACGATCAGCGTTAAGAAGATAATTTGACTTTATGTGTACTTCTCATTATGTCCTCCCGAATCCATTTATATCTTTTAATTTATGCCCACCCAGTTCAAAGCTGCTAATATTTTCGTATAATGAGTACCGTAAGTTCTATACGACTGTGTGTCCAGAGGAGTGGCGATAACAATATGTTCCAGATAGATACCTCAGTTGGCTTGCTGGAAATTGGATTGACACCATTGCCATTTGGGGCCTACTACGTGTGGTAAGAAGTATTAGTTCACCCTCCCCCCCTCCCACGCCAATAATATTTTAATATTAAATATATGACAGCAATTGTGATGGGACAATTGGCGTCAATTTCGTTTAAGACAAAATATATACTATATATCGCAAGAGGTGTTTTACTGAAAACCCCGTGTCATTACAAGCATCCTTTCTGGAGAGGTTGGAATAACATAAGGTTTTGAAGATGGCCGCCTTTGCAGCCATTGTATGCTCAGATCGCCACCAATTGTTTTAAGGAGCGACTATATTATGCATGAGGTGTTTTAGTGAAAAACTCAGTATCGATATGACCACCAAGACAAGTTGGCCGCCAGCTGTTATTGCATCCTAGTGTAGACCCTAAGAAAATCATCAATATTTTTCTCCGATTTTTTTCCGGATATCTATTGACCAGTGAAGATTATTTTTATTCAAATTCATTATTAAAGCAGAAACATAAAATACAATATTTATTGAATTTAGGCTCATGCTTTTGCGTAAGATGGCAAAACAAGCATATGCGATTCAGCCGTTATTAAAACATATACCGTTGGAAAGAGGCTCTACTATTAGATGATATGAACATCTCAGAAGGTATTTTAAGCCACATTGTTCTTATCTTCTTATGGTCCTGCTCATACAAGATATATATATATATATATATATATATATATATATATATATATATATATATATATGGACATGGACAAAGCTACAGTCACATGAACTGATTGTACTTCAAAATATTCGAGTCTGGTTCTCATGAAATGTGGAAGAATTATAATATAATCAATGATTACTTGATTCTTCCATCTATGAAAATTTATGAAGTATCTCATAATATAAATTTAGTTAGCGGAAACACAATTGTACTTTGACTATATTGTTCACGTGTCGACTAAAACGTCAATCATTGTCATCATCATCATCATCACCAGCAGCAGCAGCAGCATTTCTTCTTCGTTTGATAATGATTGCGCATCGTTGCAAGACACGTGATATAATCCGCTAAGCTCCTTTATTAGTTGTGCGGATGAATACGCATATACCTGCTGAGCCAATCACTGTGAGCCAGAAAAATTTTTTCTCGCCATTGTGATTGAACATAACCTTTCATGATGTTTGAATGAGCCAGAGTTTCTCTTCCAAGCACAGTTACTTGTTAATCGATACAACGGTCACTTTAATTGATGTGTTAGAGAGTGTTACATTGTGCTGTTAATGACTTATTTTTATTATGCGTACTCGTGAAAAACGAGGTAATATCGGCACATCCAACCACGGGTGATAAAGGAGCATAACGGAATATCGCCCGTGGTCTGCGACGAAGATGATTGTGACGACTTGCTAACTACTTGTATTTAATACTTTTACCACATATATATATATATATGTATATATATATATATATATATATATATATAGAGAGAGAGAGAGAGAGAGAGAGAGAGAGAGAGAGAGAGAGATAAAGAGAGATAAAATAAATATATATAGAGGGAGATAAACATTTCATATTGTCTCAATTGTTGGGCCGTTCGTGGATATAGGACCCGAATTTTCGGGTCGGACAAAAATTGTCGGGTCGTTTTCTAAATTGTCGGGCCGACGACCCTTCAATTTTGGACCAGTCAGTTCCATTCGGTTTATATTGAAAAATATACGTTTATTACACTATTAGCCTTAAACGCGAATTATTGGGTTCTTTTTCACCCTATTTCTTTGCGGCTGTTCAACCCATGTCTGTAGTTGAAGCGCGTAGCTGATTGGCTAGAACAACACACTGCGCGCCAATGAAAACGAATTGAACAAATCAAATAAATCGCTTAATCGACGCATACTGTATTGTAGCGTTGTGGCGGTTATCTTAGCATTTTCATATCCATGGTTGGTAAGTCGATTTAAAATATACTGATTATTTCTTTTTTTTATATCTTTCTTCTTTTAGACATCGATATATGTATATAGCAATCTACTTAATTCTGAATAACGACTCCAGAGAAACAAAATCATGTATGAATCGGTAGAAAGCTATAAAACAAACAAAGGGGGGTGGGGTGGCGCTAACACACAATCATGTGATTTCACATTTGGAGAAGCTCATGTTAAACGGTGATTTTGTGCTAAAGTCAGAGAGATTATAGTGATGGATAAAGATGGGACGAGGGGACTTAGTTTGTATGGGACTGAAACACACATGGGGATAGGAAATTAAATCATAATCTTATCTCGACCCAAGGTTTTCATTGTGCTGTATAAATCTTATCGCTAATGTTTGTAAAAATGTTAGTGTGCATCAACACTCAAATATAATGGTAAATATAAATCATTGTCGGTTTTAAATCGCATATCTGTTTTAGGGACCGATCATTTAATGTTTGTGGTGTGATGGTGCCTGTGATTTCCTTTCGAGCCGGGATATATTTGTTGTTTTTTTTTTTGTTTTTTTCGTTAATCTATGGATAATTGTTTAGCAACTAATATAATGGATATGATTTTTGGTGGGTTTTTTTCACTGTAAAAATGACACCAAGAATATTTTTTGCAAGCTATTTGGGTACCGGAAGTGTAAAAATAATAGGAGGCAATTGAATGTCCGGTCCATTAGGAGAGGTATTTTTGTTACACAGGGGGTAAATTTACCTGCAGACCCGTGAATTTAACGAGTGTCAGTTAATACTAACAGCTGCAGATGTTAAATTTCATGAAGTTTCATCTGACAATATTTTCCAACGCCAAATGGATTCCATTGTGTTGTCAAACATGTTTTCAGAATACTGCAATTTAACACGTTAATGAAATTATTTGTATATAATTGAGAAGACCATTTGATTTCCATGTGAGCTGGCCCTGCTGACCATTGGAAAAATCTGTGTTCAGTCGACACCTGATTGCGCCACTTTTTTCATCAAATGTGATTGAGTGGATTCAGTCAGGTCTCTGCCATATCAAATTGAAATCCCATTTGGCATGGAAGGGCTAAATAAAAATCGCCTAGATCTGTTAAGGGAGAAGTTTCACACACACACACACATCTATCATTCTTCTTTTGTCTTATTGTATTAGAGGGTTGATTTCATTGCGCTGTCATTGGTCGACCGAAATTGACATGCAGTGCATAGCTATAATCTTTTTTCCATCAACCAATGACAGCACAGCATTCCATTAAGTGTGTTGCACTTATATATCAAGTGGGTGCGATCATGGCCATGCTGAGTGGTAATGTTGGAAAACTGGTTGGCATTCCTTAAACGTGGGATAGTAAGTCAGACTTGATGTAGGCATAAAAGTCAAATGTTTGAGCTAAATGTCGGTGCTAAATTTATTATGCTACATTGAGTGTAGTTTGAATATCTGTAAATTCTTAAGTAGGTCATACAAGAAGGGGGAGATGTGATCTTCCTTGTTATTATATAAAGTACCTATTATTTATAGGTACATTTTGTGCAGCGATATGAGTTTCTGTGACCTCAACATAGTCATGTAGGCACCTTTGCTAATTCGAATTAAATAATAATTGTAATTTAATACTAAAGTTCTGCTAATGTCTGCACATTCCTGAAAGTGACATATGTCATTCAAGACATATTTCTAATGATAACTTGCCCTAACATGAAATGCAACACTTTGTCTGATAGGTTACTAAAAGTAAATGGTCAGAGAATTCCAAAGGTCACCAGAGAATGAACCTTTATCAAAGGCTCTAAGATCTACTTATTTACAAGTAATCTCGATTTTAATGCGATTGATGCACTTTACAGTCATCGGTTGTTTCTGTTGTTTCTATGGTCCACTGAAGACAAAAATTAAACAATACTTGTGGTCAGAAAATTAAGTGTAACAGGCTGATGCAATTTTCCAATCAAAATATACATGTTGATTGAGTAGAATTGCAAAAGTTAGGTTGGTATGTCGCCTGCAAGGTTATGTTTTGTTTTTATGTTGAAAATTTGTTTATCCTAGAATATCTTTTGCATAGAATTGGACAGTTAAAGAATATGGATTATACTTTCTTCATAGAATGCCTTTATTGGATCAGATTAAAATCAAGATCTGCTTATCAATAAGTCGATCTGACTGTCACTGATATGAGGTCATTCTCTGACCTTTTGATTCACCAATCAAATTACAGCTTCCATACTGCTGAGAGTGAAAAAAAAAGTAATTTTGAACATATCTTTAGTAACTCTCTTTAGCAACGCTTTTTCAGATAGGCCAATACAAAAAAGTTATCAGGGAATTCCAAGGTCACCATAACATAAGTAGATCATGATTTTAATCAGATTGTTTATTGAATATATCAGAGTCCAAGGTAGGCTCTTGTTATATTTAAAGGGGAGGGGGACATTTATTTAAGCAGAATATGATATGCACTTGCGGGGGAGGTGGATTATTCATCAGTCCATAGCTTATAGAATGGGGTAAGGGTACTAATACAAAAAATGTTCAAGTAGTACTAACTGTTATCTCCTGATAGACTAACATTCTTTGAATTTATAGTGTGTGTAGCATTTAATTAAGTATATATAGAGGGTAGAAGGAAACATTTTATAGATTTATTATTTGCCCTTGTCAAAATCCCCTTGCAGGTTCTGAAGAAAGTGTTCGGGGAAAATTGAGTGAGTTTCATCCAATTAGCATTCAAACAAATTTTTAGTGCTATTATGAAAATCTTCATCGGAAAACCAAAAGTTATTGTTGGATGATGCAGTTTTTTCACACACAGTTTGTCAATTTTCAATGTTGCTCTTTATTAGGCCCCAAAACGTATGTGCTTTTCCGGCCATTTGACCCTTTCCTGTTTCTCGCTGCCAACCCTAGCACTTTTTTCTCCCATGGTATATATAAAAAAATAGCATTGCCGAAATGGATTTGTGCTTCTAATTGAGCCAGTTTTGTCTAGTTCTTTGAAGCGCTTGAAATATTATTTGATTTATATATAATGTTTAAAAAAGAACTTGCCTGCCTAAACTAAATTTAAAACAACTGCAATAGGAAACACAGTTTTTTTTTTGCCATAGAAGTTACATCCCAGATTGAAACAGCGCTCTTAATAAAAAATCGACACTTACCGCTGACATTTTGAACACGGGCTAAGACTGATAGTGTAAAACTGTGTATAGCCTACTGTACATCGCTATAATAAGGTGTGCAGTTGTACAAACTTCTGCAAATTGATAGGTTTTACTTAGAATAGAATTGTATTTCAATTTATTAATATAACTTAATCGCAATCAAAATGTTGAAAACAGCCTCTTGTATTATGATGCAAATTGATAGAAAGTTTGTAATGGATTATACACCGTTTTATAGTCACACAACCTGTATTTGCTTTTGCTCAGAATATCAGTGGTACATGTCGATTTTTCAAAAGAGTGCCATTTCAGTTTGGAATTTAGCTGCAAGAAAAGTTGGAACGATGTTGAAAGTAAAAGAAGTACTGTAATGTGATACACCATCGCCAAAGCAAACATTGCCATTTGTTGACGATGTCAATCGATCTCTATTTCAGTGTTGCACCTAGAGTGCATGGTCGTTTTCCCACAATTTTGTGTTCTGTGTCCCCCAAATCTTGACCCTGTGTGCCCCTCTTGGCGCGCTTTTTTGTCCAAAAAAAATAAATAAAACAAATATGCCTACACTTTTCCTTTGCGGATGTGCATCCACGTCTGTGATGACGCTAGCAATGACCAAAGTCACTAAAAGTTATAAAACATGTAAGATGCAATGAATATCCATTTCAAAACAATGAATATGGCAATGAAAACATTCAAGGTCTGTGGTAGTTGGCCGAGTTACTCAAGATTTTGACTGCCGCTGTTGTAACATATTTTCGAGGTTAAAGTCACACCTATGGCATTGAAGAGTTAATTTATTCTCAGGCTGAATTAATGAGAAAGGTACTAATTTATGCAAATGTACAATTTGTAATTTGATTAATGATTTAATACTTTTAAAAGAAAAGTAATTAAGAAAATATGGGTATTTATTATAATAAATGCTAGTAGATTACGAGTGAAATGTTAAATGTGAGCTAGATCCGGAATGGGAAATTCATGGTGCAGTTCATTTCAGGTTAACCATATATTCAAACATGTTAATATTTTCATGAGTTACTTGATCACATGATAAAACGTGTATTGCAATAATGTGAATGTTCAAGGAAAATGTGAGAAAGTTAAGGTGTCAAAACTGTCTAAGCAAATTAGATTATCTAACTTTTTTTAGCACTTCTAGTGCATTATGTACTACAGTTTTCCTTTGTACCTTTAAAATGTTCTATGTCCCCCAAATCTGGAGGGTGAGGGACAATGTGTCTCCTGACCGTGTGATCCTAGGTATTTCTTTGGGCAGTTATTTAATAACCTTGCCATGAATTCTGATCAACAGTGAGTGCAATGAACTGTGAAAAATCTCCATTTAAAGGTATTTGCAATCAAATTATCAAAAAATACATCTATAGCTGAAATAGTGTGTACAACATGCATATAATACCTGTTCGATGGTAGGATTCAAATCTGCACCCTTTTGGACACGAGTCCTGCTCGTTGACCACTGAGCTACCATTAATCCTTTGAACTTGAAGAATTGATCTGGGTTGGCCAATACTTTAATTTATTCATAGAGGATATTTGCTTATATTGAGGGAATAACATTTTTCATTGAGTGGGTGAAAAACTCAGTGTATCCAGAGTATACAGGTGGCCTTACTTCAGGTGTGCATTTCTTAAAAGACTGCTAGCTCCGCTTGGTGCTTTTCAAGTCCCGGACTTTAGCGGTTAATTGGAAAATAGTTAATAAGGCCATAACAAAAATATGTTTCCTATTGCACTGGTTTTAACATTAGGGTAGGCAGGTAGATTTTGTTTTTAACATTATATATAAATCAAATAATATTTCAAGCGATTTAAAGTATTGGGCAAAACTGGCTCAATTAGATGCACAAATCAATTTCGACAATGTGATTTTTTTTTTAAATTTTGGGCGGGATACTATGGTCGGCAATAAGAAACATGGACCGTCGGCCGACGGGAAACACCCATATTTTTTGGCGTAACTTGTTTTTAGTTTCTTTTATGTATAGTTTATAAATAATTTATAGCACTTAGAGAAGTTACTATTGTCTACTCCGGCAAATTTCATTTTCCTGATTTTAATAACTGCTCAGGTGAGTGTACTTTGGTCTATGATAGTTCAAGTTCAATTTTCAAGCACATGGGAGCAACCAATTCAATCAGTTGTCTGCTTAAGGTAGCATGTTGTTTCCTTAATACCGCATGTAAAGAAATTTCAGTCACTGTTCATAAAAGTAGCATAGGGGTATGCCAACATTCTCTCCAATGTATTTCGTGCAAATGCACACAACTTCATCTTATGACCTTTTCACCTTTACTCAGCTGTCACCTGTTCACAGCAGCCATTCTAATCCCCCCCCCCCCCAATCAAATTTACCATATAAATGTCCTGTCATGTGTGTAACGGTCACATGCCTCAAGGTTAGATTGTGTCGAGATTATCTTTGACGTTAAAGATAGAGGAAGAGGAAATCAATTATGATTTGATTGGATTAACTTTTGATCAGTTATTGGGTTTTGTTTGATTGCCCATCAGATTATAATCAATTAGACAAAACTGGAAAATATGGCGACTTGTGAAGCCAGTTGTCAAAGTGGACAAACTTTAATTGTGCTTTATTGCTGGTTTATTTGCTTCAATTGGCAAAACTTTAAAAAAATTGGGTGTTTTAATTATTGTATTATTCAGTAAGATATACTGGACATTATGTTCAGTGGTTTATTTCGTGCTTTGGAATTACTCAAGATTGAAGAACGAGATGGAATAATTTCGTTTTATTAGATATATTTGTGAACTGTCATATCTCAAGATCCATCAGTCGAAAACTCTGATGCAGAGAGGTTGTTGCTAAGTTTGTAAAGAGTATAATTGTAGGAGGATATAATTAATTTACATGTTATGTTGACAGATGTCTTCATAGTATACAAAGTCATTCATCAATTGTGATATTCATACTTGATAAACTGGATATGCCTTGTCAGCGATATACAAATCCACTTGTTCAACTCCCAGGACAAGCTCAGTTTCGGCTCGGGCAACCTCAAGTTTCCCAGGAACTTACCCCTGCTGGCAAGTTTAAAAAAATGAGAGAGATGGAGAAAGTGTTGTTTTCCGTTCCTAATACTTTATGTTCTGCAAGTTTTATGTCATCAGATCTTGCCACAGTACATATATCAGCACCTTTATTTAGTGTTTATATGTACCACATTCATCTAGTACGTTAACTGGCCACAGTTTCTATCATCTATCATATGTCATTTCCATCTTGTAGTCAATGTCAAGGTCATTAACGCATTTTCTCGCGCAGACATTATAATGTGAATATTTACTGATTAAACCAAGTTTTGACAAATAAGGAATAAATATTCATATTTTTTGAGGATGCTAGTCCTCCTTATAGGATTTGTTTTTTTTTTTGGCAGATGTGTATTGTTTTGACTGTTTTTATTCTTTATGTAGAAGAGTACTTCCTTTTTTGACTGTCTTTGTCATACTCACACAAATAGGTACAATATAATAAATGAGTACTGTACCAGACAGATACCGCGTAAATTGAATAGGGTAGCCTACATATATAGAACAGCTCATCTCCCATGATGTGAAACAATCTTATTCCCGTCAGCTTTGTTCGCTGAATGCTAACTGCTGAGCATGGGCAGCACTGCATCTATTGAGCTGAGGTATTTTCTTCATAGTGAAAGTTAAACTTTACCCGCCAACGGAAGCGGTGTAGGTAGATACAACTTCCTATTTATTGGTGGAACCTATATAAAGAAATAGAGACAAACAGTTTCATTTCCCTTTTAATGTGTATAATTGATTAAATATTATGAATTTATCAATGAAGATTATAAAAAATTTATAATTAGAACTTTTCAGATATTTCTGATAGTATCCAAATGGTGAATCCATGGAAGTTCCATTTTAGAATTAATATTGAATTATCCCCCTTTATATAAGTATTGTACATAGTTTTTAAGATTGTAAAGTTTTATAATATCAGATTTTAAAATTAGAAACAAATTATTTTTTATTATTTGGATAAATAAATAGTTCAAAAGAAGTACCAGAGAGGGTGATTGTACATTATTAAACTCTACAATACTTTTGTATTCATATTTTTGTCAATTTTCTACAAGTAATAAATACAGTTATAAAATTTCAGTTCCATTGTTATTTGTTAGGCAACTTTTATTATATATATATATATATATATAGTAGGGAAAAAGAAAGGACCATGCTGTTGTATGTATGAAGAAAACTGCCACTGAGAAATAGAAATACTTTAAAGTCAGCTCAGCCCAACTAAACTAGACTTTGAACTTGTGTTTCTGACATATAAAAAAGCAGTGGTTTTCTTTTTAATATATTTATATCATATGCATATTATTGTTGATACGGTTTTGTATCTTTTAACATGTAAATATGACAATCAAATTTATGGGGAAAAATCAAGAAAAATGACTGCTTTTTATAGGTTACCGTTCAGAGGTAGAAATACCCCAATACATTGTAGGCAAAATACTAAACCAAACCAGTTATTGAGAATGTGTTTCTCATCCACACCAATAACAATAGAAGTGACCAAATACAATACATTTATCAATCAAGTTAATATATAATCTTAAAATTTAAGCATATTGGATAGATAGTATCCAGACAGTTAATCCTATGTGTTTCTTTTAACAGATGTTCCATTTCTGAATTAACAATACCATACCTTAAATAAAATAATCTTGTAATTTATTGAAGCCATCATTAAAGTGTATAGAGACACGAGATTAATACAGAATGGATCGATAAAGTTATTTAAGTCAGATCTGTGTTTATTCATGCATTTAGATGCTTGTGACGGGTTTGTCCAGCATACTAAATAAATAACATTAGATGTTTTGCACAGTTAGTATTATAACGCATCTTAAGTGTATCTTTGGTAGTACTGCTACTGAAATAAGTATTTTGCTTAATGAAAGAACAGTGAAACATCTAGGTCTGTTATATTTAGTTAATGAACAAAGACTTTTAAACATTTAACAACCTTGTCTCATTTAGCATTGAAATATGCTAAAATTGTAAAATCTGATGTCAGAACCTTCATGCCTTACTCCCCAGTTATATATATCATACTTAATAGACATATTTAGATTTCATCTTCGGTTCCTATTATTATTTATGCTTATGTACGTATGTTAAGTTCTTCCATTGAGCTTTATTTCATCACCGTGTTCCTTATGGATTATGTATACACTTACAAGACAATGTAGGTAATAGTTACCTATCCTTCCTTCTGTAATTACACTTTCTTGTATGTTCTACCAAACATAGGACTTTTCTGTCATATACCAAACAGCACCATCACTTTATATACAAAATAATGTGTTCATAAATACCCTTTAAAACAAACCATACAATGCAAAATTATACGCAACAAACAACATTCCTTTCTTTTCAGACATTTCATGCACATCAACCTCATTTACACGTCAGTGTCTTGGCAAATTTATTGATTTTAAATATAAATATAATTCAGCTAATTCAAATAGATAATATAGAAAATGTACTTTAATCTCTTCCGTGATTCCTTCTAGCTGCTACATCACAATCACAATTATCAAAGTTCTCAATTGCCTTAATTTTTCATCCTTTTACTGTAATATCAGATATTTCACAACGAATGAGCATTATCAATCTGATGACATATATTGGTGACCCAACAATACACATGTAATGTTCTGAATTATTCCAATGGGAAACAAAAGTATTGTTATTGAGACTTCTGTTTTTAAGGCTAGGGCTCCATCTTTTTCAAGGAAGTAGTCCAGGACTGTAACTTTGAAAATCCCTTAGAGAACCCTGTGTGTGTTAACTAACTGTGTTTACATTATTGTATGCGGCGTGCTTGTTCTAAGTTTGGAACTGCATGGCTGTCAATAATTGTCTTAAGGATTGAGAGTTCATGGTGAACATTCTTCAGAATTAAACGAAGCTTTAGCTGACAAAACCCAGGCACTAGCTGATTGGGTGAACATGTAGGTTAAACTCTAATACAATACTTAATCCACAGGTTTTTACTTTCTGTATTATTTAAATGTTTCTAGCCTATCAACTGTGAATCAAACTGAGAGCTAAGGCAATAATAATACTATGAAGAAGAAGAAATAAAATCCCCACAATACCATGCTACAAGTTATACAAATATAAATGGCAATGGTGGGTATTGTTGGGTCAACGTGTGTTACAGTGTATCTACAGAAGGTCAAATTTCAGAAGCATGGGACCTGTTTTTGCATAACCTGTCAACTTCTGCTAGCTACAGTGCATGTATATAAGAAGATGGAATATTATATAATTGTAATAACCATAGAGACTGACCATTTAATTGGTGGTGTTTGCCTGGGGGTTTGTCAAACAATATTATGGCTCTAAAATAGCTTAAAAAGAAATATTCTTGCTTTTTTGATTTATTCCCAAAAAAACAACAACAACTATATCCATTATACTAGCTGATACAAATTAATTATCTTGAGGTAAAAGAAAAAAAAAACAATATGCTGGCAAAAAATAAAATCCCATGCTCCACCCGTGGAAAATTAAATGGTCAGTCCTTCATTTGAGGCGCTGTACATGTACTAACATGATGTCAGGTAAGCACCTCAGTATTGTATCATGCTGTTATTTTTCTTCAGAGTATATTCTGTTTGATTATTGCATTGAAAATACTGTAAATAAACGAATCAGTTCTTATATATTTTACTGAAAATTTGCCAGAAAATTAAAACTGAAACAAGCATAACCCGCATTCTCAAGTAAATTCAGTTTTGTAGGCTAACTCTGCGCAGGCACTGTTTTGGACTTCCTGTTTTCAGCATCGACTCAAAATTTTTCCTTACTCATTCAGTCATATGTAGGTCATTATGTTTTCAAATTTCAAGTGTCCATCATCTTTATTAAGTGGATAACTAATGTATAATCTGAGTTGTGATTTGCACTCAAGCGAAAAACACAGTTTTAAAGAGTTAGTACATTATTTTGATTTTATCTAATCAAATTGTCGGTGATTGATCTTTACCTCCAAAACAAATGGGAGAGATGAGGTAGTTTTGTGTCAATCTCACACATACATGACTCGTGCATACATGTATCTCCTGAAACGTGAACCTCAACCGAAGCATGTGCCTATCCAGTGTCCAGTGATAGTGGAACACATTCTTGACGAGTGTGTTGATTTCCACCCTGTGAGTCAGAAGTATTTTGACGTGAACTGCTTGAAGAACTGCATGAGTATGTACCACCCGAGAAAATCTTGGACTTTTGAAAAGAATGTGGTTTATACAAAATTTTTTAAGGATTTTACATGTGTTACCTTTATCTGTTATTTTATACATGTTTACCGATTTTAGCATCCGTATGTTTTATTATGTTGTACTTAATTTTACATATTTTTGGAAGGTTTTAACTTCTTAAAGTTTTGTGCAGTTCATTTTTACATTTTTCAAACTTAACCTTTTGTTAGCTCTGCATAGCCACTTTTATGCTAAAGTGCTGTAAAACACTACCACATACATACAATATTGTAACCTCAACAAGTTGAGGCTACAAAGTAATGCTATAGTTGTTATTGGAGCAACATAATTACAGTCCAACTTACCAAACAGTTTGTGTCTCTTACAAAGAATGAGCATCCAAATGACATGGACATTTTTCTGTCTGGATGTCATGCTCATCCTGTCAAATGGACTCCGGTCACAATTATTACTTTCATTTCAGTACCCACGAATGTAGTCCCAGTCTATTTTTAGAGCATTTTTTCCTCTCATTTTGGTGGTGATGCGTGTATTTGATTTAGACATTCTTGGTATTGATTTAAAGGAAATTGTTTATTCTTTAGAATATGAATATTATGATGTAGTTGTCTGTGTGTATTTTGGCGACATTGCACGATGAGTAATGAGGCATTGGTGCTGGTCCGGAAGCGAAATCTGTGACCCATTGCGAGTTGCTTTGTTTACAGTCCAGCCTCTCGAAAGAATGCCAGTTAACCTATGACAATAACTTCATAGTGAGTTCATCTTTGAAGATAACAAACTAATGTAGAGACAATATAGGAATATTAGTTGTGGTCTGAGGCCTGTCAATCTAGTAAATATAAAACTTTAAATTGGTATCCCTAGTTCAGGTAGACACATGAAATATTGACAGTTTGTGTATATTGAATTTAAAAATAGGAGTATCAATTAAAATGTTAAATTGTTCTTACAAATGTACATTTTAAAATTTGAACATTTTGCAAATATGTTCATATTTATAGTTTTTATATTGTTGATACTCATAATTATCATCATGTATGGCTACACCATATAAAAGTTCAAATTGTGGATAATGTTCAAATTATGTCAGAGAAGATATCTTTTAAAGTCAGAACGAGGCCTTTATTAAAAAAAACATGACATCTTTCTGGTATGTGTCTTTAGGTCCTTTCACTATCTATTATGGATCCAAGCAGTTAATGTATGTGTTAATGATGGGGTAATTATGTGAGTAACAGATATCTGCTTGTATGGCTTTCAGTAATTGTTATAAACTTAGTTATATGGTATCTAATGAGAGGATGGAGATGATAGCGCTATAGTCGAGCCTACTCAGATTGTCAACTAAGCCATTTTAAACTGTCAGAGAATGAAAAATGTGAGCAAAAATATAGGTCAAAGGGATAAAATGTACTTTTCCCAAGTCTATTTACCTTTGATGTAAGAAAACAAGCAAAATGAAGAAAGTCTAACAAAAAATGCATTTCTTTTTATTGTTCATTTTGGTTAAGACATTGAATGAGAAAGTGCGGCATTGTGGTATAAGCTGATATCCCATTCTAATGAACCATTTTACTTTATGCATTGGTAGTTACTGATAATAATTATTCATTGACACTTTAAACATTCCACCAGAAATAAATGTTCAAATAGATCATTTGAATTAACTTTGTACAACAGATCTTAACATGGTTACATGTCCCACATGAGCAAATGTCGATATATTTTAGAATGTTTCAGATCAGAATTTCACATTCAGGACATCATATAGGATCTCATTGTACCTATAGTTGATCTGTTTAGCACATATTTGGCTTCATGCACTTAAAATATCCCAAAATGTTATTTCCATCATGATTTTGCTTATGTATGGTAATTCATTTTAATTTGGTACTTTGACAGAGTGCGGTATTGTAGCATCAGCTGATATCACATTCTAAAGGACCGTTCTACTTAATAATTGTTAACTGGCACACAAATGCACTAGAAAAGTTCAAACAGATCATTTACATTAAATTTGCACAGTTGATCTCGATAAGTACATGGTACATGTTTCACATATGAAAATTTCCATCCTTGTTTACAAGTCTTGGAGATCAGAACTTCACTTTTAGTTGATGATATATAATCTGTTAGTGAGGGATCGCGCTGGGCTTTGCCAGTGTCGCAAATTGCGATTTATATTCCTGATTGGCGCCAAAATGTACCATCTGGCGATTAAAATCATGACGCATACTTGTGTGGCATTCGATTTTATTATTTTTATGTAACACCATTTTAATTGTGCAATACATTATAAATAAGCAATCAAAACAGTCATGTAATGATGTATTATGTAATAATGTGGTATTGTATTGTTTTGTCGTCAGAAAAGTAATAAACACCCCATCTTTTTCAATTTCATTGCCTACTACATTAATATACATGGAAAAATACTGACTTCTTGCTGGGCGACATGTTTTTAAAATTTGGCGACAAAATATTGAGGTTGGCGATTTTTTTGCGACAACTTTTTTAAAGCCAGCTCTATCCCTTAGTACCTATAGTTGATCTGTGAGGCGAATAATTGGCTGTATGCACTTGAAATATCCAAAAATGTTATTTACATCAAGAATTAACTTAGTTACGGTAATAGTTTTTAATTTAGTACATTGTTACTTAACTTCACTGTATACTGGTACATGTATGTACTAATTGTTGCAGCAAAGATCAAACCTCATCTGCCCCACATTGCCTTTAACGTTATGATAGCTAGTCCTTATTAGTTATTTAGACTATATGGCTGAACATACTCGGATAAACATACTTTTAGAAACCTCATATATGTTTGGGATGAATAGTCACTTTAATACATGCTCATTGCTTCACATTTCTAGGTGTCACAGTGTCAAGTTTAATGTTTTCCCTGTGCTTACACCCTTAACATTTTGAAATCTCCATATCTAGCACATTTTCACTTCATTTACCTACATCTTACTGATCAGTAACATCGAGTAAAACATGTTATATCTTTTCAGATCTAGCCTGATATTTGGAACAATGTGGTAGGGTTGGATTAGCATGGAAGCTCTCCAGTAGTCAGGTGGTGATACCAAGGTCTCATTAAGACCTGTCCAATGTACCCGCCATAAGTCACCATGATTAGTTCATACTACCGCACTGATATATAGAACCTCAAAGACATCGCCTAAGTCTTCATGAGAGAGACCTGCACCACTGTTTGGTAAGGTAGGGCCTACTTGGAACTGTATTTTCCTATTACATTGTCACCTTTTGTGGTTATTGACATTGAAACGCAATGCATTTGTGCAATAAAACATGGTACTGATTCCATCAAAATGGGACATTTGAGTTTGTAATTATTTATGCTAACATCTGGCCGAGTACCTGACACAATAAATGTGGAACATAGCACCTATCATTGTTTCTTTAGTGTGAACATGCATATTGCAATTTGCTGCAAAATCACTGTGAGCTATCTTGCTTCACTACTCCTGGACAAAATGTTATAACTTGTACAGACACAAGCTACCAATTGTTTTAAATATCTTTCATTAGTCAACTTTGCTGTCTAAAATATGTTAGTCTCATTTTTAAAATTGGTATGAAAATTTAATTTTATGTTAACATTTAGTTTTCTAAATGTAATTGTTTATTTGAAATTCTATTAAAATTTAATTTATCATCAGTGTTTTTACATTTCAAACATATTTTCAGATAGGACTTATCTTGTATTACAATTAAGATTTTACATTATTGAAAAATTCCTATACTTAAGGAAGATATAGCATATTTAGTTTTGGCATCTCAAAAGCACTTGGCCCAAAACTTGCACCCTGTAGAATACCAACACTAAACACTTTCTGACAGCTGTCACACACCTTGTTTGCTCCACAACTCAAAAAGACTTCATGAGTAAGCTTGAAATAGGTGTGGCATGCAAATATAAAAGTTTGATTAAAATTGGCCTTAAGTAAGTTGGCCTGATATGACTCGGGTTATTATTAATGTTACTTTCGGTTCAGTACCCACGAATGTAGTCACAGTCTGTTTTTGGAGCATCACAGTTGCTTCAGGAAATCATTGTATATTGAACTCCATATTTTACAGCATGGTTTGGTTTCTTTCTAAGAAATTAAAATGTCTGGAAACAGTAGAAATTACTCTTATTTGCTTTATTTTCTCCATGAAATAGAATATAGTAACCAGTCATAACGTAGGAATTAATACATCTCAGAATCAAGCTTACTTCACTTAACTCATTAACTCCGGGAGATTCTTTTCATTTTCGCCTCAAATGGGGGTAGGAAATACATTTTTGGGGTTACTTGCGAATGCAGCAAAACACATACGCTTAAGAAAAGTTTTCGTTCAACCGGATGCTTAGATGTATCAGAAGTATTGTTTTTGATTGGCTATTACGCTCGTGCATGTGCAGAAGGATAAAAGCTGGACTTCTTTCTTTCTGTATTGGACCCTAGATTTGTGTGTCCTGGCCCCTTTTTACTCCAAATCTCAAACTTATCCTACTTTTGCAAAGGTTCATCTGTCTGTGTGCAGTTCGGGCCAGTCTGCTTTAGATCCAAGGCCAAAAGGTCTAAATTCCGGACACAAACTCCGGTTCCGAAACTGGCAATTTTTGACCTAAAAAAGTGCATTTTTCTCGCTTTATTTTTTAATATAAGTAGAAAGTCAACATTATTTGGTATCATTGTAGAGCTACATTTGTCTACTTTCCTGCAATACCATCCACTTTAGCATATCTTAAATGATGTTGACGTTACAGAGCCTGGAAGTCGGGTACTTCCTCATGATGCGTAAACGTGGGGCAAAGGGTTAATGAGTTAATGTGTCATTTTAATAAAATTATTAAAGCAGTACTTTGTGTAAAAGTGGGCAGTTGGCAGGTGCATTATTTTAGTGGAAAGATAAATACAGGTCTAGGCATCTATTTGAAGTAATAGGGCATCTATATAGTAACAGTTGTTTATGAAGCTGATGGAGAAAATAATAGGAAATACAAAATAGGTCCAGCATACAGCCTACTTGTACTTTGACTCCCTTGTCCTATAAGGACAAGAAAGAGAAGTACATGCATTGTGCACTGACTAATGGTTCTAATCAGCATATATTCTGTCCATGTGTTTAGGGGAGAAATAAATTCCTCCAGCATGGTAAAAAGATTTGTGTCGAATGCAAAAAGAGATTAAAAGGTGTCTTAATGATTAGAAAACCTTGCTTTGGAGTAAAGGTAGATGATTAGAGAGATGCATAGTCCCAGGCTCTTTGGACATCTTGATCAGATAATAAAAGTGAAAATTCATTTAGGGGTTTCCAATGAAGAATGTTAAATATATATAGATTATCTTTATATTTTTGCAAGTATTGGAACTAAAGCAGCAACATTTATAAGAAGTTTATTAACATGCAAATGATAGCTGACACCTGAAATGATTTAATAAAGGGAAAGTCTAACCAAGTTTTGCATCTTGAATGTATATGATACCTCTCTCATCCTAGTTTGTTTTCCTCAGAGTTTTAATTATCTAATGCAAAATCTTTTAATTTTGCAAATAACCTTTCTGGCAGTAACAGCCCTCTGACGATGATAGAGAACCGATTGTAATAATATAAAAAAAACACAAACAAAATATTTGGTGTTGTCCTGCTTGGCAAATGCTTATTGAAGATATTGTATGAACATGGGGTTTTCACCAAAATACATTTTTAATGTCTAGTTTGTTCTAGATGACAATGGTGCTGAACTGGTAGCTATCTTAAAAATCTTGTTATCGCTACTTAATCAAAATGGAAAGTCATATCGACATTGGGTTTTCACCAGAAAACCTTTTGTGGTGTCTCTCAGTTGGTCCTAAAAGCAGTCTTTCCAACAGCCCTAGTTTTTCCTTTTCTTTTTTTCCCCTTCAGAATCCCTTTTTTTTCTCAACTTTTTCCAAAATGGACCTAACATCCCTATTTTAAATTTTATGTTGAAAATTGATTACACACTGTATGAATGGCCATAACACTGCAAGTTCGGCAATGGTCTTTGTGATGTGGAGCTAAGTTTTTAAGAAAAGAGAGGCAACCTGGACTAAAAAGAGACAGTATGTGAATAAGATAATGTTTTTGATCGAATTTATGAAGGTAAATCAAGTAAATGTTTTAGCTTTTCAATAATATACATAACTTTTACAATATTTTTCTTTATAAAATATACCTATTTTCCTTACTTTTTACCTACTTTTTTTTAAGTAGCCCTACTTAGCACTTATCAAGTGTTAGAACTTTTTAAATGAAACAGATTGGTTGCAGCATGGATGATATAAAATGTCCTCTTGATAATTTTGGCACCAGGTGCAACTGTACCAGCTGGAAATGTTTTGGATTAACTTGAAACAACTGAAGGGGGATGAAGAGGAGGGGCTGCTGTTGAAACAGACAAACATGGCAGACAGATTGGAGATGTTCATGTTACTGAGGATGATTGACCAAGCAAAAAGTACACTCATGATCCAAAGTTTCCATTAGCATGGACATAAACATTTTCATGGATAAAATTGATCAAACAAGGTGACACGACATGCAATCTGTGTATGAATTGGAAAGAAAAACCCCTTTACAGCAGAGGAGGAGTTTGTGTAAATTTCAGGATATCAATATGAACATGCTAGAGAGAACAAAAGAAAGGTGACTATGAGAAGAAAAGAAAGGTGACTATGTACCCAATTAAATGTTAGTTAGAAACAATAATAGCAATTTGATTTCAGTAACCCCCACCCTGTGTGTGTAGGGGGGGGAGCAATTTCCCCATTTTTTTAAATTCCTGGATGCAGCACTGCAGTATGATGGCCATCTTGTCAAGCTTGTCATAACACCAGACTGGATGATCATATTAACATGGGGTTTTCACCAAAATACTTTTTTAATTTCTGGTTTGAAGGAACAACCATCCCACCCAACCCCCCCCCCCCCAAAAAAAAATAATAAAATAAATAAATGGTGTGTTCCAACATCTCTCAGTTATTATTGAATATGAACTAAAATTATCTCTTGTAAGCAATGTTTAAGTCCCATTAATTTACAATGAATTTGCAAATATATATTGCAAAACTACACCCCACTTCTTTCAACAAAAAGCCAGATACATCAATGTCTGGAATTGGCTAGCTGTGCAAGTGCTGACAGCTAGGAACTTAAATCCCAATGGACAGATTTATGTGCCTTTTATAAATTGGATATTTATACATAAATCCTTAGGAAGTTATTGCTACATGCAACATTTAAAATTTAAAGAGTAGATTTCCTATTTTATTTTTGACTATCTTTTACTACATGCAGTTGCTATTTTATATATTTGATGAGTGTCAAAGGAGGCAGACTATTTACCAGTGATATTGGTTAAAGATGGTCTTTATTCATAGGAGAATGAAACGAAAAAATGTTTTCACATTCATTATTATCATTATTACATAATTTGCATGATTTATGGATACAATACAAGTCTTTTCAACCCCAAGAGATTGACCCAGTCCTTGGAACGAACAGTTTGTAGTCGTGTTTATGATTGGAGATGTAAAAGGCTAGTTTTTCATTTTTGTAGGCAAGTTAATATGTTATTAAACTGTAATCACTTACACCGTCATCCTAGAATATATTCAATTCTTACAGATACAGCAATAAAAGAAAATGATAAGCAAATTTTAACTAATTTGCAAATCGACTCTACGAACTGATGATGACTATCTGTTATAAGAAAGAAAAAAAAAAGAATATATCGGGCATCAATAATTTGGTTAGAATCAGAATTGCAGGTACCTTTTCCTCCAGGGTCATAAAGACAAGATCTGTACTTTTGGCCAATGTTTCATAATCCAGTGACTTGAAATAAGTTTGCCATGAATGCTTGTTTCTCACATTGCTTAGCAATTCTATCATACCGCATTTTGCAAGTTTCCTGTTGGCAAAAATTATTTGGGGAAAAGGTTTTCTAACATTGAGACAACCAATTACAGCCTTGGCAAGTTAAATTGTCAGGATGAACAAATAGGTGCAAAGGTAACCTTTGAACAGAGCAGAGGTGTTTAAGTTCATAAAATTATGTTATGTAAATTCTTCATTCATATTTTCATATTTCATCATATACTTCATAACAATATATTGAAATTTATCATTTGCAGAAAATGTGATATTGCCACAGTACTTCATTTTCCCATTTAGGAAACATCTGCCCTTAAACATGCTATAATATAATGTTTAGACCTAAATCATCCCTCTCTCTCTCTCTTTCTCTCTCTCTCTCTCTCTCTCTCTCTCTCTCATTATTAACAGATCTTAGAATATGACAACACTGTACATTAGTGCAAGTAATGAAGAATGCCTTCATCAAATGCCGAAACAAATTCCAAACAAGTAGGTTTAACGCATTTTCTTATTTATAACACTTTTCCACGTGAATCGTGAAAAATGTCATTCACTGAAATAACATGACCTGTTTTTATATATCCACCATAACGCAGATCATATTATGTTATGATGCCCATCCGTTTGTCTGTAACCAGTCTCAATTTAGCATAATTAGAGTTATTTACTATCTACAGCTGCGATATTTTCTGGATGGCTTGCAAATGGGGTTAAAGAGAATCCAGTGGATTTGGGGTTAAAAGGTCACTGTGGCAAATGCTGCCAGGGCATCTGGGTGCACAAATCGTGCCATAATTTTACAGATTTGCGCATTTGGACAAGTGATGTGTGAGAACTCTCACAAATTAGTTCAAAGTTGCGCATATAAAAATGCACTCTGCACACTATCAAATTTGTATTTAACTCTTAAAATAGACTGAATAAATAAGAATTAAAAAAAAAATAATTAGGATGTTTATTTAATGAAAATACCTCTGGTCATTCAAAAGTGTGCAGATTTGGGTTAAAACAAAAGAATGCTTTACAATCCCACTAATTATTTATAACAGAAAAATGTGTGTACTAAAGGAGTTCTGCAATTGATGCTCTTTCACATTTGCGCATGTGCAAACTTTGGTCCCTTTCTGGAAGGTGAGATTATAATAGATGGCTGGGCAGAAAATTACTGATTCTTTCCGACTTCAAGTCAGTGCTGGCACGAATGTACAAAGTGAATGGAGAAAGTGAAGGATGAAGTGGAGTTTCTCACCAAACAGGACGATAATTAAAAAACGATGTCACATGCCGGGTTAGATGAACCACCAAAGAAAAAACTAATATTTGGTGCAAAGAATCAGAAATCATGACTGCTACGTGACATACGGTTACAACACAACACCTAAATTGTAGGTATGTTGTGTAATAGGTACAAAAATTATGGGAAAATAACTCTTATGACATATTAAGTCCCCAGATAATATGCATTTTTAGAGCAGAGTTATCCATTAGAAAATATCACTGGACTGGAAAATTCTACAAAACAACCATAAAGAACAGTTTCCCCAACTTGTTCAAGCTAGCTATACATATCCCCCTTGTTATGGCAGAATAAAAGGGGTTCTCAAGACAGAACACTATCCATGCAGATATAAGGAGCCAGAAAATCTTCCAGGATTTCATCTAAAGGGAGGATGTGCCCCCTTGTTACCAAAAGTTATCAAATAATACAAATATTAATATCATCAAAAGTAGTAGATTTGGATTCTGTTCCAATTATTATTAGTTCTAGGTTTTGTATAAGCATTAATCTGTTGACTGGTTCTGAGCTTAATCTTTTCCTTATCTGTGTAAGGATAGTGTTATGTGCTAAGAACTCCCTTTGAACTAATTTGCGGGATTTCTTATACATCACTGTTTTTTAAGTGCAAAAATTCAAAATTTGTTTGCATGATTTGTACACTTGCATGCACTGTCAGCATCTCTGAAGCACAGGTTACTCTCGGAAACAGTCAGCAGATTAATGCTTATACAACTAGAGGGAGAATATTGTGAGGATTTTGATTTCAATACAGATCAAACAGAGTGGAGGGATTTCCTCTCCTCTCACCCACACACAATTGTTTTCTACACTCACCCCACCCTCATTGTTTTCGTGACATGACAAGGTGGAGGGAGGGGGATCCCCAATTACCAAACATAGTGAACGGCTTGCACTTGGTGGAAGGAAGAACCCTATCAAATCTGGGGCCAAAAGGTTATGGTCACTATCAGAAAGAAGATAAATTGTTTATGCACAACAACATTCGTTCTGTGTCACACGCCTGGACCAAACTTAGCAGATGACTTGCATCTGGGGTAAGGAAGAAGCCTTTTGAATTCGGGGGACAAAATCTCAAAGACCAAGGCCACTGACGAAGGAGGAAAATGATGTCCTCAAAATAAAATTAGTTCTACGTCACAAACCTGGACCAAAATTAGTGAATGGCTTGCATTTGAGGTAAGGAAGAACCCCAATGATTTTTTAGAGCAAGGTCACTAAAGGACTGACCAGTCCCGACCATTTAATGGGGTTGTCGGTTGAACAAAATGAATTATTTTGAGGTTAAATAGAGGACTATTAAACACGTGACTAGAATACGAGGGTCTGAGGCAGTGCTGGATTACCCAATAGTCAGACTAAGCAGGTGCTTAGGGCACCAGCAAAGCAGAGGCACGAAAAAAGAGAGAAATTACGGTTTAGTATTGTTATTTTGAATTACATGGGGGGAGGGACACTATAATCTTGTCAGTGCTTAGGGCCTCTAAAGGTCTTAATCCGGCCCTGGACTGAGGAATTAATTTTTCTGGTGATGCTGGCAAATTTTCATCACGTGTGGCTCTTCACGTTGGTCGACCTCCTCGTTGGCAAGAGCTGGACTTTGATAGACCGTCATTTCTTAAAGAGTGTCCAGTATTGATTAACTGGCCCAACACATTGTCCATGTCTGTTTAAATAGTTTAAGACTCTGATTTGGTAATATCCAAACGCACTTAGCTTTTTTGTAATCCTTTTTGATGATCCAGACACCTTTAAATTCTTTGTTTGCTGAACTCAGAATCCGCTTTGGTGATTTCTGACTCCGTTTTTGTTTTTCGGTGATTGAGGCGCCAGCTATGTGTTTCTATAAGTCCATTAGGATTAAGTTTTATCGGTTTCCAACTCCGTTTCTATAATTTTTAAGTTCGTTTCTGTGATTCAAACTCCATTTCAATGTTTAGTTATGTTTTGGTGATTTGGATTCAGTTTTATCAGCTTTAGTTATTTCATACTCCATTTCGGTGATTCAGACTCTAATATATTTTTACATATATACATTCATACTTCTCTAGCTAGTAACTTTCACAAAATTATGTTCCGATTCGGTCCAATTTAGTAATTTGTCACACCGCCGATAATCCATTTTATTTTACTTCAGCTTTGGCACATTCAGTGTATGAATCATGGCATTGCTTTTATAAAAATTTTCAATTTGAGTCAATTTGGAAAAGCCTTTTTCTAAAACTGTCGAGAATGAAATTCTACGGAAAAAAGAGCGATTGAAATGACGTATGGTGGTATCCTGACCAGCGATTCGCGTTTCTCCACATGACCCTATGGTTTTGGGGTGAAGGAACTTCACTAGTATAAAATAAATCACTAAAGTAATCTTAGATAATAACTGTTTATATGCACACTTCGTATGGAAAATTTCCTGTCCACCTCTCCAAATTTACTAGAAAACAATCCAGCTACATTATTTGCAGAGAAGTGTCGCACCACTCCACTTACATAACCTCTTCCATCTCCATTCTCCCTCTCTCTGTCTATATATACTATTACAAAATATACCAGTAAACATACCGACGCCCACTTCCCTTACTTACAGAATATGAGTGGCTAACCCAGTTGCGGCGTGAGGGTTCGAGGCGCACAGGGGCAATGTTCTTTAGTGGCGCCGCTACTTTGCCACAGAAAGTGGCAAAGTTTTTATGTCAGTTGCCAAACTCCCTCGCCCCCTCCAAATATAAGTTTTGTGAAGAAAAGCCCCCATTACGCTAAAGTGAGGTGAAATACTATGAAAATTTTAGCTGAAATCCCCCTCTTGTGCTGCCACTGGGCTAACCAATACCTATAGCGTACTAACGGGGGGGGGGGTCGGATGGGACGTTTGCCCCGGGCGCCAGAGGTCTTGGAGCGCCAAAACAGCGCCATTTACCCTTAGTACGCCACTGACCAGTACCACTTAAAAAGTCGGGCCCTACATACCACCCAGTAAATTAATCGGAATTAAATATATTACGGTCATTCGCTCACACCAAGGAGGATTGGATTGCCTTCATAGATATAACTTCATTGCAAAGCGACACAACAGTTTGTTATAAATTACAGCAATCGCCATTGATTTCAGCTAGCGAAAATCTTGCTGAAATAGTCACGTGTTCTGTTTGCCGTTTGACATGTTCATCATATGGATCATACTGTTCAGTTTGAACATTAGGGTTTGATTTCTTCTTGCTAAAAATAGACTCGATCTCGCAAGGACCCCATTTCATAAACATAGCTAAAGAATGGCAATCCCTTGCCTATTTGATTAAACTACTTACACCAGTTCAGTTCTTTCTAGCTACAAAGAATCCCGACGGAAAGTCAGGAAAACCTCTTGCTCTACTAAATAAGACTGACCTATACCAGGTTACAGTATGGTGTGACCTCTAGCAATTTCTTCATATACATGTCTCTGGGTAGATAATCTAATTCCTGATCAAGTCTTCTAATATAGTCCTGATTGAGAAACTGAGATATGGTATGTCGATATTTTGGGCTGTTACAGCGAGAACATGAATCTTGGGCATCTCTGTCAAAACATGTGTGATAGACATTCTGCGTACTCGTGTACTGAGGTTGTGAACATAGATTTGCAACGTCAGGATCCTCAGCCTTTGAATTTGTTTTGTAACATGCATTTAAACAACTCATACTATGTACAACAGGATCCCTCGCGTTTACTGTTCCCAGTTTAGTATACGTATTTCCTGAACTAGCCTCAAAGACTGAATTATCCATGATTTGCAGAGGATCAGTGTAATGTCCATCTAGACAATCCGCCATCTTGAATTAGGAATGAGAATTATGTTACTGCTGATATTTTCTGTGTGAATATACATGAAACACAGCAGAACATAAACAGTAAACCACTCACATTAGAGCGCATGATACTATAAGAAATCTAATACTTCAATCTGTGATAGATATTGGTAGCCAATACTTTTGAGCATAAAATAAAAATAAACGTAGAGACTGGGAATTGCAGATTTTGCTACTGATTAGGGTTAACCCCTTCTAGACCCCCTGATTTTACTCTCGTTTCAAACGCCCATGAATCTACGATGATTTCCCGTGGGTTGCGAAACAAAGGTCCGATGACGCGACGCCCAAAAGTTTTCATGACTGCGCCCAGATTTTCGATTACTGCGGGGTGAGCCCAGCCCGATCGCGTGGGTGAGGTTGGCGACGAACGCGTGTCCGAGACCGCGGACGCGTGCACTCGCGTGGTGAGTTTCAGACCGCTGTTACTTATCTCGGTTACCCCGCGCGACTACTGGTTAAAAGTTAAATCGAGACCAATTTTGGACCGTTTACTCGATTTCATATGCAAATCAAATCCCTTTTTCGGTTCTGTCTTGGACTGTGCTGAGACTGCTTCGTGCCGCCGCGAGAATTTCCGAATAGACACGTATTCTTTTATGCAAACATAACGAAATACTTTTTTCCAGCGCCTCCAGCTACAAGCAATACAGCTCCGAGAACAAACCATATTAGTGTGCCTATGATAGTTGCCGTAGTTGCAATTCTAGGAACACCCAAGTCAACGGTTGTTGCCGCGGCAAGTCCATTAATCGCATCCGCGACAACACATACGCGTTTGTATTTTTCGAGTATTAGTTTTCTTGGCGATTTCATCTCGCATTTGTTGTTCCGCTTCAATTATTTTCTCGCGTCGGTGACTATGAGGGTTCATCACAGTTCTTCGATTAAAAACGTCATCGCGAAGTATAATTGCTCGACAGACAGACCTAGTACCGACGCATCGCGGTTGGGTGCAAGACGCACATGAACTTCCAGCCAACTGTTTTTCTTCACTGATACAACTGCCATGTAATCGCAGAAAATAATTTCCCGGGGAATATTTATGTCTTCGGCGATTATTTGCACGGTGCCGTGTTCGCCTAGAAATACACCGAGTACACATTTAATTTGTGTCGCCAACAATCGTTTTAGTTTTCGTTACGCTGACAAGTACGTCCTTGTTGAATATTAGTCTGGATTTATCTTTCGCCGGTCGAGTTATTGTTGATTCGGTATAATTGACGGAGAGTTTTATCGCGGTATTGTCAGTGAATATTGCTTCATTGTTTTTAAAAACAATCCCTGGATGTTTCCACGCCTGACAATGGCGTAGCTTTCAGCGACCGAGCGTTAGCGTGCTAACGCGATGATTCCAAGCTGGCCTCGAGTGGGTATTGGTACACCAGGATGGTCCAAACTATCGATTTCCATCTGGCCCTTGGCGAGATTATATTTGAGCCTTTATGAACGCCGTTATCACGTAGATATTCGTTGACAAGTGGCACAAAATCGCCATCTTCCATCTGATGTTCCGCAACATCGTCATTGCGTGGTTGTTCAGAACCCATCACGTTTATGCAATGATAAATCGTAAACACAGACGCCTATGACGGTTAAAAACAGGTTCGGATAGACGTTGAATTCTTCAAACTCGGTTTCATCTCAATAAAATATGTGAAATATTGAACACAGCCGTGTTCGATTGTACGCATCACTGGTGATCCAATACTTTGGTGATTATTTAACAACATTGTTAGACCCCACATGCCTCTAAATCCGGTTAAGATAAAGAAATACGATCCAGACTCGCGTATCTTTAAGATGTAAGGTTTAGGTTTATCAAGGTCATTACAACGCGAATGAAAAAATGTTGACCACATGTTATGCCGTATTTTGTTTCCATCTCCTTAGATGGTTAATATTCCACTGAATAAACCCATTGAACTTGCTACGTTTATTTGTGAGAATAGAGCTGATAACACCTGGGCGGCCTTTACATTCACGTATTGTTTCATCTCAACATCAGCATCGTCGACATATTTTTTGATAAAGGAACCGACACACCAGAGTCTCTGATTTCTTCGTTTTCGGTGATTTCGGCAAGGATTTTCGCGATGGCTCCTCGCTGCTTCAAAAGACAATATCGTTGATGCCCATGTTGGACGTTTGCAGTTTTCAAGTTCGATCTTGAAAATAACAAGCTCGTTTGGGTTGACGCCTACAATAACCCGGTTGCTCAACTGAACCAAATCGTATTTGGTGCCAAACCTGGTTAAATTCACATCGGTGCCTCCCTGTTGGGTTGCTGTGCTCGTTAGTCCGTAAATGTCAACAGGCATTTTGTATATACTTTCAAACGTAGCTTCTAAATTACAACGCAAAATCGACTAGTGCGTGCGGGGTCTGGCTTTTTGCATATTGGGCCTGCTGTTAGCGTTCTCAACGGCAGCGTTGAATAAATCGGAGGTAGTCGCCCAGTTGCAAAGTCACCACGTAGATAGTCAACAACTTTCCGTGGCGGTACAAACCCATCCGAGTCAAAATAGAATCGGCGTCAAGGCGACCAAACCAGTCCCAGGTCCTGTCGATGAATCCGGATTAACGATTCCAGTTTCCTACGTGCGGGGGAAATACATAACTGATTTTGTCATATCGAGTTCAAAATTGGTCAACGGACGCCAGAGAAACTTCGCTTCCGTGGCCGTCAACGGCGAGAGCATAGCCGAAGACCTCTTCAAATCAAGAGTCTTTGTCACCCACGCTCAGATAGTCGAAGACATTTTCACTTTTTTGTTTACCCACCAACCGTCTTTCTCAGAGCCATCCTGGATGCGGTTCCGACGGCCCTGCTTTTGCAACCACGGCAGATGCGCCCGTCAACAGCGCTGGAATCGCCGCGAGGAATGGAAATATTCGGCCGTTGTGTTCGTCGTGGTGACCCCGACCGCTGACAAGTTAAAAGTTATCCGCTGCTTTGACGTTTAGTTTCTTCGAACTGTTGCAGCTGCGTCGGAGTCGAAATCAGTGGCGTGTTCAGGGATAATTTGTCCAGATAAACTTTCAAATGAACTCCGTTTGTTTTTCTTCGCGGCTAAGATCTTTTCGAGTTGACCTCAGCTCAACGTGTCAAGTTTACGGTGGTGCGACATTTAATTTGAAACGTCACAGGTTTAATTACTAACTACGAGTTTGCGAAAACAACTATGAGTTTTGAGAACATTTTACAAATTTCCCACAGGCGCGTCAATGACCCTCATTCGGACACTTGAACCCTCCAACAACAAAGTCTTGTCGGAGAGTATAACATCAAGGCATCTGTAATTGACACCAGCCGGATTAACACGTGCATTGAACTGTTTGTTGACCACGGACTCCCTGAACAAGTCCGGATATTCCAACGAAAAGTAGTAAATCGGGTACAACGTAGTGAAGTCATGCTGGGAAATCTGCATACCTGTGTCGATATTTTGATCCCGGCCCATGTACGACCATAGCTTGTGATATACATGTGCGATTTGTTTGGCGTTTCAATCAAGCAAACATTCTTTGGAGGGTTCCTGATGACGGCTTAACTGCAGAGATACTTCAGACTCTCCTAACTTGTCAAATATCATCATACTATCAGCTTGCTCGTCGGCCAATCGATTTATTTTCTGAAACGCAACGAGCGCCTGTCTTAGTGCTCTGTTACCTTGTTGCGTACTTATTTGCTATATAAACTGTCCCTGAACTGCACTTTGTACCTGGTCTGTGGTTAGTGCTAGAAACGATAACGTTGACCCGTCTAAAGACTCCATAAACGACAACAAACGCGCTTCTGTGTCCAATGATGGGGTTATCACAGGCATCCACAATATCAATTTTGACAACACAGCTTCACCATCAGAGACGCCAGTGGGTTAACACGACTGTGTGTTTGGCTCCAAAAATAACCTTGCTGACATCTCTGCCAAACGAAATATATGACGGAGAGGAATCGCACACGAAAACAATATTTCGTTTCGGCGAAGTTGTCCACGTATCGTCGCCAATCCAAGGTAGAAAATCGGGTTGCCGCCAAACAGCATAGTTGTGCCGCCAACACCAGATCTTAGCAGGGATACCAGCAGGTTGTGCGTCAACGAAAGAAGCTCACATAAATTGATGTAAGATATGCTGGGTGTGATCTGCATGATCGCCTTCATCCTTGAAAAATATCGTAGTTGGACCAGCGGTTTCCTGTCCGTCCATGAGATATAATGCACTGTTGAACAACACCATCATGCCGTTGCTGACAAATGCAACCTTAACATTTTCATCGTAATTGTTACCGTTGTCGGTACTTACAAGTTTTCCCTCGATCTCCAAGAAGGCCTCACACGGGAGAAAATATCAAGACGTGTCCTGCGCTTGTAATTCTATTTGTCCACGTTCATTGGGGACCCTAACACAGCAGATCACCCTGAGGCACATTTGGGGAAAACCCAAACAATATGTAACTTTGCGTTACATCTCCGCTGCTCATCGTCGAGGGTGAGGCTCGGTAGCTGCCGTTGATGGCGTCACATTTTAGATTAACCTGAATCGTCGAGGAGAACCTGACAATGTCTGGCAAGATGGTGTACCCAATGCGTAAATTTCGTTCGCGTTCGGGAATCTCAATAATATCTTTGGGTCAACAAAGAACTATTCTCAGCGACGACTGTGCAATATCCACTGCGTATTGCTGAGATTCAACCGAGATGGTAGAGTCAAGTGTGGGTTCATGTACGCATATACAGATTTTATAGTCTTTGCTGGTCACCAACGAAATCCTCCGTCGTATCTTCTCATTCATCGATTCAATGTCATACGCGCCCGTGGGAAGTCCAAAAACGTTCCAGGTTGCGACACCGTCCGACGAAAACACGAGGGACTTATTCGCGTCCAGGCCCATAACGACGTCCATCTGTTATTAGCCAACTGTAATAAACGCGCAAGAACGCTAGTGAGATTTCGAGTGAGCAGCCTTCCCGCGCGGTAATTGGAATAAAGTATTCCTTATTACCTATATTGGCGTCGGGAAAACCACGTGGAATTCTGGATTCATTGACAATATTGTAATCATTTGGGTGATGCTCGGGGTTGTATTTGCAACTACACGCTGCATCGCAGCATTGATTTCGCCGAGGACACGAAGTGTCTCAATTCCTTCAGAGGTCGTCATCATCAGTGTACGAACGTTCGTCATATACTACATCATCGGTCTTCAATGAATTCGTGCATCAACGCGCGAAACTTATTTGAGTCCATCATGTTGTCGATGAGCAACCGCTGACAAATCGATGTGGCCTCATTGATGACTTCCGGAGGGTTATTGCAGGCGGGATCCGACCCCATTAGTGTTTCCAACCGATCCACAAGTTCACTGAACCGCTGCTGGTCTACGCCGTCTACGAGAACCAATGATTCCACCACGGGTTCAACCAAGACCTTTTCCACGTTTGGGTGGTTCTGTGAGTCAACATCCTCCTTCGGGAATAATATTCTTCTGAAACAACTTCGCCGTCTGCGGGAGACAGATCCTCCAGAGACCATGCCATGGTTGTTTCCCAGCAGGGTTTTTATATACTGCGAAATATATGAAAGTAAGTCTCGCTATTTGTTTCATTAGTGTCTCTAAGCACGTAAACGATCATATTAAACTCCTCCCAAATCTGATTATCGCGGGTTAATTTTGAAATTCCAGTCCACCCCCGAAATACCCACTTGCGCCATTCCTTTTGAGAAAACCTCTCCCAGTCGCTTATGTACTAGTAAGGATAGATTCCTTTGCGCGTGAGCAACTGAACGTTCCAGTTTCAGCACCACCGTATCGACAAGTAATCGTAAAGGGGTCATCACCTCCCGCGGCATGGTTCATAACGAGTTTGTCCATGCTGGAATTGAGAAACTGTAGAGAGTCAATGAACTGCAGCTGACCCAGCCGGAACGTCATGCATTTTTGCATGCTGTTAGGAATGTCACTTGTTCCTGCGTTAGTTGCCGTTGCGATTCCTTGCATGATTAAGTGATGATCATACCCGCGCAGGTTATGAAGCTAGCCAGGAATTCTTATTTTACCGTGGCAAATTAGCAGCTGTAGATTACATACGCTGTGTGCGGCTCCTCTTTACGTGCTAGTGATATGACAGTGATTGCGAACTCGAGAAGCTTCGCTTCCGGAGCTTCTTGCGCCGTCTTCCCCGTCCGGGAATGGTTTTTATCAAATCCAACAATGAGTCGCCGCGGAAAGCTGTTGTCGGATCCATTTCGCTGTAAACTCGAGCGATTTCATAAACACCTCAATAGAGTCCTTGCCGCGGTACAAGATAGGCGGCTCAGTTGCTCTGGCACATCTGACAGCAGTGTAGCAAAACACGCATGGGACTTGTTCGGCAACTTGTGTCGTATTTGATTGCACCGCGTGGTCATCGGGAAGCGTAAATAACATATGGAACTTTCATCTTCGGTTGCACCGCTGTGAATATCAAGTTCCGGCATGATCATACTCTACGGCTTCCCATTGACACCAACGCAGTAAAAGTCATGGTCGACAAGCAGCTTTTGGACACTAAATACATCCATGCAGCGTCGACATGCGAACTATGTCGTCTTTTGCTTGCTGTACCGGTAAACCATCAGGGGAAAATCTTTAATCCACACGTAACGGTGCACCCAAAGGGTCTCACGCACTCCTGGACAGTCCATGTTGCTTAAGAACAACAGATCATAGTTGACCCGCGCGCGCGTCACAGTGGATAGTCGCATCGGCTGAAGGCCACTGTTCCAAGCGAACACATTAACAGCTATGTTAGTATTGAGTCGTTCAAACTTGCCGATGTCAGAAACCTGTATGCGGGATTCTATATTGCCAAACTAGTTCACCCATGTACTGTTTGTATTTTCGAGGCTGATCTGTATTGTCCTGCGCAGGATGCAGCGCGGATAAAATCGCCCATTCGAAACATCGGTTGTCCTTGTTTTTCGCGTTTACTACTGCCCGCCGCGGAATGCACGCCGGTGTTGGAATATAACTTGACCCGCGGAAAGGCTTGTACGGGGCAAACCCAATATGAACTTCTGCACATCTGGAATGAATATATCCTAAACCTGCCCGCGTGTAATCATCATACTTCCTAAGGATCGTTGCAAAATCTTTGTTGATTTCATCATTGATGGCCTCAGTGTCTCCGGGGTTCAAGATTACAAGGGCACCACTGATAAAGTGCCCACTTGAGAATGTAGATCCTTTGCTGCCTTCTGAGGTGAAAATCGGCATAATAACGTACTCAACGAGAATAATGTTCACCTTGGACCCGGACTCGAGTGGCGTTGCGCCCACCTGCTGAAACTTTGATATGATTCCCGAGCACGTGTTTGAAAGAAGCTTCACAGCGTCTATGCTTGGCTTTTATGCGTTTGAGATGACTGCTCGGTAATCTTCAAAATCACCAGAGCCTCTGTGCAATTTGAACTCTGGGACTTGGACTCGTTGACGAGCCTGTGCAACGGCCTCATCAACGGTCTTCATCAGCGACCAAACGTGCGATTTCAGCCCGGGTGACCCTTGAAGGAATCTTGATATGCAACTGGGCTGCTGTTGAAAGAAGCTACATCACGGTCAACCGTGGCTCATCCGGAGGAAGTCTTTATAGTCCAAGTAAATCTGCCGTTCTTTTACCTCTTGGTATCCTAATTCAATTGTCTCGCGCGAATTGCTTGGGGTGATTCAAGGTAGACATGCCCGTATAATTAAAATAAAAAATACAATCTAATTGCTTATTCGACAATACATTTTTGTAGTATCAGTTTTACTTTAGCAGGATTGGAAACAGCAATTACTTCGATCCTGTATATATTATTTTATTGACTTCATTGTCTTTTTTCCTCGACGGCATCGTTGGATTTTTCCTCCATGGAATCGTCGGCTTTTTCCATATTCATGTTAGCAAGTCTTCGCCGGCGCGCGCAATAATAATCAGATATGGATCCACAGAGTGGGTAAAGCTGATTACGCGACTTGACTGAGATGCCACATTTAAGGCATGGTCAAGCGCCAGTGCCAACACGTAAAGTAGCAAGTGGGATTAACAAAATTCATATTAGCATGTTCTGCCGCAAAGTGTGCGTTGTACAATACAAACGCCCTGGATTTAGTGCGTCCCAGTAACATCAGACTTCCCATATACATGAGGATTGTATTCTTTAATATGAAATACTGTTCATATATCCTTTTAATTCATGGTGTATAACTCATGCGGCTCTTTATCAGACTATGCTGCAATGGATGGTGTCTGATCATACAATTGTCAACCGAAAAACCCCTTGCATCCATGATGGTAACGTTAAAAGACTAGGTAGAGTCTCGTAAGCAGGCGTGTTTGCCACGCGGCAGCCTCCGCAGCATAACATCAAATAGCTCTTCCTGTGCAAATAGAATTTTCTTCAAGCGTGTATTTGGCGAAATCACTGCACACTTGCGATTGCGATAATGGCCATCCATTGCACGTTGGCAACCAAGAATTTCTAACATGTTGCAGTAGTTGTCTTTGAACTTGAAATTCAATACAATAACCGTGCCGTCTCTAAATATTGAGCCTATGGTTTATGTGTCTTCGCAATGGAATAGCTTTTCACAGACCCACCCACCCACATTTATTCAGGCTTCGTATCATTTCCCCATATTCTTTGTCACTACAAATTATTGTATTGTCATGCGTTCGTGTAAGTGTCTTTGTGTTTCCATATATTATATGTCAAAAACATTTATCTTATTGATTTGCTCATGGTGGCGATCGTGAGGATCTTAACTGTCTTCGATGGTCATTTAGGTGTCCTCGCTGTGGAATTTACTGTCTTCACTGGATATTTTGATGTATTCACTCACCGGCGACTCATTTAACGTCAGCGACTTTAATTTTTTGTAGCACAACACAATAAAATAACTTTTCATTCTTTATGTTTTATTCTTCGCCGAGTTTACTTCGTATTGTTTCCAACGCGATCCATAATTCGACTAATTTATCAACATGCTCCGGATGCAGATTTGAAACTCATACAGCATCTTTTGTGAATCTTAGATTAATCGGTATGACGCATTCAGGCTAAACAGCGATTTAATCTTTTCTATAATGTTACAAACGCACCATTGCTCGGGAAATTTAATTCCTGCATTAGCAACAGACGCAAATTATTTCACGATGCTGTATATGTCAAACTGTGGTGCTTTTGAAGGCTTTATATAATATTCCACTCCAATTATGTAATAGTAAATCACTTACGCAATGTCGGCGTGATCGATCTATCAATGAAACATTCCAATCGAACGCAACCAATCAAATATAAAACTTTAGAGCGTTTACAAGAGTCTACTAATAGTCTTCTGCCAGGAGAGTATTTATGAGAATTTCTGAGAGAACGTACTCTGTATAGTTTAATTAGTTGAGAGATGTGCATTATTCACTTGCTTCTAGTTTGAATTTTGATAACCTCAAGACCATGCATGTGGTTCGTTGCAATAAAGTTTGATTCGATTTGAGTTTCAACGAGAAAATAAAATATGCCTTAAAGAGCAAAATATGTTTCCTATAAAGGTAATTAATACTTGACGCTTTGACGCTTTGTATGATGCCGCATCTAGTAAACAGTACCAAAGATGGGTCGACGGATGTCGTTATTTCACTTTATTTTATTTGGTTTGTAAATAAATTTATTTTATTTTATGCTAGTGCGTGAATTAGTGGATTTTCAAAGAGAAATAACTTCAATAATTCACTGGAGTGAATTCTGATAAAGACCTTTTTCACTGTGTTCAGTAGACTTGTATAAGAAAAAATCCATCGTTTTGTCACTTAGTTTGTCTTCTGGTAAGCATGGCCACATGTCACATAAGAGTACCATGTTCAAATCCAACAAGGTGCTTACTTTTTAATCTTTTTTTAAGGTTTTGTTCAAATTTTTTAATGTGTTTTTTCTTACATTGAGTTAGGAAAGAGAATTATGTTGCTACTGATATTTTCTGTGTAAATAAATACAAAACACAGCAGAACATAACCGGTAAGCAACATACATTATCGCGCGCATACCGTAAGAAATCTGCAACTTCAGTCTGTTATATATATGCTAGCCAATACGTTGGAGCATACACTACATAGAGGATATTTGCTTGTTCCGAATGAATAACGGATATATATCATTGAGTGGGTGAAAAACTCAGTATCAAGAGTGGCGAATCCACGATTGAAAATATTTAAGTTTTTTCACCCACGAGATGAAATATATCCGTTATTCACTCGGAGCAAGCAAATTTTCTTTTTATTTTATGCTCAACCGTCTTATCTAGCAATTTGTACAACAGACTGAAGAAGCAGTTGTCTTACAATATCGTCGATCCTCCTAACTTCGTTGTAATCCTTGAATCGTGCGCCATGTTTCTCGCGACCACAGGGACTCGTATTGTTGCTTACAATTTACCTATCAGTTATACATGTACTATATACACTATAAGGGAGGACACTTCCCTCCTTTCTCGCGAGACCTATTTCAGAATCGACGCTGATATTTCAAGCTGCACTTAGCATAGCGTAATAACTTTGGCACCAATGTTTAGCGCAGGCATTCGACTTTTTATGCCTTACACAACGCTACCGGTCGACATGGCCATGATCGCGCCCGCTTAATATTCTAGTGCAACGAGCTGAAGGGAATACGGCCCTCTCATTTGGTTGACCAAAAATGATGTACTACGCCTACTGATAACCAGTAGGGGGCAGAATTCAATTCAGTGCGTTGTACCTGCATATTAAGCGGGCGCGATCATGGCCATATCGACTGGTGGCGTGGGAAAACGGTCTAGCATTCCTTAAAGGTGTGGTAGTAAGTCAAACTTTGTGTAGGCATTAAAAGTCGAATGCCTGAGTTAAACATCGGTGCCAAATTTATTACGCTATGCGAAGTGTAGCTTGAAATATCAGCGTCGATTCTTAAATAGGTCGCGCGAGAAAGGAGAGAAGTGTCCTCCTTTGTAGATTTATATAGTACCTGCATGACTGATAGGTAAATTGTAAGCAACAAAACAAGCCCCTGTGCTCGCAACTTCACGTGCTTGTTTTGAGATCCTGACGTCATCAACTGGGTCACTAGCGTTCGTTGACAATGACAGTAAGTGCTGATTAAGAAATATTCGATGAAATTAAATTTAAATACAAACTACAATTAAAATTGAAAAAACACAATGAAAATGATCAATTTTACTAATGCCATATTTGCCTCAAGTTTATGGCCCTGGTGTGAGTGTTAGCTGTTCAAGCCAGGGCCGCTGTTCACGTGTTGACTTTCTTTACCTTTTAATTAGAAGGAAATCCACGACAGAGATTTCACAGACGACACAGGCAATATAAAAACTTCTTTTATATAACATGCACTTCTTATATCATGTTAGACAAAAATAAATGAAATCTAAGAGTATGCAGTATGAAATTCTTTATTGGATTATTGTAATATATGGGAAAAAATCTTTGTTGTGACATAGCCTGAAGAAAAAAATCTTTTAACATTTCAGCGTATCTTTAAATAAGATAATTATATCGAAATAACTTAAAAACAAAATAATTAAAAAACGCATCCTATTTTTATTTTTATTTTTTCTTTTGGCATCAATTTTGATATGTGTTTTATTGCAGTGAATATGCGTACGAAAGCAATTAAATATATTACAAATTAAATTATTTAAAATAAAGAGACATTATAAACGATCTGTTTCCACACTTTGGCCTATTTGTTACATTACAATCTTACGTCACGTGGCCTTTATTTCAGGGGCACGAACCATAGATAAACTTCCAGAAATAGAAAATTTTTGAGACGCCCAGAAAAACGGTTGCTCATAAAGGATTTAGAGAATTTCATAAACATTCTACAACGATGAAAAAATTATGTAGATATAGTTGAACACTTTCTATGGTGATTTGAATAGATTCTGACAATATTATAACAAATGCGTTAACATTCACGTAAGGGCACGAAATATAGGGGATGGAGGATATCCTGCGCGATAATGTTACAGTTTTTGTTCTGCTCTGTTTGCTGTATATTTGCACAGAAAATATCAGTAGTAAGATGATGCTCCTTCCCAATTCAAGGTACAACAGCAGATTAAAAAAAAAAACGAAGAAACACAAAAAAAACAAAAAAACATTGCATTGCTAGCTTTGAACCCGGGTCGCCTGAATGCGAGGCAGCCATATTTACTTTTACACCACGCAAACGTCTTAGGGTATTTTGAAATTTCTCAATCATATTGTTATCAATATATATTGACTGCGTAGCATCAAATAAAAGCAAATGTCCTATATGTATTAGTACTGTGTCAGTAACTTACTCTGATACAGATATTATTTACTCGCATCACATACAATGACCTATTTTAAAATAAATAAATCAATGGTGCGGTGGCGTAATATAAGATTTATTTACGACAGTGTCGATAGGACCAAATTCGTCACGTCAGATTTGATATCACTCCTTAATTAAAGTTGTCGATACTTCATAGAAATTATTAATTCGAGTAATAAAACATTAATCAATAAAGCATAGAATGACGTCATATGAGTTTGAAATATATCACGAGTTGCGCATGGTAGAGTAATAATTCGATATATACTATTGGTGAGTCTAACACCCGATACTTTATTATATTTAATATTAGTGAGTCTAACACCCAGTAATGCATCATATATAATATTAGTGAGTCTAGCACCCAGTAATGCATGATATATCATATTAGTGAGTCTAACACCCAGTAATGAATCATATATAATATTAGTGAGTCTAACACTCGATAACGTAACGTATATAATATGTATACGTTTACGACCCAATCATACAGGTTTATGGCTCTAATATTTACTTTTTTAATATGAAAGATAAATATGAACACATATACACATTTGCATGGGTGAATACAATAGGATAAGTTTTTGATAAAATTATAAGCATAAAGGAGACGTCCCAGTTATCCACACTATATAACACAGATCCGACAATCGATATACCACAATCCTAATATATGTGTATATATAAAATTATCGGGTCGTAGACCCGATAATACAGGTTTAAGGTTCAAATAAATTGCGTTGAAATATTAAAGAATTAAATAGTATATATAGAATAAGGACCCATATATACCTTTGCACGGGTGAATACCACAGAATAAGACAGTTTTTAATAAAATTCAAAGCATAAAGGAGACGTCCAAGTAATGCAGGTTATATAGCACAGACCCAACAATCCATATACTTTGACCTATATATATATATATATATATATATATATATATATATATATATATACAAAATTGTCGGGTCTACGACCCGATAAGACAGGTCTAAGGCTCAAATATGTTTTGTCGAAATACGAAATAATTAAATACTATATATAAAATATGGACCCTTATATACATTTGCATTTGTGAATACCATAGGATAAGACAGCGTTTTTAAAAAATTATAAGTATAAATGAGACGTCCCACTAATTCAGGTTATATAACACATACCCGACAATCCATATACTTTGAGTATGTATATATATATATATATATATATATATATATATATATATATATGATTTATATTGTGCATCGATCCATTTCCACTCATCCATGTGACCATACACTCATGCATTCACATGTATAGACATATTTCATTCTTCTAGAGAAACTGCCAAATAACCATTACAATATATTTGTATTTCATAAAGACAGATTGCACGACAGCGGGATTATCATCAGACTGATGCTATTTGCTGATCACTACCGATTCAAGAGTCAGATATATGGAAAGATATTCACATGTGATGACAAATTAGTCAAATTTGACACTTACCGCTTTTGTTGGTAGGGTCATGCCATGGGCTAATGTCGTTGTTGAACTGTTTGGAAGATGTTCTAAAGAAGTTTTCCATGGTCCAACCACACATATCTTCCTCAAAGTTGCAATCCACTACAAAGAGAGAAATAAATAGTTAGAGTTGTTTAAAAAAAGTGTTGTTAACGAGTATATTATGATACTACTAAAGGGTCAATAAATGGGAATCCATTTTAATTGATATATCTCGTAAAAGTCTCTAACAATGAGCCTACACATATTTTAGGTATCAACACGCAACTGATGATATTTATTATTATTATTGTTATTATTATTATTAAATTCAATGTTCTTTTATAGTGTCGTACGGAATATAGTTGTTCGTCAGCGTTCCAGAAAAACCTGAATTAATAATTGTGGTATATAGTACCTTATTACTTCTAGTTACAGTTCAGGTCTAACAAACATAGAGAATTCTTCGATATCTTAATATGAAAATGCTTACTTGGACAGGATTCATTTAGGATGTGTATGTTGTCGATATGCATGATATCATTCCCTGCTACTGATGCTTTATAATTAAAGTAAATTCTTTGTATCTTTGGGAAATAATTATATTTAGAAAGGCCCTTTGCCACCGATTATCATCATTGCCATGATGCATCTGCATTAGATAATCCGTATATGAAAGAAAGTGAAACAAACAGTGTAAAATTAACAAGCAATCTATTTCCAGACAATTAAAGTGAAAGTTCAAAAGACACTTAAATTTTTTTAAATTCCAAATAATCATAAATGTCCTAACCACATGTCCAAAATAATGGAATGTTATGAATTAAATTCAATAGCCTTGAATGACCTGATGTACGACAAAGATGTAATCAAGAATTTATTTGAGTTCACATAAATCCCCAAATCATTTATTAATCCAAAGTTAATGAGCACTTTTATATTTCCAATGAATATTTTAAATTAATTATTCCTCACTCTGAAATGTATTTGGTTTCAACAACACAACTAAAATAGATTCCTTACAGACTGATCTTTTAGAATCGAAATTCTAGGACAGGAATGAATTTATTTATCAAAATCGGTATATAAATGCACCTGCTTACATGACCCATGTCACATCACAATATAAGCAAATATTACTTTGTGTAGCTGAATTTTGTCACAACAAGACATGGAAATAACAGTCCAGCTGCTAACAAAACCGGCCTTGAACTCAGAGGCTACGTAAACTTGTTTTATTTTACAAAATGACCATAATCTGACTAAAGTACAACTTACAATCATGGACATATATTATAAATTCAATATACCTAACACCTCCCCTCGTAAGGAAAAGGTAAGATTTATGCAAACAAAATATGAATATGCATGATCAAAATTACATATAAAAATGTCTTATAAATGACACTCAGCTTAATTACACAAAATAAACCAATATACTACTTTCATACACGTGAGAGGGCATCTGCGATAAGATTGTCTTTTCCCCTGATGAATGTAATGTAAATGTTATATTCTTGCAGTATTAAACTCCATCTCAACTCCGATTTTTCTCTTTCATTTTCTTGATGAAAAAAAGTGGAAATGTGATCACTGTATACAATAACCGGAGAAAGAGCCGAGGTAACATACACTTCAAAATGCTGTCAAGACAATATCAAAGCCAAAGATTCCTTCTCAAGTGTAGAGTAGTTTTTTCTGGTGCTTGTTTAGGTGTTTTAGAAAAGTAGCACGCAGGGTGATCCATACCATGTTTGTCTTCTTGAATCAATACTGCACCAACCCCTACATCACTTGCATCAACAGTCATTTTAAATGATTGGGTGAAATTTAGAGCAGAAGGAACTGGTGCATTCTTAAACATGGCCTTTTTTTATCAAAGTATTCCTGAAACCGGTCAGACCAATGAAACTTGGATTTCTTGATGAGCACATTTGTCAAAGGTTCGCCAATTATGGAAAAATTTGAAGAAAAAAAAAATCCGATAATATCCAGCATACCAAAAGAACGCATCAGTTGCTTTTTACAAACAGGCATAAGGAATTCAGAGATAGCCTTGTCCTTAGCATCTACAGGTTTGACTTGACCTTGTCCCACAATATGTCCTAAAATGTGACACAAGCATGGTAAAACTCACTTTTGCTTAAAGTAATAATCAGATCTGCATCACTGAGTCGATCGAAGAATTTCCGAATGGTATCCAAGTGATTTTCCCAAATGTCGTTGTAGATGATGACGTCATCAATGTACGCACTACATTTATCTAGACCAGATGTTATCGTGTTCATAAGACGATGGAATTTTGCGAACAATTTTTCATGCCAAACGACTTCAGTTTATATTGATCGAGCATATTTGGAGTTACAAATGCTGAAATTTCTTTTGCTCTTTCCGTGAGTGGAATTTGCCAGAATCTTTTAAAAGGTCAAACTTGGTGACATATTTCGCAATTCCAATTTTATCAATGCAATCATCCATTCTGGGGTAATGTAAATTAATCCGTTTTGGTGACACTGTTGACTTTTCTATAGTCAGTACACATGCAGAATGTATTATCTGACTTAGGAACAATAATACATGGTGGACCTTTACTTGGTTCTATAAAATCATTCTCTCGTAAATATTCAATTTCGTTCTTCAAATATTCATGTTTGAGAGGATTCATTCTGTAAGGATGCTGTTTCACAGACGTAGAATCAAAAATGTCAACGTCATGATAGATTGTATATGTTCCTGTAGGAACATCAGGAAACATGTACTCATTCTCATGTACTAGCTGTTTTAGTTCATGTATTTCCTGTTGTTGTAGATGTGAAGTTTCTGGTCCAGACTGTTTAATATTTCTGAATTCCAATGGTTGGTTAAAACAGAATCACTAAAGTCAGGCTTAAAACTTCTTTCCGGTCTATTTGTGTAATACCTTAATTTCATTTTTGACTGAGTATAGTTAAGATTAGTTCTTGCTGCTTCACAAGCCTTTGACAACTTATATTTGAAGTCAGAAACATAGTCAAGAATATTAATCTTTGAATCTTCATTGGAAATAAGTTTCTTATTCAATAATTTCAATGATCCACGGACAGTATGTCCAAAAACCAGTTCAAAAGACTGAAACGCAATGACTCTTGAACTGATTCCCTAACAGCAAACAAAAACAAATGAACACCATCACCCCAATTCTTTCCTGTATCAAAGCAATATGATCGGATCATATTCTTCAAGGTTTGATGAAACCTTTCCAAATCTCCTTGACTTTCAGGATGATAGGCAGATTGAAATTGTTGGATACCTAATTCATGCATAACTTGTTGGAAAATTCGAGACATAACATTTTACCCTTGATCAGACTGGCCAAATTTGGGAACGCCAACAAGTGTAAGAAAACTTGACCAAATATTTTACAATTGTTTTAGTTTTAATATTTCGCAAACGAATTGCCTCTGGACATTTTGAAGACTCACACATTATGGTCAGCAATTATTGGTTGCCTGACTTGGTCTTAGGTACGGCCGACACAGTCTTCCTTTATTCTACTAAATGATTCGTCAAAAGTAGGAATAGGTTGCAGATGAGCCTTACGTATCTTCTGATTGGGTTTTCCTAGTATTTGGCAAGTGTTACAGGATCTACAATATTTTAAGTTTCGGCCAAATAAAATGATTCAAGATCTTATGATAAGTTTTACTGACTCCTAAATGACCAGCCAAGGAAGTTTCGTGGACTAGACTAATAATTTCCTGTCGATATGACTTAGGAACGACAATGTGATAGCTCACTGACAACTCGTCACAAGCGCGTACCTCAGGTGGTCTCCATTTTCGCATAAGGACCCCATTTTTCACAAGGTAACAAACTGGAATAAAAAAGTAGAAAAAAGTTCCGTTGTACCACTTTGGTTTATTGACTGAAAATACGTACTTGCAGAATCAACTGAATTGATAGCCAATAATAAAGTAGTTTGATGAAGCATTTTTAACCTTTCTCACTGTGAATGAATCTCAGTGTAAGGGGGGATTGAGGGATTGGAGGTGCGGTTGGGGTGGGGATAAATGAGACAAAAATTGAATGCAACTACACATCTGAATTCGACCATTTCTTAAAGTTAATATAGCAGTTTACGTCTTCTTTACTTTCGTCCTATTAAAATAAGATTGAAACCGAGGGAAGGATTAACGAAGGGAAGTTAACCTTGCAAACTTTTAAACTTTATTCTTCACTGTGTTGCCAATGTAAACCGCTTCGGGGATTTTTGTTATTTTCGTAGGTTTTACAAGTATCAGAATCCATTCTAGACATTAATACTAGATGATTTATTACTTGTACATTTTCTCCCTCTCTCTCTCTCTCTCTCTCTCTCTCTCTCTCTCTCTCTCTCTCTCTCTCTCTCTCTCTCTCTCTCTCTCTCTTCTGTGCTGAATCCAGACACACTTCGGGCTGACACCCCCTTTCATCTCATTAACATATATTTGTCAGCGAAGTTCAAAGAATAATTGGCATAAAGAAGCAAAACGAACCATATCATTCTCTAAATCAAATTGTTCTCTAAAACATAAATTTTCTCTCTCTCTCTCTCTCTCTCTCTCTCCAATTACCAATCTCACCAAGAAGTGCTTTATCAATTGGATGATCATGTTATATTTTTCTATGAATTGATTTTACATCTTGATTATCTTTGCCGGAAAGGATCATTTAGCAACCCCATTGACCAAGTTGTTTCCCAGTGGTAAACAGGTGTCCCGCAGTATGACCCTTTACTTGTATACTCACTTATCTTTGCATATTATTAACCAGTCACAGGGATCAATCGGTGCTTCATATAAAAGATATGTGCATTAGTTATATTTGTTCAAATAAGTACAGTCAATATTAATAGTTTCATGTATATATATTTTGCTATTCGGTGTCTGAGATTAAGCGGAGAGAAACACACCAGGAATACAAAACATGTGATCTGAAAAAGAGCAGAATTTAAAATGTGTTTTCTAAAATAAAATGTAACGTGAACCATTATTATTTAACTTTTTATTCAGTTAAACCTAATTTATGTTATCTTATTTTAATTTAATTTAATTTCATTGCATTTCGTATAACCTTCTTAAAAAAATTTTCTTGCTGACTTTTTGAAAAGACCGATAGAGTCATGGACTAAATATACTTCACTTAGCAGGAAAATAAAATAAAGCAATAATAATTAATTTTCACATTTCTAAATGAATTACGATAAATCATGGGAAGCCGCAGTAGCTCAGTTCGTTGAGCGTCGATAGCCGCCCATGTTATCCAGGGTCGGCTGCCTTACTGTCATTGGGAACGGCACTTAGCTCCCATTTCCTCGGCATGATATATCCAATAATGTGTTAAAAGTGCCGTTAAAACCGACAACACAAATATACAATACAAATAAATAACGTGTAGTATCATATTTCCCTAGACTGGGGTAGCATTTGAATCTAGATACGTCACTGGAGACTTGCGCCTTAGCATCTAATTTCATCCAGACGTTATTAGTAAATGTCTTGCGGTACTTGATTTTACACAAGGCATCACTAAATACAGTTAGAATGCCAAGGTAGAGTGCTACAATAGATTGAAGAAAACCTCAAGGCCTGAAATGAAACATGATTTTAAAGTCATTAATGGTAGTAAAGCTTATATTCGGGCATTATAAGGCAAGGGTAATAATTCTTACAGCTATGGGTGCCTTAAGCCATGATTCGCCATTATGGAATATGGTACAAAAATAATGTAGGTCAAAAGGCCTTACCATTATTTAAAGCCAAATACTGAATATTTGGAATTTTCTGGTGACATATAATATTCATTTATAAATCTATCTGTCCACCCAACAAACAAACCATCCATCTATCCATTCATACATGTTTTAAGTGAGATTATTTATTTGACAATATGGTAGTAATACACTACAGAAAGACATAAAAGTAGAACTATGCGAACAATAATAATAACGATAATAATACTAATAGCAACAACAACACAAATAGTTACAACTAATGCTACTACTAGAGTTAGTACTGGTACTGCTATTACTAATACTATTTCTACTACTACACAGGGGCACTTCAATATTCGAATCTGTATCCTATAATTAAATATAACGGAACTTGAGACTTAAAGTCCTCCTGGGTATTAATCAACCGTATTATCAGTATTGTCATCATATTTCATCATCACCGTTATCATCCTTATCATCACCATCTTAATTTATATAACATACAAAGAGATAATACGTGTTAACGGAGTATAGCTTTATTCAGTTTTGGTTGACTGAAGTGCATTTTGTCTACTTATTACAGTTAACTCTGAATTACCGTTTTCATTATAGTAACTTAAATTGCTCTCAATAGTGCACACTGAAGTGCACTACCTTGTGCACTGAATTCTACTACAATATGTAAAACTAGTACACTACCTGTGAACCACTAGTGCAAGAGAGTGTTAGGTTTTGTTTAAGGGGCAACTGTACTTTTGAAAAACGAATGTGTCTAAATTATTTGAAACATATAAACAATACTTTCTATTTCAATATTTCATATTTGCACATCATTAATTAGAACATTTGTTGATATCTTTGTAAAAAAAAATATATCTAATGAATTTATTTGAATTTTTCTGCGCGGCAAATGCATTCTTTGTCAAATATGTATTTCGTCCGCCCCAAAAGTTGCCTGTATTTTCAAAATGTAACCGGATATCTCAAAGATTTACTTTAAAGACAATACGTAGAAGCTCTGAAAATATTATTAAAGATACGCACACTAGAGATGTATTATAATTTTATATCGATCAATTAAGTTATAAATAACAAAAAAAAAAGATAATTGTAATATTTCGTAAATTAAAAAGAAATCACTAACCACTAACCGCTTTTGTGCGTCTGATTGTAACGTGGACAAGTTATATTGTACTGTTGGTATGAAGTCCTTCTGAATCCATGTACCGACCAGCTACAGAGATCTTGTTCAAAGTCACAATCAACTGAAATATAACATTGCAGTAGAAAACTCATATTAAAAACATTAGATAACATAATTACCAATATCTACATAAAGTATATGGGTCTCAACAAAGCCAACGGGACGTCTTTCATTCGTCATGCCCACGGTAAGAAAAGAAAAACCCTTTTAAGATATATATATATATATATATATATATATATATATATATATATATATATATAATATATATATATATATATATATTGTTGAAAATTAACCTAGTATATAATTCGGGGACAAAGCAAGTGACCGAACACAGGCATTTATTATGCTTTTTAATATAATGTATGACAAATGTAATAAAGTGAAATATCTGAAAAGAACATATCTAAGTAGCATTTGCTTTATTAATAGGACGAGTACGTCAGTTGTAATTAACCAGGCAAAAACTTGCGCTCATAATAAATTTAAATTTTATGATGTTTTTATAGCTAAGATTAGTAATTTGTTTCTAGATCATTCATCTTAAAAAATGTTGACCACAGAAACCACATTCACCAAATTAATAGTTATTTTTGGGATCATCGCCATCGCATTTTCCAATATCAAATATCATCTCGATCAGGAAAAGAAAGAAAAACAAAGTAACAAAATACATAAAGCATAATCAAAATGAGATAAGAGTGTTTTTAGGCACTAATAAAGCCCTACCTTATATAAGTTTTGAAACGAGATTAAAATATTGAGTTCCTATGTTATCGTAATATTTTTCAGCACACAAGGAATATAACAGGACAGCATATGCCAAAAAACACATTTTGTGCCAGGGGAGATAGGGTCCTTTCCACTTTAAGTACCTGCACAAGTCTACATCCTTAAGTTTTGAGCGTACATATTTTCTAGCTCCTTTCAATAATGTACATTTAGTTTTCTTACACACAGCATATGCTATTGATTCAGTACATTAAGATACTATTGTACAAATACAGTAAGTTCATTTTGGAAATGTATTCGACGTCATCACAATGCAATTGAACTAGTGCGAAATACAAGTTATACAGGTAACCATATGTTATATCCTGTGCAAGTTTGTTTATTTGTTTGTTTTTTTTTTTTTTAACACGCCATCTGTATTAAACATGCAGTCTTCATAACATTATTTTATTTTTCCTTTAATTTTTACTTCTTTAATTGGTCGCATTGCAAAATACAGGGTAATATTTATAATAACTACACTGCAATTAGAAATAAATGTGCATTATGCATGTACCCTGTTTAAATGTAATTGTGTGGTGTTTGAGAGAAAGAGAGAATATGTGATGTGATTTGTTGCTGAATAAGTTATAAACTGAATAACTAACCACGTCATATTACTTAATTTTGCGTTGGAAACAGTTCCTTTTTTCGTAATGATTGAATAACACCCATATCGACAGTTAGGCTGAGAAATAATGTGTTACAACCGTCTTAGTTAAGTTAGGTGATGAGATTTGTATTCGCTACCATATGTTCAATCAACACTTGCAAAATAATGGATTTTTTAATCACGGATCTGTTTGTTGCACAAGTGATTGCAACAAACACACGGAGGGACTCTTCTTTTTGAAATATCATAGTCCAAGAATATACGGACTTGATAATTAGAATAATTAGGACCATATATCGATATAATTAACAGAGTAGACAGTGCATAGGTATATTAGGGTTAAATGTATTGCTTAATACACATCTAAATTCCCGATCAAATTCATACAGTTTCTAAAGTTTACCGGTTATTCAAGTACCTGTCTGGACAAGTATTACACTATATTGAGAACGAGTTTTATCAAAATAGTTGGATAATGTTTATTTCGCGTACTGAAATTCGTACTCGAGTCAGCGGGTTGGCTGCACGCAGAATCCCCTTTACCCTCTCGACTAAGCGCACATCCCCACTAAAGGATGGAGACTAGTCGTGGATATAGACATTCGTGTGTAGAAGACACGCTCGCATAGCGACCCAGTAATTAAATGATATATAAATACACAGTTATAATGGATACCCCTAACAGAAATCAAATTATATAGAAGTTAATGTTGAAAATTATATAGATGTTAAGAATTTTTTAATTTTTTTCCGGACACGAAAAGTAAATCATTTTCATTCTCCCCTAAAATACACTGTATTGTAATTCACAATAGCACGTCCTACCCATTTTCATCCCTCCTTCTCACCCATGTTTAAAAATTCCTCTTTATCAACATGAACGGTCTCAGATCTACACACATCACATTATCCAATAATAAATATAATAATAAACAATCACATATAAGACGACACACTGTAATGTTACAAAATTAACATTGGAACTGAAATGGCAAGTACTGACATAACAGTACCATTGAATATATGTCTAAAACAGTCATTGTGATCTACGATCTGATGTGGAGCACACGCTGTTGTTTTCCTCACAGAAATGCAAAGGTTCAAATCCATCCATGTACAGTTCTTCCAGAATTGGTATGTGTGTACTGTAGACCCAAACATAGTAAAATTTGTTTACAATGATTTCTCATACATTTATATATTGGTCATTACGATGTGCATCATAAGGCTCTTCGTACCTTTTACTGGACGTACCCGGACCACTCAGTATAACACACTTAACATTATCATAATGTAATGGTAACGCAAAGATTCGGAGCTAGGATCTAGGGTCCAGGTGACTATTGTAATGCTTTATTATGCCAACGCTTTAACTGGAGGAAATTGTGATACCCTCTATCTATCCGCACGTCCGTCTGCCTGGCTGTAACTCTGTCTCCGTTTAAACTGCTTAGTGGAAATTCAACAGACGTGGAACATAAGTTGCTTTTGACATAACAATATTAGTGAAGGGTATAATTTTTCAGAGATTACCCTGAAGTCAATGGGATGTGTTAATATACAAATGGACACAAATTGCATTTAGATTTAAAGAATTTCTGGACCAAAGTGTATACATAGTTGGAAAATACATACTATATTCAGCTGATTTGGGTCAGGACACATGGGTCTCGGTATGGGTCGGGGGTTGGAATATGTAGCTAAGGCTTGGGGATTTGCCATGACCAGCCATGGAAGTAGTTTTATTACGCATGTAAAAAAAGATGTTTGTGACGCCCCATAATGTTGATAGCGGTTGTCTCGCAACAACTGAAGACGATTGTAACGATTGTCTCGATAATGTGTATATGCCCTTTCTGCAAATCCCCAAAAATTCGATTATTACAATGAATGAATCAGCTTCCTTAATGTTATTATGTACATCCCTACTGTAGACGTTTTGCATGACTAACAGGATAGAACCACAATAACGAATAGTCATTTAAAGCACTACATTATATTTCATTATTTCAATTGTTTTACATATAAGAGTGAGAACACACACACACAAACATCCCCACCCACCCCAACGCACATATATGTAAATATATATATATATATATATATATATATATATATATGCATATTTCAAGGCCAATTTGCATATGTCAATGTACTTGATGAACTAATACTCCTTGTAAATCATTACTGTGAAAAACCACACATTTTTGTCTTAATAGAATGTAATGTAGTTTTCATTTTATCCCAGTTTGTACTGCAATGCATGACGCGTGACTCGGCCTACTGAACTTAATTCATTTTGAATTCTTAAGTCATTCATTTTCACATAGAGGATGGCCAACTTTGCATAGCAGTGTAATGTTGTAACAATATGAAAAAATTTCCAATGCACCTGTACAAAAGTACACAACACTATAAAGATAGAAACAATAAAGAAATGAGTCCTACGTAAATAAAATAATTAGCGATCAAATTTGAAAGAAACTAGAGAACCTTGTCGAAAAGGGATTTTAGTATATATATATATATATATATATATATATATATATATATATATATATATATATATATATATATAATCTGTGTTATCTGTTTGTAACAAATAAATGACGTTTTTGAGAATGTTTTGAAAATTTAGATGTTGATATTCGTGAAGCTTCGATATTAAAAAAGCAAACAAACCAACAAAAAGAAACACAATCTTCCTGATGTACACAAATATGTTTATATTGTATTTAAATTGAAAAATCGATCACTTTTATATTACCAATGCTTTACAATGGTAATATAATACAGAATGCATAATACTGACAACCATTCTTTGCTTGAAAAAGCTGGTGATTATTTTCGTTACTTTGTTATAAATATAACAATATGTATAATGCCTTTATGATGCATGTATGCATGTGGCTAAGCATACATATATGCATACATACATACAACTACGTTTGAAACATCACAGCACAATAGTGACTACATAGTGCGAATTTAAAGCTAAGTTCTACAATTGTAAATGCCAAAACGTGCTAAAAACGTTCAAATAAAAGTAGCCATGTATTCATACAAGAAAAACAAATACAAGATGTATTTTTATGTGCACTTCAATAAGCGTATGCCTGTGTCGCCTTGGCGTACAGGTCGACGAAATGGTTGGGCGGTTTGGAAAATTTTCAAGTGCCTAGTCCACACGGATTTACATACCAATGTGTATGCATCATGAATCAGTGCTTTACTTCAAACTGGCCCGTTCATTCCAACACTAGTATTCATGAACACTATGAAACCCGTTGGGCCAGATCGGCATGTCCTGATAAAATGTCCACTTAAAGATCGAACATGTAGTCAACTTTTTTTAAGCTAATTTTAGTAGCGCATTCTTTCTTCTGAGCTGTCAGGATAGTTTGTTTTTAAAATGTTCTTTGTTGGTTACAATGAGCAGGACAATCATTACGTAATGACTGATCTATATAAACATTTACTTTCTAGACGTTTACAAAATGTAGTAATGGGTATCGTCTATATATTTTGTCGGAGTGTGGGTTATAGCGTCAGCACCCTCATGAACAACATTACATGTATACTCATAGGTGGGATTGAAGTTTTGATTTATATACTTGATAATTGTGTTATATGTACTTTCCTCGCTAAAGTTGGTGTGATTATATATGTTATCCGACGTCCTCGTAAAGTTTGTGTGATTCTGTGCTTTATTTTACTTTGGATTGTGCTGTCATATGTATCTTCGCGAACTTCATTTGTATGATTGTATGTGCTGTCAGACACATTTTTCGTCGTTTCATGCATAGTGTCGCATTAATAATTGCCTTCTCTTTCGACATCTTTACAATTCATGCCATCGATCTCCACTGATTGTATCAGATTTCTCCTATATGTGTCGGGCAATGAACTAGCTATTGAATAGTCATTTGCATCGCCTGAATCAGATCTGTCTTGAGTTTGGCTTTGTCGCAGACTTTTATTCAACTGTGTCATATTTTCCTAGTGCGATTCAATAAAGTTATTGGTATATCAGGTTCTTTTTATTTTATTTTTCGTTTATTTCCACGGGAGACCTGGAATTTCTATTTTTTCCTGGGACCTAGGTCCTTGAGGCAGTACCGTGCCTTTTTCTGATAAAAGAATAATCAGAGTGAAATTTCAGTATATAGCTGATGAATAACCATTTTAGACCAGTTGATACATCATTCTAATCCAATAACAAGACCGCGTAATAGAGTGTTTGCTTGTTGATCCATCTAACTTGTCATTGCAGTGAAAGTTACATTTTCCCCATGCTTCCCAAAACTGCTCAAAGTTTGACGCGAAGCAAGGTTTTTCAACTATTTACCCCCATAACCCTTTGAATTGGTTAAATAGATTGGAGAAGAAAATAAAAACCATAAGAAACATGAAGATTATAAAATAAGACATGTGTAATAGTAAAGATTATTGATGTTTACATGGATCTAAGTTCAGAAAATATTAAAGCACTGTCACTGTGTGATTTAGTCAATGCTACCTTGTTTTAATGACCTAAATCAATCGGCCATCTCTTGGTAAGAATCAGCAGATTAATATTTCATTTCAATTGTGAAACGTAATGACAACATCTAAACTGCCTTTTCCTTGTGGAGAAACTAACAAAAGGTATGCACAAGCAAATAACACATTAATGGAAATAACTGACTATAGAATGACAAAGAAAATGATTTAGGCAAATAACTGTAGATTTGTAAAGAGTTTAATACAAAATAAATATATAAAAAATTTTAAAAAATATTTCAATTTCCCACATTGACAAAAGTGTAAACAAATACATTTATCATATAAGTAATGAGATATTTTGGTTCAAAAGGCCATATCGTAGTCAATATGAAATAATTTCATAGCACATAGCAAGAATGTCCATAGGGCAAGGTACGCATTTATCATCCACTCTTCATCCTGACACGGAAATCTTTATATGCGTTTCCCACGCACCACTTCAAGTTAATACTGTTTGCTAGGAGACAAATAGCTGACAAATATATCAACGTCGGAAGTTCAGTGGGAGTCGGAAATGTGGGGATAGCTCAACTTTTGCATGTGCAAAAGACCTGATGAAATGTATTACAAGTTGAATGCATTATATAGTGACTACAATTGTACTGTTACGGCTAACATAATGCCTATTTTATAGAAAAAAAGGAAATAAATAATAGAATGTCCCGAGCTTTTGACTTAGTTTATTCTCCAATGTAATCTGAAACAGCGGTGAGTGCTGAGTTCGGAGATGCACATAATGTCCATAGAACAAAATGGGGATAGCTCAACTTTTGCATGTGCAAAAGACCTGATTATTTTCCAAAGAGTATTTTCTCTGATAATTGATATTAAATGTAATTTACATTCACAATAGTTCTTAAATAGTTCATAACGATAAAGTTTGCTTACGCGAACATTTTGTGTAATGAGACGAAGCTCTGGACACATCATACATTTTGGTAAACATTTAGACAAATATTTGAGATTTTGTGTAACAATGGAGACGAGGTTTTGGACACATCATACATTTAGGTAAGCGTCGTCACTGAAATATTTGAGGAAATAATACAAACCAGAGTGTTTTTAAACTATTGCAATAACTTTTTTTCTGTTAAAACATTGACAAATATATAATTGTTTTTATATTGTCCAATATTAGTTCAGCCTTAATTTATGCTAGTCCATAACTGAGTGGATTTTCCGATCGAAACAATTTTGCTAATTATGAATTTTTGTTTTCACTCAGGAACTTTATAAAAAATATAATTGATATATGATATGTTGTCGATTGCTTAGTCCAGTGGTAAGCATGTCCGACAAAACATTCACGTTCGAAAACCCAATGTGAACTTTCTAAACTTTTTATTTCCAAGTACGTGCTTTTTCACCTTGGATCTGGCAATACAATGATTGTATTCTTTGCGAACGAACACAAACCACATCATAACATAAACGGTAAACAGCTGACATTACGGTAACAAATTTGCTACTTAATCTGTTACACACTTTAGCTGTACAACATATTTGAGCATAATGTGAAAAGAAAATGTGACTGTTTTGAGTGAATGACGGATATATTTCATTTCGTACGTGAAAAACTGTATTATTTTCACCATGGCTTCGCCACTAGTTAATGTACCGAACTTTTAACCCAGTCGATGTAAAAATATTCGTTATTTAACCGATGCAAGCAAATATCCTCCATATATGTTCTGGCGAGGTTAAGTTTCCGAATATAATTAGAACGTGTTCTCAAAGCTAAATTCGTTGAACAATTACTTTGATATTTAATCTTATTAGTCTCTCTTTGTAAAAAAAAAGACCTTAGTGTCTTTTCATATTTGTAATGGCGCAAACATATTATATTGTTTTAACATTTTCCTTCCAAGAAATTTAATATAAGTAATGCCCTCTACTTCCGAAATAAACACAAAAAATATATTACTCAGTAACCGGGAACTATTCTGCACAACATACCACTCGAAATAAATGGAGTGTCTTTTTATTTTACTTCACTTATTCTCTCCGTTTACTCAGTAGAATGTGCTTCTTTGTAAATAACAAAAGAGCCGAACATAGAAAGCATGTATAACCAATCTACTCTGAAAATATATAAATCACTTTTGCAATTATCTAGAGCTCATCTTTGGAAGATATTTAGATTTCCATACAATGCGGTCAATACATTTGCAATCATACATAATCAAGTTTCAACCATTATTGATCTGGATCTATATCAACATTAATCTCCTTGGCTTAAACAGATAAATAAATATAGTAGCTGTATCTGTGTTGATTTACACATATAAATATCGTTTTACTGAAATCTGAAATAAGCATCTACCGATCGGATAAATAATGAAGTCTTTCCATTGAAACATGTTAGTGATATGTTAGCTGGATACATGCATTTATAATGTCTAATATAGTTACATATAGGTGAGCAGCCTTGCTTCTCGACCTGTCACCAACCCCACCCCCTTCTGCAGCCTTGCCTTGCTGAGTATGACCTACAGCTTATTCCCAGAGAAGGGGTACAATGATTTCTAAGATAACATATTGTAATCAATAAGGTTGCTTCAGTTATGAAACGGCCAAGGCGTAAGGTTTAACTCCGTAGAAACAAATAAACACCCTCTGTGTAGGGGAAGAAAACGCCTCGTTCAAAAACTAAATTATTGTAGCAAAGTAGAGCACCAACTAATGAAAATGTCTAGTAGCGATAGCATCCAGTCAGATAATAATTACAGCCACTTGAATGATAAGAAATACCAAGACTTTGTTGGTACCCAGCCTAAATTGGCAAGCCAATATTACAGACCAGTAACTGATAAAGTATGTGTATATCAAGTGGTTATTCAGTAACTTTATTTCCACAAGGGCTAGTTTGCAAACTTCCCACTTCATTGTAGTGAATATTTGGTAGCTATTTACCATCGGAAGTGTGAGAAGTTGTCAGCAGAAACAAAAGCATATCCATACAATGAATAGCGTTGCTACTTTATTCAGGTCCATCTTGACAAAGCGATGTCCATTTCCACGTATTCAACATCCTGAGATTGATGTCGTCTTAGTTCCATCCGCATCCTTCTCTATCATTCTCACTACAACCATCTTGTTAAGCTCACAGAATATAGAAGCCTTTCAACCTCACGGTGTAATATATACCCTATTTGAGGCAACGTTTATAGTGATTGCATTGCAATGCATGTTCACACCGAAGTACTCGTAAAGAAACTTCGCATCAGGTTATTGAGAAGGATTCAGACAGTATCTGAACTTATCTTGTCATGTGGTCTATGTTGTAACAATGTCTTGACATCGCAAAAGCTTATTTTCGAACGTGTCTATTTGTCTTATAACGACAGGAAAGAATTAATTTGGCTTTGGTGACAATATCTGTTATTTATCTTCACCAAGACAGAGTGACTATTTTTTAAAAGTAGATTGTATATTTCAGTCGGAGTAGTAATACGTCCCAGCCAGATTAAATGCATGTACAACCGAGTAGGTGGTATTTATGTCTTCTCTTTTATCCTTTCCTGTAAGTGTTATGCAATAAATATAATTTGAAACGAGGCTTCATTAAATATGTCAAAGCTCGCTTTTGTACCTTTGATTGGTATTTCGAAAAAGCCTACTCGAAATGATTAAACTCAGTTCATATATAATAAAGTTCACTTCTCCAATTTGATGGTCATAATTGTGCGATCGATATGGTTTAGTATCTTTAGTTATCTTGAAAGACAACCCTGAACAAAACTTTTACTGTTAATAACAAAATTGATTTCCGGGGACTAAATATATTGAAATGTCGTTCGATATGACTTTCATTCTCTTGCAAATTAATACAGGCGACGCGAGGGTTCGAGGCGCCTGGGGGCAATGCTATGTTGTGGCGCCCCACCTTTGCTACAGAGAACGGTTCGTTTATCATCTGCCAACCTCCCTCTTCCATTGCCCCTCCCCTGTTTCCTAAATATAAGCTTTGTGAAGAATTACCCCCCGTTGCACTAAGGTGAAGGTGACATACAGGTAGGGCCATACCAGAAGTAGGTAAATACGTGTGGGGATATTATCGAGTAGGCAGTAAGACTAGAGTGTAGGTAAAGAACTAAGTTATTGTGACACCGTACAAGTAGACCAGAATGGCGACAGACAGACAATTAGTTAGGGAATTTATGTCGATTGGTAAGGACGAATTAGGTTACGAAGGGGTCCAGTTAGCTCAATTTGTGGACCTAAGAGTTAGGGAACACATGGAACAACAAAGAAAGACAAGCAGCGGAGCTAGAGAAGGATAAATAGCTCGAATTAGCCAGAGTGAAAGTCGAGGAGAGAGCTAGAAAATGCGAACATACGTTAGCAATGGAGAGGCTGAGGATCGAAGCCGAGGCCAGAAGGGGTGAAGACCTGAACGAACGTTCATGACCCACAAGTAGGCGATCTGAAGACAGACGACCAATACAGATTACCATGCCCATGTTCAACGACAAGGACAAACTAATTGACAACTTTTTGACGCAGTTCGAAAAGTTGGCACTGATTCATCAGATACCCAAAGACCAGCAGGCTATCACTCTTTCTGCAGTCTTACAGGGAGCCGCTAAAGACGTCTACCATAATATGACACCGAACGAGGTAGACGACTACAACGTTCTGAAAAAAGCGCTGATACGGCGCTATGAGCTGTCGGCGGAGACGTTTCGGAAACTCTTCAGAGAATCTTTGAAGAGAATTACCGAAACGCACGAGCAATTACATGGCCGCGTACGTGTGTTTTTTAATATATGGATGAAAACGACGAGTTCTGCGCTAACGTATGAAGGCATACGCGAGGAAATTTTGAAAGAACACGTCTTAAGTACTTAAAAGTGTTCTTAGCGGAGCGTGAATTCTCAACCTTGGATGACATTAGCGTAATGGCCGAGCGTTTTTAGATCGCGTACTCGCGTCCAACCACCTGGGGTGGCAGGGACAGACGTGGCATCGATGAGCATAGAAAAACCACCGAGGGGGTAACCCAAAGACAGAATGGTCAAAATAGTCTGAGGCCAGGGGCCGGAAATGCCAGCCAAGAACATTTCCGTGGGTCGGAAAGACTCAGTGGGCAGATAAGGATATACTTGGGAGGAAAGCTGAGCTCGTGTGTTACGGCCGCAACAAACCAGGCAGTGTCGGTAAGGATTGTATGAAGTATTGTCCGCCAATGATTAATGCGGTAACTCCGAATACCGTTAGGAAACGGAAAACAGAGGAGTTGACTAACACAGCGGTAGCTACGGTTAATGGTGAGATGGCAACCGTGCTGTATGATACCAGCTGTAGTTGCCTGGCCTTGGTAGATAGTAAATATGTCAAGCCTGGAGATTACACAGGCGAGACGGTTGAAGTCCAGTTTGCTAAACGGACGAAAGATTCGCTCCCGGTCGTTAACATTGACCTAAATTCCGAGTATATAAAGGGACGAATTCAAGCAGCGTGTTTGTCGGGTCTATCTCATGAGGTAATATTACGGTGTAGGTATGTGTCGCCACAGCCTAACCCTACGACATGTACACCTGTACACGCGGGGTCCGTTGAGACGGGGGCTATTAAGCGAAGGTCAGGGTCAAAGTCGATGAGACCAACGACTTTGCCCATAGACAATTTGCTACCTGGCGAGTTGAGGAAACTTCAAGAGGAAGATTTGTCTCTCAACAAGGTGCGCGTGTACGCAAAAGATGGGTCCATACGGAAATTGCCAGACGGCGAGGTGAAGTATTTTGTACCGGTAAGCCAAAAAAGGGACCGATCCGTTTAAATAAGTTGTTGTGCCCACGCGAAGCTGTCACATGAGGGTCTACTTGAAAGTCACATGAGCGTGGCGAAGACCAGAGATAGGCTAGTGAGTGAATTATACTGGCCAGGTGTGTATGAAGATGTTCGTAAGTTTTGTTTGTCGTGTAACATGTGTCAGCAGGTGGCACCTAAGACCTCCCATCCCCCAGTGCCACTAGGAACCACCCCACTGATTGATGAGCCCTTCTCAAGGGTGGCGATGGATCTGGTAGGTCAGATAAGGCCGGCGTCAGAGAGCGGTAATCGTTACATAGTAACTATAGTTGATTACGCCACCCGATACCCGGAGGCCGTAGCGTTAAAACAAATTGATTCTATTACGGTGGCTGAGAATTTGTAAGGAATTTGGTTGAGAGTTGGTGTTCCTGAGGAGATACTAACTGACCAGGGGACGCAGTTTGTGAGCCAGGTGATGGACGAGGTAAAGAGATTACTGTCAATTAGACACCTGACAACTACCCCGTATCACCCGCAGTGCGATGGACTGGTGGAGCGATTAAGTTGAACCTTGAAACAGGCTCTGAGGAAGCTCTGTGAAGGTAGACCCAGGAATTGGAATCGATACCTTCCCGCGATACTTTTCGCGTACAACGAAGTATCACAGGCTAGTGTAGGATTTTCTCCTTTTGAATTAGTCATTGGGAGGATGGTAAGGGGACCTACGGAGCTTTATGAATGTATCCCTGTAAGAATCATCAAATGTAGATTTCGTTATAAATGTACCTTGCTCAAACACCATGCCTAATCTTCTATGAAATTTATCGTGCATTACATATAAATCGATCTGAAGTGAAAGTCCCAGTAAATTTTAGTCTAAACAATGGTCGAGTATAACAGCACAAACATACCAAATTGTAGTTTTGTCATCCCTTCCTCATAACCATGCATCCCTACTTCCCCACTTATTTTAACGCATTGTTATGTGTGTGAAGAAAACCAGCCGCTATATAAGAGAATGAAGAGCAGTATACAAAGCCATTTTATTATCAGTGAGAATACAATTGCGTGTGCATAAATGTTTTCAAAAACAATATTACGCTATATATGATCCCAATTGTAGTGACATGTGGCCAGTTTGAGCGCCAACATTGGTGGACCTTAATAAATAATTAAGATGTATGCCGTTTTCTCGCTTGCAAATACGCTTGGAACTTCTCAAGGTCATACCGTTGTATGAACAATGGCTTAGAATATTTAACTTTTTCATATAATAAGATAGGTACAACATAATATCGAGGAAGGAAGATATCGAGGTGCACGCGGATGAGAAGAAAAAGATGGGAACAGAGAGACTCGTAGATTGATGATGAAATATATTAGGTATTTTACAAGTGCCAAATCACACATTTGAATAAATTCAACCATTCAAGCTAGATACTGACTACATATACGACTAAATTATAAATCGGTGTTAGGTGGACCAAATGAGATATAAGAATTGACGTTCTTCGAGACGAATATTGTCATGATGAATTCCATGCAAAATGGCAATAAGTTGATGTGTACATGAACATGTTGTAAGCGTTTATCTCTTCCATGGAATGCGTTACTGTTAGCAACTATTTTGGCGAAGTAACAGTACCTATATGCAGGTAAAATAAATAAATAGAAAAAAACAAGAGTGGTATAACTCATGGTATCCTTAGTAGTAGTAGTAATAGTAGAAGCAGCATTAGTAGAAGTGTTACTGGTTGTTATGACAGAAGCAGTGGTCCTAATGTAGGAACCAATAACATCATCTTTGAGGTTGTGGATAGTGGCAGAAACACTAACAGTAGTAGTAGTCCCTGTACAAAAATAAATTTATATATGATATGGATCATGACATACCTTTCCTGCAGATGAGTATGTAAGTCTGATGTTATACCATGCAATAGTGTTATCTTTCGCTCTAAATACTTGGGGGAAACGGGAAAAAAAACGTCTTTTACTTCAACACATGAACTAAAAAACAAAGAGGAATATAACTTTAAAGTATAACAGACTTATAGATAATATCTTAAACAAAATAAGACAATTGCATGACATTTAGTATCCTAATTTGGTACGTTGAATGTCTAGTTTCTTCATTGTGTGCAGCCTGCGTCCTCATTCTTATTGACATGAAGTATGTGTTTGCAATCTTTGCCCATAATATCGCTGTCGAACTATAGTTATTACAGTTGTATTATTAGTATTATTATTATTATTAGTATATTTTTATTTTTATTAGTAGTAGTAGTAGTATAATGATAGTTCTAAAAGTATTACTACCTCTTTTGGTAGCAGCATTAGCATAAGTAATATTGATTATGATAGTGATGTGTTGGATTAATATTAATAGCAATAATTGAACTAGTGGTAGCTGTAGCAGTAGTACAAGAGGCAACAGTAGTAACAGTAGGGCTAGTGGAGTAAGTAGGAGCAGCATAGGAATAAGTATTACAGAGGAACACAGGGGCTTTTCCCTGCACTAGTTCCCAACGAAGCATGGTGCAAAACTATCCACAAAATAATTTTTTTAAAATCCTAATCTACCATGACTTTACTATCCACCAAATACTTTTTGACAAATCATAGGCTGCCATGATGCTAGTAAACTGACGGTATAGACTCTATATTTTCTACACCAAGCCCCATTTGTTTCAAAACCAAAACAATACCCCCCCCCCCCCCAAAAAAAAAAGAAATTAAAAAGCATGACCCTACTATCCACCAAATATATTTTTTTCTTAAATCGTAACAACCATAACATTACGAAGAGACAAAAATATTAAACCATACAAATTAGACAATACAAGAAAAAAATGAGGCTAAAGCCGTCTGTGTCACGAGTGAAGAAAGGGAAACAGTATTATGCCCATTACCGCACTACTCTGTATTTGCTAATTAAAGCCCTAAGCAACAACAATTCATTTCAGAAAAATAAATAATGGACATCATAATTAAACAAGAACAAAAAGTTAAAAGCTGACAAGCAGAGCACCTTGTCAAAGCCCTCCAGTTAATATAGGAGTCAGAAACTGCTTAAAGAGATAACAATAAAGAATCCATTATACAGTTTTGATAAGTACTCTTTACAATATGACAATGATGAAATAATGAACAGATTCAGAGCCTAGTGCGATATGAGATTATGGCAAAATCAAATAAAATGGGCAGGATGGATGGCTACATCAGAATCTGGTTTCGAACTGATCATAAACTATACGAGTTTGTAAATCGTTATATTGGATTCATGTTTCCTTTCAAATACTAAAACGTTTGTCTGAATCCTCCGTACAATTACCTGAGTATCAAGCTTTTGGTCCAACAAAGACAGATTTAAAACAATTTAACATAATTTCTAAAAACTGTATTATTCCTCAATATTGTAATTGGAGATATGATAATGCAAAACAAATATCTTATTGATAATAACCGTGAACAACATACAACTGTACATCAGGACTTTGGAGACCCTTCACAAGCTGATGTGATAAGTGCTTCCAAACTTAACCATAATTACGGAGCTCGGTCAATTTAACACAGGAGAAAAATACCTGATGAAAAGATTGCTAAAATATTAACAAGAGATGAAAAAATAGAATGGGTTTATGTTGTTTCTACAAGACAACAATCGTCTAAAAAAGAAGTAATGTCTAGACTAAATCAAAGCATACTATCTAATGGTATGTATATTTATGGTGCTCAAAGTACTAAATAGAAACTATATTACGCAGTCTGTTTCCACTGTTCAAGATACTGTACCAAATTTTTTTGAAGAAACTTGCTGGGTGAATAAGAATACGATTCAGATGAAAACATTGCAATAAGATTTCAGAAATATACTTAGATTCAAACAAAAGACTAAACTATGTTATTGGTGTTGATGGTATATGTTGTTACCCAGTGCTAGGGTTTATAAAACTGGAAGCATTATAGGGTAAACCAACACTATAAAATAAATACAAAAACATTTAACCTAGTAATGCTATAAATACCGACGTGGTATTGTTCGTTACTTAACCTTGACTTATCGTATTCTCGATCATTTTTTGTTTTGTTTGGTCTTCATCGAGAATATAATACTCATGATTTGCATTAGCATATATATTTGGCATCGTGCTGATTCCTCCTCAAATTCTAGATTCAGTGATTAGGAACATTTGCTAGTCTGTGGACAGTTCTAATTCTACCAGACTTGTTTTCAAACCAGCATCATGAGATAGTCCAGATGCACTTAAAGAATGTGCTTGATCTAGTTTGTAGCGTTCATGTATAGCCATAAACCCATACTTTTATGGCAAAGTCTTTACCGTCATTTACAAAATATATCCATGATACAATCCTTACAAGAAGAATTATATATTTCTTCACTATTTGGTATTATTATTCTTTTTGAGCTGGATCGTTTCTTGCCAATGTCTTGATAATTAGATAAGAATGGTACCCACATAAATTATGACTAAATACTGGCATATATTCTGGATAAATTATAATTTAGATTACACTCGGTATGTGCAGGACCTCTACATTTTCCAATTAAGTAATCATGATCTCTCACTGTGTTGTTTTCTATGATCTAATTTTCAGAAGTATGACACATATATACTGGTGGAATTATACTGATAGCTATCTTCATTAGTGAATATCATCTTTTCCGTAATTGATTGCAAATGCTCGAAAAAGTCATGTGTCCAGTCTGCTCCTCTGTAAGTAATAGGCTTGCTATCAATGTCAATTGATTTAAGATAAATAGAAAGTTCGAATAGGTATATATTTGGTTGTTATATTGTTCATAATGTACTAAGCTGCCACATCCAGATGTTGCCATCCATCTTGCCAATTGTATTTGCTCATTGATTCATCATCGGCAAATGTTAATGTGCATTTATAAACATATGCGTGACAGCTAGTATGTGAGATAGTTATTTTCCGTGTAGTAGACTGTTATTTCTTCAAATATTTGTCGAATTCTTGTATTAACTGGAACGGAAAAGTATGTGACAAGAGAAAGATAAGGCGCACTGCTTGTTTTTTTAAGATCTGAAATCGATTATTTATTTATCTATAGTAAACAAAATCATGCTATAATGGATTTAACGTTACTTCCGTCACTTTGCTCGGGAAACAAATATCTATTAACTCCATTTTGTATTTTTACTCTAAGTTTTATTGTTTAAAGGTTTTTTTTTTGTGTTGCTGATGTTTGTAATAGTGTCATGGTGATTCAGGAGTTTTCGAATCTTGATTTGGTGGATAGGAGGGTCATGGTGTTTACATTAATTGTTTTCATTTTGTGCGTGTGTGTGCATGTTTGAGTGTGTTGTGTGTTGGTTTTTATTGACACAAATTGGGGTATAAGTCAATAAAATAGACTTTAATTCCGTATTTACCAGTGTCATGGTCAACATGGATTTGTCAAAAAATATTTGGTGGATATTAGGATCAAAGTGGCTTTGAATTTTTCAAAACAAATGTGGTTAGTATGATCACGGTGTTTGAAATTGGTTTATTTTGATAATTGGGTTAACACATATACGATTTATCCTACTTACTAGGACGTATCTAAAAATAATCGCTATATATCATTTTTGTAAACGGCAGACAAATATTAAATTAAATGTTTCTTCAAATATATTACAAAAGGTTTACATTCTATATTTTCACGAGGTATTATCAAGCTTGCCCATCTACCAATTTCAATTTCAAGTCGTTGTGACATATTCATTATATTCAGTAAGTGCAACTCTTGATTTCAAAGCAATAATGCTTTCTAGGTAGGGTTCAAAACAAACAAGTGCAATTTCTTTGTTGAATATAGCTATATGTGAATCAGTCGATATTGAATTCCAAATCAGTACGACATTATTATCGAGCCTTTGTTTTAAAACATATATAAAGGTACTCCGGTTTCATTCACCTTGATTTAACTAAGCATCATAAAAACCAATGATGATAATAAATCTTGAACAAAAGGTTACTCGGTTGAAAAATGCTGCATATGCATGTGCAACATATTTTAGATAGTTTTAATATATTTCGCAACGTACGAATTCAGAAACGTAAACAAGTACCTAATACTACCTTGATACTTTTGGGTCAACGACAGTAAGCTTTTGCACGAAGTAATCGTTTGCAAAACGTTCTATAGATTTTTTCATATAAATAGCCCCACTATCGTCAAAGCAAAGTTGGAGATTATGTGATTATTTCCGTCAGTGCTTGGTTAATGTCGGGTAACTCCTTCTACACCTTTTACAATGGAGACTCCAAAATGTGGGATATTTTATGTGGTCAGTAGATGTGCTCAACGGTTTCAGAAATTAAATCCATCCCATAGGGTTTGAACTCACTAGGTATGTAGTACATTTTTATATAAATGTATAATGGTGGGTGGTGGTTTCAAAACAACTCAGAGAAGTATGTGGATAATGTGCTCTGCAGCAGACTTTTTGTTTCATTTTGAGTAAAACTTTTTAACCCTACTTGGTAAGAAGTCCAATCATATGTTATATTTGACCTTTTGTTGACATTGATGTTAAGAGGCTCTAACAAAAGTTTCACATTATTATCATATAGACAAGATTACTAGCAACTTTCGTGACTATCCAACAGCGCTTAGGGAGATGTGATACCGAAGAGTTGCTTGATATAAACATAATTATTTACCAAACATTACAAATCTGAGTTAGTTACTCTATTTCAGTCAATGATGAATTTGGGATTTGATTGCATGAAAATTTGTATGAAATGTCATACGAATACAATTCCAATGCATGATGCTACTCATTTTACATATATGGAACAATCTTTCTCTCTCTCTCTCTCTCTCTCTCTCTCTCTCTCTCTCTCTCTCTCTCTCGCTCTATCTGTCTCTCTCTCTCTCTAGCTCTATCTGTCTGTCTCTGTCTCTGTCTCTGTCTCTCTCTCTCTCTCTCTCTATATATATATATATATATATATATATATATATATATATATTTTTTTTTTCTTGACCATGTCCGCATTCTCCAAAACGGATGGAACACTGTCGCATGTATAAACATTCGTGCGAAGCAGACACAACTGTATGACAACCGATCAATTAACTCTCATGTAATACACGGTACGGTTACTCCGGATTCCTATAACATAAATCAAGGCATAGAGAGTAATATAGATACGTACAAATATACACCAAACAGAGCGGAAAGTGTTATCCATGGATCCTACACGAGGATGCTTGACAATATACAGTGAATTATATATTGGGAAAACAATTCTCATACGGATTAGATACTTTTTAATTCGTCCCCTACTGAGATTCGAACCCATGTTTTGGGGTTACGGCAACAATTGCCTTGTCTGCACTCACCAACTCATACACCCCCTCGACCAAGCACACATCTTACAAAAAGGATGGAACATTGTCGCTAGTATAAGCATTCGTGATTCGTGCGTAGCAGACACACCAGCATGACGATCCATTAATTAACTATTTACTAATGTGAAATGCCAAGAAGATTGCGTTGAATATGTCCCGACGAATTACATTCATTTTCAGACTCACTTAGTGCACAACCAATCTGAAGTTACAGGCCCCATAACGTAAGAGTTGCGTGAATGTATGTCTGGTATACATGAGTTAAATAATGTCAACAATAGGTAAATACTGGAAGAAAGAAGAAATAATTTATAAGCGGTCTAAAATGAGCACACTACATATATTTTTATGTTGGTGTCAGATTAAAGTCGTTTTTGAACAAAAATCGAAATTGGGGTGATCGTAATTATCCGACAGAGAACCAAATTGTTTTGATCTCCTTCCAGACTGCGGGAAAGGTTGGAAACCATGCGTGGTGAAAATCAACACTATCTTAGACTAGAATATGTACTGAAAATATCATATCCCAGTAAAGTTACGCGTGAAGGAGGTATTAAGGAAAATATGGCATGCTAATATTGTAGTGAGATACTTGAAGGAAAAAAATAATAATGACACTACTACTAATACTACTACTACTACTACCACTACTACTACTACTACTACTACTACTACTACTACTACTACTACTACTAGTAATAATAATAATAATAATAATCATCATCATCATAATAATAATTAATGTAAAGCGTTAAGGAATATTTACTTGGGTAAATATAATCGCAAGAATTGTGTACTGGTGATGATCTGATGCCTGGTATAAATTGTGATAAAATGTCATTCATTTGAGAAGGTTTGATTTCTTTTTTCATTTAAATCAAATGCCAGTTTTCGGTGGAGTATCCAATATAGTTGCTTGCGTGCGCGTTCTATATCGGTCCACCCTGGCGTGGACTCAATCGATAGTACCTCGAGGCAGCCTACTGAATGCTGAAGTGAGTAATAGTGGGGGCTGATTTGCACGTTTATTTTGTAGCGAATGTGGCTCTTATGGTTATTCATTCGTTTTCTAAAAATCAACGATTTCGTCAACTTATTAATTAGCACATATTTTGCATGTCAGCCTGAATCTGGTTTTGTCCGAAGTTACTTTGGGACCAACCAGAAAATTCTTTATATTTCTATGTCCACGGCACGCAACCATAGAAACTTCTTGAAATATGCCCTTCAGACGTTCGGAAGATTCGATCTGATATCAATGCTTCTAAATGATCTGATGTAGGTTTGGGGCATTGGAGTGGAAAGTAACCACGGAGGGCATGCGCTTGTTGGTTTTCTTGGCTTTATATTTTAAGAGGGCTCCTCTATCGAGGAGTCTATTATTGTTAATAGCCTCGTCAATGTATCTCCCTTTATATCCTCTCTTTCTAGAATAGATTTTTAGTATACCCGTGTTAAGACCTTTTTTCAATTATGTCTTCCTTCTTACTCCCTTTTCTTAAACACATCTATATACATACATATCGCGAGAGAGAGAGAGAGAGAGAGAGAGAGACTGAGAGAGTTTGGTTTGCTATCTAATGGCACAGCAACAAAAGTAGGTTATTTTCCGGTATTTGTAATTTTTCCTGTACATTTATTTATTCCTTCGTTCATTTATTCTTGTTAATTTAAAGGATGAATGTTGAAATCGCAAATTTAATTGATTAGGGTAATAAAACTGGATTTATAAATTGAAACTGTCCTCGTGGAAAAAGAATACTCGAAGAACATTTTTCGAACAAGTAGCCCAGGAAATGTAGAGAATCGCAAACTCTTTCTTTTACATGTAAGTTTTGCATAAACGCCTCTTTCTTTCTTTCTCTCTCTCTCTCTCTCTCTCTCTCTCTCTCTCTCTCTCTCTCCCGCTACACTACGCAATGTTTAGTCTGACTAGGCATGTATTATCTGTTATTCAGAAGTGACAGAGAAGTTTGTCTAAAATGTTTTATCTTTCTTTAAATGAAAATTGCTTTACATAACTAAAGATGATTTATTGGAAACAGTGGTATATTTTTGAGGAGATAGTCAAGAACTTTTAAAAGGCCACACAACAGTTTGACAAATGCATTCATTTTATTGTCTGTAAAGTGATTATTATAACAATTAATATTCTGGTGCAATTTATGGTCACTTTACCGATAAATTGTCTCCTCAGACTCTCCTAGTAAGCATGTTCTACATACGACATTAGTCATATCATGAAAACAGCAATCATGCAACTTTTCGTTAGGATTCATCCTGGAAGCTAAATAACATATGTGCTATTTTGTTCACTGCTTCATCAATTGAATGGTGAAATGTCTTTCAAATATTCATTCTTTATATCATTACAAGTTAAAAATAACTTACTTCAATTGATTTAAACCATATAATCGAAAAAAGTGATCATGTATCATTTTGATCACACAGTTGCATATTAAAAAGGTTATTGGTGAATACGACCAATAGAGTGCTGCACACTGAGCCAGGCTAACCTCCGTTATAGGAATAACATATCGCTGTTAAAGACTGCCTTTAATGACTTCACACACGTTATGTGCGCTGAAATTAAACAAAAGTTCCCCATTTAGCGGTTGGTACAGTGCTGTGTAACAAGTATGCTCTGTTTGCTGTATCGTTATATGGCTCACACCAGTTCATATAATATAGGTTATATACACCTGAACTTCACCATTAAAGACACCAATATTAATTACAATCGTATATAAAGGAAGATGAGATTTCATTTCTTGCCAATCACCTGAACAAAGGATACAAATGGAAACAAACATATCATGTATTAATGAGACGAGTGCATATAGCATAGTAGAAAATGGAAATGTGTCCACCAGCTATTTAAACTATGTATTGTCTAGTATATACAATCCGGACATGCGCCGCTGGCACACTCGCACATAAAATGACTGAAGCTCCACTCATGTGTACAGTTTTACCCTAACACATTTATATAACTCAATTATTACAACATACAATACGAAATACAGTGTAACCTTGACATGATTATGTTAATACTTATTGCTAGTATCAATCTGAAATATTGTGAAATATCAAAATTGAGTAAACTATGAAGGTAATTTAGTTGACTATGAAATAAGTTTCTTAGCTAACACGGGCGGCGGTACGTTGTAAGGGGGTGGATGAAATTGTAATCATATATAATCATGCATATAAAATGCCTCTGGTCGATCAAGACTGTATAATACATGTGTCCAACAAGTGGTAATGGTGCAATTCCACTGCTTCATCGCTTTATACATAATTACATGATTGTAGCTAACACGGGCGGCGGTACGTTGTATGGGGGTGGATGAAATTGTAATCATATATAATCATGCATATACAATGCCTCTGGTCGATCAAGAGTGTATAATCCAGGTGTCCAACAAGTGGTAATGGTACAATTCCACTGCTTCATCGCTTTATACATAATTACATGATTGTAAATATAATCTAAGAAGTCTAAAAAGGAAAAAGAATATTATGAAGTGAGATAAGTTTTAAACTCACTTATGTAAAACAAACTTAGTAATAAACTCCCAACTAATTTCTCATATTTAATGTATATTTTAATTAGCACAACTGAAAACTATCTTCCATAGTAGTTTTAGTTCATTTTAATTCCCGTCTCTTTGTTTAATTTGTTGATTTTTTTATTATTCGTAAATTCTATTCATTTTAGCGTCTGGTGTATGATTTCAGAATACTTAAAATTTATATATATATATATAAGCATATATATATATATATATATATATATATATATATATATATATATATATATATATATATATATATATATATATATAAGCTCTACCACTTGCTTCACGTTTCAGAACTTTAATTAATTGGTTTATTATTATTTACACCACTTGCTTCACGTTTCAGAACTTTAATTAATTGGTTTATTATTATTTACAGCCCTGGTTTCATATTTCACTCATTTCCACGTAAATAAGACATTTCATGCAAAATGCTTATAAAAAGTGCAGTGATCAATACAAATGAAAGAAATATACTAAAAGAAAACAGATAATATTACAAAAAGCAATGAAAAGAAATCACATAAATAAATAAACAAACAATACATCATTAACGAAACAAATTTTCATTGGAAGATTATGTTACCGTTATTGAAGAAAACATGCTAAACATGTTTTGGGAAGACAAACGTGCTGTTGTACAAAATGCCTCTTTACATAAGAACAAAAACCAAGTGCAGAATTTACATATGCAAAACTTTACGTGAAGAGGGCACAGAATAGTAGGAACTAAAAACAGCTATTTCTACTTTTCCCAGCTTTTAACCTACGCTCTTTGATAACTTGGGTACATTTGTTTTGGGTTTTTTTTATTTTTCTAGAATGCAAAGTAAAAGTATACATGTCTATAAAAGCAATACATTGATTAAAAGAGTGTAGGGTGCATATTTGTCGGCGAGTTGTGTTTTTGTCATTTTGTTGTCTTCTTTCATTCAATTTTGCAAGTCTTACAACATTCAATTCAAACAAGACCAAAACTGTCGACTCATTAAACCAATATGTGTTTCAATCATGTAGGAGGGGTTCATTGACATTGTACATGTTCAGACAAAAGTTCGTACCTTCGCACGAGCGCACTTTTTCACAATACCACGGAACCTCTTTAAAAACGCAGGGATAATCACTTGAAAGGAAAAGTATAATTATTTGTTATCAAGCACTAAGTAGAAACTCACAAGATATCGTGCAATTAGAACGAAACGAAAAAGCGTAATAAGAAATGTCTAAAAGAAAATACAAAGAGATTCCCGAACGAAATTGTTAATTTGTCAAATCTTACTAGAGTCAGCTCTAGTTAGAAATGCTTTCCTTAGAAATAAAAAAAAATTGATAATCGATAGAAAAATGATCGGAACAAAGGTCTTTAATGTTACGTTTTATCGTTATAACGGAATATTCAGCTTCAGCAATTTCACTGCAGCAGGCATGCATATATCGTATATTTTTTGCTCTTGACATATATGATATCATTTCAAGGAAGTTTTACTTTTTGCCTGAAATAGGGGATATGCCATACAAAGATATGAAAACATTTTATTTCTAGAAAATAATGAGAACTAAAAGTAGGAAAATATGTCTGAAATTAGAAAATATTATCATGACACATTAACAATGAAATATAGATCTATATATCTGTCTCATTCTTCTCATTTATAAACGCTGTGTGATTATTGATAAGACAGAAACGATAACTCTTATAACTTGAAGGCATACTATTTATAAAAACAGATTCTTATTACGACAACACAATTACAAGAGAGCTTGGTCAGATTCGTTTTTACGACAAAATGACTAGCTTGATTGGTGTAATACTAGTTGGTTGTTCTTAAATGGATGAACGTTTGAGGTCCAATACAATATATACCAAGACATTACCGCGAATGATGACGACATGTATTTGGCCAGGATGGGGAAAAATCTAATACAAGCTGCATTTAATATCTCAGGGAATACAATGTAACGGTAAGATTTCAGTAATATGTAAGGATACTAAAGGAGTTGTAAAGTCTTCAGTTTATGGCTTCGACGTTTCAGCAAGACTATTTGTAAAGAACTGAAAACGGATGACATCAAAATATTAGAATCAAGATAAATTATAAACAAGAGGTTTCACAAAACGTTACTTCCTTACCTCAGAGTTCTGATATGCAAGGTCCTATGATTGATGATCACGAGAAATGATTTGAAAATGTATTTTTCTTGCTAATACGTTGAAGTCGGAAAAAAAGATGATTTTACACTTTATCTTGCAATCCTAAATTACTTCTGGTAAATAAAATATAGAGTAATTGTTTTACTCAAAAACATTGAACTTACTATTTACACTATATAAATCACATATCCATGCATCAATTCGTAACGCTTTATCTTTGCTTTGTTCAAGTATATCAAACGCCGTTTATAAAAATAATTATCAAACTTTACTAATTTAACAATTTTGTTACAAATATGAATTTTAGACTATTGATTACAATTTATCAAAACTAAACTGTACAAGTTTAAGCTGGATTTATTCAAAACAACAAATGACTCGGTCAATACACTTCGTCTTGCTCTTTTGCCCCAAATAATACATACTTTACAAAAAGCAATGATTCGGTCACGTGGAGATTAAGTGATACATTTTCAACCTTCAGTATTTCGAACACCATGTTTCAGGAATTATTTCATAAAGCTGACCTTTTAGTAAATCAACCAATTATAGTACTCTAAGTTCTTTATTCCGTCCTTCCTTCGTTGTTGTCTCTGAATACACTTATATTTGTTGTAGCAATATTAATAAGTAAATAGCCATACTTAAAAAATAACTATATAAGTTACATTTGGTGAACTGAAAAAGTTTCATGTAAGGCCTCTAAATTAGCATTGATTATATTAACACCTCTTTTGTCTTATCCTTGCCGAAGGGCATGCTTTTCTTTCAGATTTTCTCATACCGATCTTACAATGGGTATCATCATTCTTCTCATTACTATTTCCTTTCTGGCGAGAGTCTTTCGTGTACAATAGAAGTAGCTTGGGACTAATATGCTTCAAATGACATAGGTAAGGGAAGGACTTGAACAGATGAACCTTTAAGAAGATTGTTTGTCATTGTTATATATGTTTGAAGAATTACCAAAACTTATTGTAGATTGATCATGCTTTGTAAAACGGATTGGTTTAAGGGAAATATATGCGTCCTCTACCTACATGCGATCAGATATGCCACCTACATTTTCTCTCAGAGCATGAGTTTGTTTATTATACATTTGGCCATCAATATCATTAACAGTGTGGTCATAGGTTGGATCAAAATCTTTATTTGACCAATCATCAGTTGTGTGATATGTATTATCATGCGTAAAATTTGTATGGTCATATGTGTTCTCGAAATATGTTTTGAAATTTGTGTGGTCGTAGGTTTGATCCGAAGTTTTCTTGCCGCATGTAATTTTACTGTCATAAGTGTCATCTCGTAATTCCGTCGTGTGCTTGTATGTGCTGTCGGGCACTGGTTCTTTCGTGTTGTACACAATGTCATAGGAGTTATGTGTAGTTTTACTTTGTCTTGGTCGTATAATGTCAACGCTCGTGCACTCTGTATGTGCATTATAATACACGGTTTCTGGCATTTGATTGTCACTTTCTAAGGAACGCATAACGTTTGGATTATCAGTGTCTCTCCTGGATGTTCCACTGTTGGTTTCATTTGAGACTGTGTTGTCCTTGGGTGCCTTTGTCCTAGTGCAGAAAGCACGTCTTCTCCTACAAAAGAACACTGTATTGTCATTTGCTGAAACGTAAGCAATAAATGACACTCACTCGTCGAGATCAGTCAACAGTATATTGAGACCTGTTTAAACAACTGCCTTCTCAATCGATTAAGTTGAAAGTTTGAAAATTTGAAGGGCAGCAAGGGATTGTATATATTTACCATTATGTTGTTGTTTTTTTGTTTTGTTTTTTGTTGCTGTTGTTGTTGTTTATATACATATATATTAGAGAACTGTAACATCTTTGAGTTGTTTAGTGTAGTACTATATGATTAAGTTTATTTGGAATGCTTCATAGTCCAAACGTTTTGTTTTGTACTTTAAAATTCCTTATCGGTACCTTTTAAAATCTTAACTTTCGTTCCTCACCATCTCACCATATAGCCAGTATTGTACTAACGTGCAGTCAAACTCTGTATCTGTACACACGATTTCAAATATCTTGATAGATTTGATAGCTGATAGAGCAGATTGTAATTGACTCTGGTGAATATTAGGAATATATAAAAACAATGATGTATCTCGGAAGTATAGCTACATAAATAGATTTGAGATCTGCAAAGATGTTAACAATTCTAAATGCTTATAACAATCAACCATTTTGGAAAGGAACAAACTGAACTATGTGTCACGCAAAGTACTAAATACAATATAATATTTGAGATGTATAATAAATTTTGCATTGCATCAGTTTATGATAAGGCAAGCAAACTTTATTTCATACCTTTAATTGGCAGACAAATTAAACATTTCGTTTTTATTTCCGAAAAGTGAGATACAATTTTAGGTTTTGAAAATATTTAGTTTCCTATATTAACTAATTTCATAACCATATCACAAAACATGCATTTACTAAAAATATTGTGTATGGATATTTATATTTCTCATCAAACCAGCGCATGATTACATTAATAGCTACAAATAAATAAACAGAGAATAATCTGTGACTTTTGAAATTTTGCAATTTTTCTGTAATCCTTTTTAAAAATAAATTTAAATTTAAACATGCTAGTGTATTGTAAAAGATAAGCATTATCATTTCCTCTAGTATTTTACTAGTTCCAAATAATGTAATTGTCCATACCCGTAGTAGCATACCGCCACAGGTAACACAACTATAGTCATCATAACACATCCGATAACAATCGCTATGTGCGCAACCACTGCAACTAAAATATATAAAACATGAAATTAAATCCTTTGTTAACCTATCGAGGATACTTTAATATAATTTTATTCTGACACCAATAGTATAGCACTGTCATGTCGGATCCCAAGGGCTGATCTTCTAAGGTATTTACACGATAGTGCTAAAAATGGACCAGATTTAATTAATAGATCCAAAGCCCCTAAAGGATCCAGTCTGCTTTGTACTAAACAATACTGGCATCAACCTGGACTAATCTATCGTATTATTTCTCATATATGGCCCTTGTACTCAAGCCTAAATGATCATATGTTCTGTTTCTATCTGCTTCTATGGAACAATTCAATGAACCATTTAGGACTTAATGCTATTGCAAGTATAATGTGGCTTCTTATTATTAAAACATCAACATTTGGCAATGGAAACGTTAGGATTATTTTTGAAACTAATAGGAGCTATTTATCACATACAACAAGCGAATATTCTTTAAAAGTGCTAGCTCTATTGTTTTCTTATGTTAAGCCATTAATAATTTATATATACAATGGAGTTATCGTGGAGTTATCGTGGCATAACCAGGACTATGATAAATATATATATATATAACGAGAGAGACAGACATACAGACAGACAGACAGAAGAAGTTATACTGCACTCAGACGGGTTACATAAAAGTGAATATTTTATTAAAGTAAATTAAGAATAATAAAAAATGAAAGGGTTTTCCAATACGAAAGGAGCTTGTGTCTGAATAATAATTGCCATATGTCTCACTGTTGAAAATGTAAATATAAGTTATGGAACCGTTCGAATTGTTATAGACAAGAAACAGATATCTTTCTTTAGTAGATGTTTGTCAGTTTGCACGTGTATCTCAATAGATGGTTTGATTAATGGAATAATAGATAGATGGAAGGACCAGTGAAGATTAAAGACTGTGATGGATATTTTCAAATGAGATTATCTACACTAGCACAAAGGAATATATATTAAAGAACAAAACAAAAAAAACTTGTATGACACTGAGCAAATGTGAATCAGCTAAAATGTGCTGCTGTTATTGCCATGTCATTGAATATACTTCGGTGAAGTAGAAAGAGGAGAGTGTAATAAATAATAATATCATGTAAGAGATGTTCAATAGTAACAACCAATGGAAATACGGTTAATGCTTAGTGCACTTTCTGTTTGTAAAAACAAATACCTACTAAAGATCTACTCGTAACCAATAAAATATATAATGCGCAAGATATAAAACACTAGAGAATAACATGTGCGTGATAGATTTCATACTATGGTCGAAGTGATAGAATAACATAAGAATGAAAACCAAGCCTATTATATTCATTTTTCTCACGAAGGCACGAGACAATAAAGTTGTTGATATAGGTCACCGTTACTTTTACCTTCAACTTTTGTCCTCTTTTTTGCCGCATTTGTGGTCTGTTCATCGTTTGGTTCTTTTGAAATTGATCAGTATTGAGCAACAGAAGTAATTTACTTGAAAATTAATAAGATTTAAAAAAATCTGTTTTATCTTTAAAGTGGGATCATTGATATACTAATCTCACTATTTTATATCAAGTCCTCTCAATCTGAATGTAAATTTGATACCTAGAGAGTAATTCTCACACCTGCGTCCATGATTTGCTCCTGCAAGGCTGTATAAAGGAAGTGGATATGAATAGGGCTAAATGCTGCATAAAGTATTCCTATGTCGTATCAAAAACGAGCTTACACCCCATTATCTGGACGGAACGAATATATGAATTTAAATTGGTTATATAAGCATTTGAAATGCTCTTCCTCTGTTGTTCTCTTCAAAATTTTGGCAAACGAAAGACAGAGATATCGGGCAGTAGTGAGGCATGTCAAACAGATGCCTTAAGTGAATCAGTAGACATAAACGAGATCAATCTCAATTCAAGACATCCCGTTAAAGGAAATGTAGGTGTACTCTTGTCGATATTCCATACCGCAATACCTAAACCCACATGCGGTAAATTGTGGCTCGTATGAGCACCTTAAATCATATGACTTGATTAGATGGTCCAGGCTGTTTCATGTACGGAAATCGCTGAAAAGTTTGACTTCTAAGATATGTTACAATTCGCGGAATAGTGTTACATCTAGGGGTTCGAAAATGTAACAAAAGAAATAACGACTCAAACAAGCTTTCACAATTTAACAAAATATAAATTTAATTTCCAAAAATAATAAATATTTCAAACATAAATATGTGAACAATTTAAAAATAATTTACAGTTTATAAATTCCTAAACGATCATAAATGTCCTATTTGAATTTTGATAATCCGGAAATGTCCAAAGGTTATCTGAATTAAATCACTAAAGTGCGTATGTGCCACAAGAAACACAGTTTTAAATCCAAATGTTATTAATCCCAGGCAAACTCATGTGAATGTAAAATATTGTTAAGTTCCTTGAAGAATAGTACTTAAATCCAAAATGTACTATTTAGAATAGATTTTTCACCAGCTGATTTTACAAACAATAATAATTTTCCTCAATAACCTTATGATTCTGATGAACTGCCAAAGAATGAGGAACGCAGTGATTAAATCCTATTATATAGCCTCTTATTGCGCACAAGAGAATTTAAAATTCTAATACTACGACTTAGAATAACTTCTGTCAACAACCTTCTTTAACCAATCAGAAACTAGGTCGAACATGTTACTGCTTGTAGTGCCTTTGCACTACATTTAAAATACCTTCTATGTTATTTGTACGAATTACATCAAGAAAAACTGCACAACTCAATAGTTTTGTTTTGCAGTTTGTGTCTTTACTAACGATGTTCTCAAATACAAATCTTGAAATACATGAAGATCAGTGGGAATTTAAATTATTTCATTACTTTTGCCCACAGTCTGTAAGAAGGCATGTTTGTTGCAAAATCCTGCTGATACTTAACATATTATTTCTGACAATCTGTTAAAACAGAAAGTCAAGAAAAATCTACGATAGTGTATGTTTTAAAAAGAACAAAACACAACAAAACAAACAAACAAAACTAAAACAAATAAGAACAATGTTGCTGCACGTAAAGAATTTATTTTGCCTTTCCATCATATTTCACTGGTATAATTTATGGGCTGCGATTTCAGTATCATTTTTGTACCGATTATTGCAGCCATTTATGCAGGTTCCAGTTAATGCAATAATCTTGTAAACTATTATAGTGAATACTCATAATATCGTTCAAAATGAAAATGTCATGAAGTTTCTGTACGAAAATATCAGACGACATTTTCGGTCTGTTTGTATGAAAGTATTTTAAAGATATACTACATGATTAACAATTTGCAATAATCAACATTTTGAAATAGTGTTGACTGATATCAAACAATTTTAATATGCTTTTGCATCACCGCTATATAAAACTCCAATAACTACAGGCATCAAAGAGGCTTTTGGGATTTTTCTTTTAATGTATTTTGAAATGTCTAAAACTCAGTGCTTCAACGTAATTGTCTAACACTTAGCTTAACACAAATAGCACATTCACATTGCTATTGAACGCATAGTGGAGAGGTTGTGATTTTTACTTCAGATTATATTCATGACACGCATGATTGTGGTTTCCGCCTTGCTTTTTTCTTGCAATGCTCGTGTTTAAGTTCTTTCTTTCCGACATAGTTTGCAATGCCCTTTTTAGTCTGTGTTTCATCATCGAAAATAAAAAGGGGAGTACATTTTTGCTGTTAAAGCAATCAACTGGTTTTTGCGTTTGCCTTCAGTTTTGTATTTTCTTTTTTCCCAACACTTTCAGGTCGGTAAGGTCGTACAGGGAACCTTGGGATAATTGGGCGTATCGCATTCACTTTTATCTTCATAAGCGTGATTGGTCTCTATCGAATATATATTATTATCGCTGTTAGTGTAAAGTAAGTGTGCCTATTCATCGTATTATTGTTTTCATAAAATTGAAATGAAAATCGCAAATCAGCAATCTTGCAAGGTCTAAAACACCCATGCCCACGAAAATGGGGCAATTTAGTTTAAGTTTTACTTTCTTGCAACATTCTACAACTAAATCTGGATCGAAAGTCTTACATGTCTTCTTTTGAATTTTTTAAACTTTTGGATTCTCGGATGAAACTGTTTTACATCCTTCCTGTTTCTACGATTTATATATATATATATATATATATATATATATATATATATATATATATATATATATATATATATATCTATATATATATATATATATATATATATATATATAGAGAGAGAGAGAGAGAGAGAGAGAGAGAGAGAGATAGTTACATATATACATTAAACACAGAGGAAAGTACTATCCATGGATTCTACAGGATACAGGAGAATGCTTGATAAATTATCAGACTTTTTAAATACGAATAAATACTATTATAATACAGGTTAGAGAATTTTGATTGGTACTCTAAGGAGATTCGAACCTGGATCCGCGGGTTGCTGCACCCATCGCCATGCCTACAAACACCGTGTCTGTTTATGAAAACTACTACTTAAGGATTATTTCATCTTGAGGGCTTAAGTCTCCAAGATCTCAAGTCCTTGGCCATCCCTGGGAGATCTTTTTCATTATCATATGTGTTTGTCTATCTTAGAGAAAAATAAAATAATCCAATGGACAGTTTTATTTTCCGCACGCCCGTTACTCGAATGAATGTAAGTAAGAACTAGCTTGTACGCATCGAAATCCACCTTTATGCTGGTGTTAGCAATATCCAAAGTCGCAAAAGAAAATCAATATTTTCAAATGGCGACTCATTCAATTGCAACAAGAATCTTGGAGATTGTAATATTCAAGTTTTTTTTATGCTGTTTGCCAGGTTTCAGTGCAAATTCGAAAGCCAGTATTGTGTAAATATGAATAGATAATATTATCATACAGGTTAGAGAATATATTATAAATATATATATATATATATATATATATATATATATATATATATATATATATAGACATAGATATATATATATACATATATATATATATATATATATATATATATATATATTCCATGCTATAATTTATTTTCTTTTTGTCAAAATAATGTCATGTGGTCTTAACCAATCACCACAACTCTCATGGTTTCGCTCATTGGGTGGAGAGGTCAAAGTTAACAAATTCATAGACGATCTATACGTGAATCTGTTAATCCATTTTGGAGTTATACCCCAAATAAAATATACTCTTTCATCCATTTCTTATATAGTTCCTATACACTTTCCTTTACAGGAATTATCAGATGATACCTTCAGTGTAATATAAATCATGGTAATGAAAAGTCTTATCTTATAGAAAAATGAAATTTGGTTTGTAAAGATACACGTATACAGATTTGAATTCGTTAAAGGTTATATTACATTGAAATTAATTAAGTGCTATATTTTGAGTTGATAATTTCACTGCATATTTACAGTCGCTTTGCTACATACTTTTTTATTACAAATGTAACTTCTTGGCAAATACTACTCTCTTCAGAGTAAAATATATTCATCTCTTGTAAAGGTATAACTCATAACTCATGAGATGCACATTGAGAGATTTACAACTAAATTAAAATTTTAACCTATCTTCTGCCAGATAGAGTATTCGAACAAACACTCTCTCAGTCAGTCGGTAGATCAACTTCCTTTTGTGTTTTCCCTACTACTACTCACAATATAAATATTATCGTAGTTGTTAGTGTTATTTATTGCATTATTACTGTTAATATTACTAATAATAAAAATACAATGATTGTTGTACATCACACAAAAAGGTTAATTGGCGTGTTGTTTCCATGCTTTCATATATAAAACTCGAGCACTGTCATGTTCAGCAGCAATGTTCTTCAAAACTTGTTCACAATTTTTCCATACGCTTCTAAATGTCCGCACTAAGTCTTGTCGACATCTTTGACTGGCCTAACCCAATCGTGGTGCATGACATTCAATACCTCTCTTTCAAATTTATTTTTGTCTCTTTTCACATGCTCATTCACAAACAATTTTAATGAAAGTTTCATGAAAATTGCAATTATGAATGTGATTGGAGTTATTACTAAATGGAATCAATCTCGGCTATATTTTTCATACCATGTTCCGCCGTAATCCTAGAACCAAATTGCTGTATATCGTGACTGGTATAGCTTATATCCATTTTAACATAGTCAAGTGTGATAAGATAAATAGACATCAGAAGGTAATACAGAGCCAGATGAAGGGGAAACATCAAAGAAAATTTAGTGTACGCAACAATAGTAACTGTATATTGGAATCTCCTTTTAGGTAAATCGTTACCTTGAGCTAAACCATTTGACTTCGTAAAAGTCCTTGTTACGGCAGGAGGCATCACATAAGTCGTAGTAGTATAATTGTCAGCAGTAACATCAGTTGAGGTGCTATTGGTAGAAATTGTAGCAGCAGTATTCACACTGATTGTGGAAGCAGCGGTAGTTGTAGTGGTGTATCTAGCATTCGTAGGAGCAGGCGGAATTAGTTTCAGTAGTGGTGTTGTCTCTGAAACAATATAACAGAAAAGGACCAACACTTGAATAATTCAGATTCGTCTTATATACGCTGTTTTGCCATATTGTTCAAAGTCCAAAATATAAACCTCCATACATATATATATATATATATATATATATATATCGTGTATATGTGATGAGGTCAGATAACTAAAATGTACGTATATGCTCAATTTTAACTTCGAGTTCGACACATTTTATTCTTATATATCGCCAACGTGGAGAAGCATTTTTGTTAGTAGATCATGTAGAACCCATGATGGTGATGTGCCAAAAAGGTGGATTATGCACCCCTAATTTCAGACATACTATAATACAAGATTTAACGAAGGCCTAACATAGAAAAGCAAGTACTTGGTATAGTTTTCCCTGTCCAAGGTAAATTCCTCATTTAATTCGTTGTGTAACATTCTGATTACCCTTTCAAGCGAGGTATCATTTGTTAACAGGCGAGGAGTCTTCTTGAAGATACAGGTTATCAGATGTTTTGAATAGCATCCTATGTTTTGTTAAACCATTTTAACATCCAGAAAATTATTAATCAATTACATCCAAACAGTACACAATACAATAAACTCTTGTTCCAGGGACCATGTCCGCTTCCAGCATGCTGTTGTAGTAACTACTCTGTCGTAAAGATTACGCCTTAAATTCAGATGAGTTATCATCGCTGACATATGTTTTCAAAATAGAACGTATACCTGAGCGGAATGAGTAAGAATAAAAGCTATACTTCATATAAAATATTATGCTAAACACTTTTAAATCTCATAATATTTACTATATTTTAAAAAACGGTGTTCTAGAAATTAAATGTTTGCATATTACCATCTGCATTTTCCCTGTAAAAGTAAAATCCCAAGGAAAGACAAAGTCAGTGTACTGTTTAATTATAAAGCCAATATGTACCTTTTTAACCTGAAAATTGTTGTCTGAGTCGAAAACTGAATATTTCATTTTAAAGATAAAGTTACCATTGGACACATTTGTTCCCATCAATTTCACTTCAGAACTCTACCATTCCGTTTTAGTGAATGTCGTTGTAACGAGAATTGACTGCACTTCTATAAGAGGCTGAGGCGCAACTTGTCCATATTACTTTCTGCTCAGAGTGATTTATTACGTGCTCGATCTATGCATATATATTATTCAATTAAGATTTAATACCTATATATATATATATATATATATATATATATATATATATATATATATATATATATATAATACGTATTCAATTAAAAGAACAAAGTGATTAATGGTATTAATGAGCGGAGATAAATTATGCTATTGACATACAAGCAGGAACGTTTAGCATTATGTTCTTAAATGTGTATGTTAGTTGACTAAGTTCGCAGTTGGAGGCAAACTGAAAGTCACTGAAAGGTTGATAAAGTGCTTGTCTTGCCAGTTGTTTTGCTAAGAAATAAATCAGATACGGACTGAGTGATACATGTCGTCGCCATTATACTAGATTGTAGCTCCAAAAATCTGGCGATGATTTTGAGTTATCGTTGCTTTGTTGGCCAATGTGTGATATTACAAACAAGTAAACGAGTTGTATGGGCTTTCAAACTTGTCTTTGCATTTCTCCTCAAAATATTGTAAAATGTCAAATTCGAAACACTCAGTAATGACCAGTATGGAACTGATGCAATATTTCTGCTTTTCAATACAATTGGCGTCATTGATGCAGTAGTTAGCATAACAAACCGTAAAGTGAAAGGTTGCAAATTTGCCTTCCGTCGGTACGTACTAATATTCTTCATGAACTACAATTGTTAAAGTATTTACTGTATTCTACTCTTGTTTGACCGTTTTAAGGTAAGTCTTTGAGATTGGTAATGAATTGTTATGTATGTAAGGAATATGTGTTCCTCTTTAAGTAAACATAAATATGTCTGTCATTTTTGCTGTTTTATTACCTGCTAAAATCCACTTGCAGGTAAGAAGATACGAGTCCTAAATCTCAATGTACGTAATCTGCGTTGTAGTCATTGTCTAATTATAACTCTCCTTTATATGCTTCCGGTGGTAGAATCACCTCTCAATATCCCTGCATTCTCAGTCGAGTATTTTTATATGACAATTTATAACCTTATCTTCTCTTGTTTTACTAAAAAATATATATCTCCTTCCCATACCTTTGGTACGAAAGGCATCCCCTGTTGGGAAAACACAAATCGATCAAGATAAATAACTACATGTATCTTCGTGTTTATGAAAATGAGATTGCATAGCTGCACGTAATTGTACGCATGTATTGTACCAGAGAAGCAAGTCAATGACATCCACATAGACTATGAATTGTTGATTGCAAAAACGTTGGACACGAAATTGGAATCGTAGCATCTTCCCCTGATAAAAGCTGGACAAGGTAATCATTATGTCAGTTTGCGTACAAATAAGGATTTAGCCTCAAGTTGAACAAAGTAATCTAGTAAAAAATCCAAGTACCATTTCAAGTTTTTGAAGTCTTTTTATTTCTTGTCATTGTGACACCCATACACACTACATACACGTACACCCACCCACCCCATATATATATATATATATATATATATATATATATATATATATATATATATATATATATATTTGAAATAAAGAAACAACACAAACGCCGATGAAAGACCTGTTTCTTTATTTCTCATCATTTCGAGGAGTTATGCTTCCTGATTGCCTGACCTCCTAACATTTGTTTCTTCAGCTTAACTTTACCAAGGATTTAAACCAACTTTTACATGCAGCTTTTTATTGATGTGATTTTTAATGAGTTCAATATCTATTATTTCAGGATTATTATTTCGAGTATTTTTATATGACAATTTATAACCTGATCTGTTCTTGTTTTACTAAAAAATATCGGCGTTTGTGTTGTTTCTTTATTTCAAATCTGAATTATTATCAACAACACAATGCCATGTGATCCTCTGGAGGAATTGACGTCTTTAAAATTCTAAATTCTAAAACTTTCAGAAAAACAAATGAAAAGCAGTCTTCACATCAGCTTTTTAAACAACTGTGTCAAAGAAGGAATAATTCCATCAGGACTACATTTAAAACTTAAAATGTACATTGGAAACGGCGGTGAAGAATTCCAAAAATCAATTGACACCCTTTTGGATAAAGTTTCACTGAATATATGCGAGAGACTTGCAGAAGAACAACAAAAAAGATCCTTAGACATAGGAAAGCAGATGGAAAATGCGATGAACTTATAAAGAAACTTGACGGACATAGTCTTTTTGACTTTGATTAGGAAGTGTATGAAAAAACAGAATCTTCGCAAAATAATATACTTTTGAAGCAAAACAAAAAAATTCACAAGTTACGAGAAAAAAAAGGACAAAGTCAACTAGAGAGGAAAAATGGAGAACGTTATACGATGCATAAACAACAGCAAAAACAGCAGCATTCAAACAACAAATAATCAAACAAGCATTAAATTATTCAAACAGCATCACAACAGCAGATAAAAGAACCCCCAAAAAAGAAATCTTCAAAACCGAAAGAAACTACAACATGGAAAAGTAAAAAACTTACAACTGCACCCAAAGCATCAACAAGCAAAACGGGAGAGGTAAAAAGGAATATGATAAATTCAAACAAAAATAGTAAAGATCAGCAAGAGCAGCAAAAAACTGGACTCCCCGGGGCACAACAAAGAAGACCTACGCAGAAGACGTAATCATCGGGGAAATCCGAGTCAGTGACCATGACAAAAACATTGACAAACTTGGCCAAAATTATACAACAATTAATACAAAAGACTTCCCAAGACAAAAGAGTAGAAGATTCCAGAGATTCAGTTGTAGGAGACAATGGAAAAAAAGAAGAAAAAAACGGTGACAACAAATTCAAAGAGGTAAAGAGACAGTGTTAAACCTCTCACGTACAAAACTAACTGATAGTGATTACATACTTCTAGGTAAAGGATTACAGTTTTGTCCCAAACCAAAATCTCATGATAAAATTATATTAGCTGAAGAAATTTTTAATTTTTCTAGACGCCTAAAATTATAAGAATTTTTTTATGATAAATCAGGTAACAACTCTAAGTGTGAATCAGATTCTTTCAGTTCAAAGAATATGGGTTATTTCAATGAAAACAAATCATCTTTTACACCACCTAGTGGACGTGACTCCTATTTAGATTTTTACATCGAGGCTATCACACAAGAAATATTACACAAGAGTCCTCAAAAGCGACGTTATAGTAATATGTCTAAGGAAGAAATGGAGTCTTTACGTAATTTAATTAATGATGAGATTATTGTTATTAAAAAGGCTGATAAATCAAACACTATTATTATTATGAATCAGGAAGACTACGTTAAAGAAGTTGAACGTCAATTAAATGATGAAAAGTACTACAAAAAAGTCAACAAAGACCCTTCATTAGAAATTAAATCTAAAAGTTTCACATGCATTAATGAAATATCGAAGAATAATAGTTCCTTATATGAAGAATTTGACACTTTCCCTCTTAAAATACGCACACCGCAATTCTACATATTGCCCAAAACTCATGAAAGTCCTGACAATACATTAACTTTAAATTATCCAGGACGACCAATTATATCAGGTTGTAATTCATATACGGAGAACTTATCCAAATATATAGATAGTGTTTTGCAACCTTTAATGAAATCACTTTCTTTATACATTAAAGATACTACTGATTTCATAAAAAAGTTGAAGTCTATTCAACAACTATCTCATAATTCAATCCTTGTATCTTTAGATGTAACATCATTGTATACAAACATACCGCATACAGATGGTATTAAGGTGTGTAAATATTTTCTTGACAACAGTCCTAATCATAACAGACTAGCGAGTGAAGATATTTGTAAAATAATAACACTTATCTTGGAAAATAATAATTTCCAATTTAATAGTACAAATTACATCCAAATAATGGGTACGGCAATGGGTAGTCAAATAACTCCTTCATACGCTTCTCTTTTCATGGGTAAATTGGAACAATATTTTCTTGAAAACGAGAATTTTAATCCCACTGTTTGGTTAAGATTTTTAGATGACATCTTTATGATCTGGAACCATTCAGAAGAAGATCTACACAAATGTATTAATAGCCTAAATAATTTTCATCCCACGATTAAATTTGCATTCAGTTCGCATGTATCATTTCTAGACGTAAATGTGATAAAAAATTATGATAATACTATCTCTACAAATGTTCACGTCAAGGAAACTAATATCCACCAATATGTGGAATATTCGTCTTGTCATCCCAGGTCATGTAAAAATGGTATACCTTATAGTCAGGCGAAAAGATACCGACGTATCATTTCAGACGATTGTCAATTACAAAATTTCTTTGAATAAATTAAAAACATATTTCCAAAGCAGGAATTATCCTACACATGTAATAGAGTCTGCTTTGAGTAAAGTCTGTATTCTTACCAAAAATGATGCTTTAAATAAAGCAGAATGTACGAAAGATAAAAATATAATTCCTTTCATAGTACAATATAATCCTTCATTGCCAATTATAGGCCTTACAATTAATAAATATTGGAGTCTCCTCAACGTATCAGATAAAAACAGCGTCAAAACACTTTACACGAGCAAGCCACTTCTTGCTTATAGAAGACCTAAGAATTTACAAGATCTATTGATCAGAACTAAACCGACAGAAAATTTAAAAAGATGTTTTTCATCATCTAAATGCAAGAGACGTTGGTGCTCTCAATGTGCAAATATTAGAGAAAGTACCTATTTTAGTAGCTCCAATATTATACAAGGGCGAACAAAGGGCGAACCAACGTTGTGGGGACAATGTAGGAAATATAGGCTGAATTCAGGGACTTAAGCAAAATGTGAGAAAAGTTGCATAAGTTGGAAGATTATCTATATTATGCAATTGACCATTATAAGTGAAGTATTAAGGCATGGCTTTACAATTAAAGTATATTTAAAAGGCAATAATTTAGCACAACATGAAGGACATTTTCAATTGGTTTATACATTTACTATTTTAAAAAATGTGTATGAACTTCTCTTTCTTTAGAAGAAAATGAAAGTTAAAGTTTGACAGGAAAGAAGAAAATAAAACTGATTAAAATTCTTGAAAAAGTCATTTTTGTGGGATCTTAAAAAAGTATTTGTTTATTCCGCCCAATTTCCATGGATACTATTCTTCGTCCGCGCAGTAAGCAATTCACGAGGCAGTCCAAGTGCATACAAGCAAGGTGTGAGTGCCGATTAGGCCCGACAAATATGCACCGCCTTAGAGAAACAATAAGTCATTCGGAAACAAAACAGAGACGTAGAAAGGAGCATAATATATTGAAATGATCAACCGATGGTTTAAATGCTCTTAAATAGAAGATTGTGACCAAACGTATCAGTGAAGTGGCGAAATACTTGTTCGAATTGTAAAACATTATTTGTTTGCATTACCATTTGTTCTTCTTAACAAATTATTTTGAATATCTTACGTCACTTATGATTAATAATGACTGCAACAAATAGAAACCGTTTATTATTAGCTGGATCGAATGAAACAATTTTCAGTTATTAGGATGCCTGTTGATGATTTAGTTCTCCTGCTCTTCGTGCCACATGAAGTACATGTAGCCTTCTCGGTGTGTTGTTTATAGATTAACATATATGGTATGTCCGTTTAACATTTTATGGGATTTGTTATTAGGGCCGGGTCCACCTGATACGTAGTATATCGGCTTCCATGCACAGTGCATTGTTTACTTGAACGAGATAATTATGCCATGCTCTACTTGCAAAACGCATGCCCTGCAATACATACTTATCGAGTAGACTAGGCCCCTTACACCGAAAGGTTAAACTGACAGCACATTCATAAATACAACTAAAACCAAACAAAATACAAAAATCACCTAGCTAGTTTTACTGGTAGAACTTTCTGATATATCTGGCACTTGTTCAGGTGAAAAATTGTCAGATATTATGAAAATGACCTAGTGTCACCTGCGTAAAATTGAAAAGATAAACAAAACAAAACAGTTAATGGCTTTCAAAGTTACCTGGACACAGTCCTTGCTTGAGGGAAATTGTTCCGATGTCATATTGTCCGTAACAATCACTTTTTCCATGTACGAACCTGATTGAAATTATGGACTTCTCCTGCAAATCAATACTGATGGAAATTTGTATCGAATTATTGTCCGATAGTGTCTTCGAACTGTTGGATAATACCACTCCCTCATAAATTATCACCTGTATATACGTTGAATTGCTGCGTCTTATCGAGTAGACAAATGACAAACACTTATGTCCTGGAGATATTTCTGACTTTGAAGTCAAAACAGACTGATTTCTCGGGAGCGCGCAGTCTGCTTTTGCAGATAATTGTCCTGAAAAAGGAACAAATCAGCACATGAATAAGACCCCGATGTTCAGAGAATGTAAAGCAATCGCTGTGTAATGTAACGTTATTGATGCAAACAAAACCTTCAGAAGTTACATAACTTATATCTTATAAATTATTATAATTTTTCTTTCTTGGGAGAAACATTTTAGTAAAACTGAATATCATAATTAATTAACATCACATGTAGCAATATCAATCGATCCTGAATGATAATTGCATAATTAATTAAAATAAAGTATAGCTATTCATTTGAAATACATGATTATCTATCAATACAACTTAAGTTTCAAATTTATGGAAAGTTGATTGAAACTTCTCCTATTTTGTAAATGTCTTCTATTGAATGCATTTCTAAACATACTTTTGAGTCGTCAAGAATAATTTGATATTTCGGGAAGTATGAGATAATTGTACACTTATAGAAACGCCAGCCGAAAGACAGAGTACGTAACAGTATTCGCTAGCAGCTGCAGTGACTTCACTATTAAAACATGTGTTCAGTCTATAATAATAATAATAATAATAATAATAATTGTATAGCAAAAAAGTGTAATCTACAAGAAAAGCAGAGTAATCTGCTAAAAAAATAATATTTGAAAATATTATAAAAAGTGATATGAGTCAACGTCTCAGTAGGTTTCTTTGTATTTCATTTTATTTATATTTAAGGTACATATATACTTCACATCAGTCAGCAATTCATCCATATGCATGATCCAATGCAAAATAGTGCATTGTTTAGAGATTACTAATTACGTCTTTTAATAAACAAATTATTGGCATTTGTTGATCTTCGTTAAATTTGCATTGTTTGTTTGGAAAGAGAATTATTTTCTGGAATATAATCGAGCACTATCACATAGAAGATTTTATACATGAATACGAGCTTATTGTACTTAATCCTATCACTAAAAGACAAACATCCAAGTTTGGGGGAATCGGTCCAACATTTTTTGACCTGCGTCATCTTTCAAAATAATCCTAGCTGCTTTTTTGTGCAATTTAAATATCCTCGAACATAGTCAACTTGAATACTGTGTCCGTAATATAGTACAATAACCTAGTATTTGTAGTATATACGCATTATAATGCAATTCTCTTGCTGCAAGTAGTAAGTCATTCTTCATTTTCTCGAGCAAAGATAGCATAGATGATGGTCTAGTATAAACATAATTAAACTCCCTATTCTATGATACAGTTTCATCAGAGAAGACTCCTAATATGTGTTCATATATACAAGTTTCTAATTTGGCACCATCCACTTCAAAATAAAATCAGATCTGTTAGTGAAGTCAATTTATTTATAGTTCCTAAGAACATATCTTTTGATTTGTTTCTTTTATATATATTTTCCTCAATCCATTTTTAAACTCTAAAGGAATCTTCATTACAATCCCTTTTTCTGGATGTAATGTCTTTTTCTCTCTTTTTTTTTTTTTTTTTGACGCGTGCACAGTGGAATCTTATGGAAAAATCCTGCTTGAGAGTGCTTGAATATATCTATATATTTCCTTACTAACAGGAAGAATGCAAACAATTTGGTGGACCTTGCATTGCTTTTATAGCTTTCCATTTCAGGAAGTAAAATTTGATCAATTACTCTGTATGTAGTCATGAGTGCATTGTGCTATTTACATGTTGATACCCCAATAAAATGTATCATTTGGACTGTAATAAGTACAAATAGCAGTGAACGATTTCATATGTTTGTAATGTAAGGAAAACGTTTCATCAGTTACTTTTAAAACTGTCTGTACCAAATAGTTCCTTGATTTGAATCATTATTGAACAACTAAGATGGGTATGGTCACTAACTAACCTATTGACAACACTGCCTACAAACACTAAGTTGACCAACGAAATCAATCCTGTACTAGTACTTCCTCGTAATAACGAATGACTGTGTCAAGCTAGCCATGCTTACTCTTCGCCATGTTGTTGATATGATATATATTCACGTCGTATGCAATCTATTTGCTTACTTTTGTGTCTGTATATAATGTCCTAGCCGCATTCTCCAATAGATGTTAAAACCATTAGAGAAACAGGCATGAATTTATTCAAACATAAACCATCATTTCATGATTAAGCAACGTGATAATATTTTTTTAATGAAAGGTCCGACGCGTTATATTTTCATTTTTGCTTTTCATAATAATTTTGTTCCTAACGTGGGCTATTTTTTCTGAACTCTGTTGTTTAAATTATTTTGCATTGTATTCAACTACATCAGGTCTGGTAACATTTAATCATTCTCTCCAATAAAAGTTACGAGTCGAAAACAATGTGTCAGTATAACAGTTACTATTTAATTTGCAAGTAAATTCCTTTTTAATGCATGTATGTTTATGCAAACAACTACTTAAGGATTATTGCATCTTGAGGGCTTAAGTTTCTAAACTTTTGAGTCCTTGACCCTCCCTTTTTTATATACCTTAGAAATAAATACAATAATCTATTTTGCAATTATTATTTCTGCACATTCGTTACTCTAATAAATGTGATTAAGGACTAGCTTACACGCATCATAATCCACCATTATGTTGGTGTTAGCAATATGCAAAGTCGCTAGAGGAAATCAAAATTTGCAACTGGCGGTACATTCCATTAAAGCAGGAAATTTAGTGATTGTAATATTCAAGTGCTGTCCAGTTGTTTGCCAGGTTTCAGTGCAAATTCGAATCCAGTAGTGTGTAACTTTTTAGAAAGTTTAAAAAAGGGTCTAAATTACATTGGAAAGAAAACTTCATAATTTAGTGTTTAGTGTGCATGTACAGGGTTTAAAGGTATATCAGCGCAATAAAGGTTATACAGTGCCGGGTAAGTTAAGGTACGTCAAAACTGAACACGAAACAAAAATAATATAATATTGCCAAGATGGGTACAATCCTAAAAATGCAAAATCCATTATTTGAGAATAACCATATTCTTTTTAAAAGTCCAAGAACTTCTCAGCTGGAAAATGATCTTTAGATGCATTTCTGAGGACAAAAGAAGCACACTACTGATTTTGCTCACAGGAAGTATTCATCGTAAGCTTAAACAAAACTGATAAGTATGCAGAAGAAACTGCAGAAACGCATAAACCTATGGGTATTTCTCATTGAGAACGCCATAACTCTTACACTGTCGATGATGCCACCACTGAAAATTTTAAATCTTGTACCTCTTTGTGTCATATTCCATACCGAGTGTCCATCCCAGTTGCATAATACGTGACGATTGGTACAATCTGTAATGATATAATAATTCCTTATATACAATTTTTGGTTTAATTTTCATTTGAATATAGTACCCAGTCGCTAGAATTCAATAATTATTTCTACGGTACAAAACCGACACGCCAAAGAATAAACTCTCCGGGCATGAAAATATTGCAGACAATGATTTATAAATTATAAATGATTTATAAATTAAGTTTTATCATGCATAAGAGAACATCATTAGAACATGATTTTTCTGCACGTATTTCTAAATTTTCTTCAGAAAAACAATGCAAAAACATTTAAAACTAACAAACCAAAATTGGACAGCGGCAGTAGTTAAAGGTGTCAATGTGGGATCATACGGAAAAACTATGTTAAAAAGTCGATGTAGTATGGGGTCTTATAGTAATTTAATATTAATTTGTCTATGTCGTGAGATTGGAATTTAACATTACTTTTGGACCACTTGGGATTTAGCATTACGTTTGGGCAATATGGAGTTTAAATGGCACTTATCATTGCATTTCTGCTACCATGGAGTCGACTGAGATCACGTTTGATTATAAATGTATACGTTTGCAACTATACAGTGGAGAAAACAAGAATATAAAGAGTCTATATATATATATATATATATATATATATATATATATATATATATATATATATATACCATATCAGTTTTTTTCTCTCTATCTCTCTGGGTAATGATCAACATGGCCATCTTTTCTTCTCCTAATTCAACTGACAACAGTTGAAATTCTAATTTTTAAATAGTTTGATTACCTAAAATTCCTGTGGTTAGCAATATGACGACATTCTATAAGTTTTTTTAATTTAAAATGACATTAATTTTTATTTAAACTTTACATGTTGTAAAACGTAAAATATAGGGAACCGCAAATTTAAACGAATAAGCAAACATAAGCACACAAATTGCAACCTCTCCTCAAAAAAAGTAAAGAAAACCACCACTTGTACTGTGGAAACAAACCAACATCGCACATTTAGGAAAAATCGTGACTAAGTGTATTGGAACAAAGTTACGATATGTCAACAAATAGGAAAATATCTAAACAATAATACAATTATATCGCTTCTAACAAAATAATGGGAATTGCCACGGAACGTTTCACATTAACACAAAAAAGCACTCTAAACAAAGAGTCATACTTTGGATTTCCAACGTTGTTTCCAAGTTTAAAGATAGTAACATACACGTCGCTTCTAAATATAAAAACGGAATTTTCATGGAACTTTCCAAGTTACATAGATACACTCTAAATATAGAATCATACCTTGGAATTTTTATGGTTTTGTCCCGTTCTTATCCGTTGTTAGGCCGTAATATTCAATTTTGAAAGAACCCCGAATTCGCATAAGGGTACTGTTAAATTCCCATTAAACTCCATGGAGGCCGAAACGTAATGTTAACTTCCCTTTAGACTCCTCAGTGGCCAATCCTTGTAACATTCTCAGAGGACCCATCGACCATATTTCAAATGTATTTCCAGTAATATTCTTTAGGAGATGCAACTGTTGTAAATGGTTTATTTTATTATATTCGTGTTTGCACAGGTTAAGTTGTTTCTTTGAGATTTGTAATGAATTGTTATGTATGTAAGGAATGCATATTTCTATTTCTGGAATAAAAATTATGTATGTAATGTTTGCTGCTTAATTAATACTGTCTGGTTTGGTTTGGTTTTGTGGAATTTAACGCCACTTTTCAGCACATGATAGGCTATACATGGCGGCCAGTATATTTGGTAAGGAAGAACCCGGGAAGACCCAGGGAAAAACCACCGACCCACGGGAAGCTACGGGCAAGCTTTCTCACATACCCACATTGGTCGAGTCAACACTCGAACTTACGCGGACAGAGGTAAGGTGTAAACGCTGTGTGACCAGACTAAAATAAAAAACGTTTAAAAATTCTGTCCCTTTAACTTCTCTTATATCTGACTCATAAAGATGTGTAACAGCTCGTTGAAAAGGAAACTGTCTCGATATTAAAATGACACCTAGATTATTGAGAGGCATCACTGTGAATGTGAATACCACTAAGAAATTAAGGACTATGTGTGTAACTGCAATGTATCGAGCTGCAAACCTTGTCTCTTATTATGTTTATGTAAGTTTTCATGTATTAGAAAATAATATGTTTATGGCTTTGATCCATTTTAGTATCAAACTTGCAACAAGTTCATTAGTAAAAGCGAAAACAGTAAGCGTGAGCAGTGTATTTGATAAGTGTACTGTGTTGAGAACATTGCGGAGAGGGACGAGTATATGTTGCAGCTCATTCGTCCCAGGGACGAGTGGTTGAAACTCATTTTCTGAACCGTGATATATATATATATATATATATATATATATATATATATATATATATATATATATATATGTGTGTGTGTGTGTGTGTGTGTGTGTGTGTGTATACCATACTTACCAATTTTGTATCTAACCCCAAACTTACTAGATATGTAGTTTCCACACATTGTAATTGTGCATTTCGCATGATTTTTAAAATTAGTTTTGAGTATTTGTTAACCAACGATTGTTATAACTATAGTATTGCTCATTAAGTTCGGAGCTATATCACCAATTTTCAAAGTATGGATATTCAGCTAATTAAGCTATGGGGCAAACTTTAACTATCACAGGACTGTGCCATGTTGGCTTTATGCAAATATTCCAAATCAAACTGAACTAAATCCTTTTCTTTTCAGGTGACTTTTCACTGGCGCATCTCTCTGGTGATAATTATTGGGATGTACACGATTTTATATGAGTCTACATCCGTCAGAATGTTTCTATATTTTAGGAATTACAAAAAGTTTGCATGTTGTATCTAATAAGATGGATATTAATTAAACCAAATATTTTTGCATAATAATTCAAACATTTTTTTAATTAAAGAGGAAATTTGAAAATAAATATGTTAATTTATACATAAAAAGGTACAAATGCTATCAATGTTATATTTCTCCTATTTAATTAGTTTAAACGGGCCGACAATCTAGGACATTTAATCGCATTTCACAGAACATGTCATGTGACATGGTTCGTTTGTTTCGTCATTCACATCACGTAACATACTTTATTTTTAATGATAGTATTCATCATCACTTGCATGGAATTTGTGGATAACAGTTACTCAGCCTTAGTATTATGTTAATTATGTTATAAAACCACGTATCCAAAAATGTGTGACTGAGAAATGCTGAGCGCACAGACCTGCACTTTTAATGCTTGTATAGACGTGCACTCTCTCTCTCTCTCTTTCTCTCTCTCTCTCTCTCTCTCTCTCTCTCTCTCTCTCTCTCTCTCTCTCTCTCTCTCTCTCTCTCTCACACACACACACACACACACACACACACAACCCTCGTGTCGAGTTCAATAGACCCGACAGCACTAACGCAGCAGTAACACAAAGTGCAGATTAAACTTCACAAATCCAGCGCCCTCTATAAGAAAATGGCCACCCACCGTTGTTTAAACAATGTAGAAAACATGTAATAAAGAAATTTAATTATATTTTCCCTTTAATTCTGTTTTGTAGATTTCCCATGTGATTCAAAAAATATTTCAATTTTGTGTTACGTGTTTTGCTTTCGTAATTTGATTCTGACTCTCACGAAGAGATTGATTAGCTCGAAACGTTTGGAAACTGTTTGCAATTGTGCCTTGACCACAATTTGTGTATGTGATGATATATATTTTTATATATATATATATATATATATATATATATATATATATATATATATATATATATAAATACAGATTGACTCACAGAAATGTATAAATGTTTTCTCTAATGCTTTTGCATTTTGACTTACGACCAAAAAGAATAAATAGAGATAAAAATTGTCACACTAAAGAAAAATATAAAAACCACATATAATTGGTCGATTTTTTTTGAGTCGACACCTTTTACTTGTGGACTAGTTTATGTCATAACCGCTACCTGTTCAACAATTACTATAATGTACGAAAAGTGTCTAAACTACCGTTTTATTTCCACTGTCATCAATTATCGCTTCAAAACTAATTTTGCTATTCAACGGTAATTACAATTTACCGTTAACATGATACTGTGTTACACTGGTGTTGTTGCAATGGCATTCGTATACCGTTGCAGCAGTATTTTTTTTTTGCTGTTGCGTCGGCTTTTATGTTATAACTTTTAGTGTTGCAACAGCAAAAGTTACCGTTTTATCAACAAAATATATTGTTGCCAAGATAATTGAATACCGTTGTAACGATATTTTGATATCTTTGTAATTGTACCAATAATTTTGATTTTCTTCGTGCAGCATAAATGTCGGTACGCCGGTGCTTTCCAGTTCCACGAGACTCACTGTTTTGTGGCCCATTACCATTATGTATATATATATATATATATATATATATATATATATATATATATATATATATATATATATAAACTCATTTCGAACATACATTTATCTTATGTTGACATCATGAACATTTGTACCTGCTTTTACAATTCTTGATATGATAAATACTATACAAAGTGGCAGGAACGAGAGCCGAAAGGTATTTTAATGAGTTTAAAATGGAGTTAAGAACAATGTTAATATTAATGAAAAAACAATTTTATATTCCTGAGTTAGTGTCAGATAATAAAAGAAATTAGTTTCACTCGGCGCTTAGCCACTCGTGAATAACATAATTATATAAAGTTTTAGCAACAAATGAAATATATGTCATATTAACTCGGGAAAGAAAACAGTATGCCACCTTCTCTCTCTAGCAGATCGGGTGCTTGGTTCGACAGTACTGGTGAGCGTGACATTATTATTGCCATTCGTATTATTATTATTATTATTATTATTATTATTATTATTGTTGTTATTATTATTATTATTATTATTATTATTAATTTTAATATTATTATTATTATTATTGTTATTATTATTATTATTATTATTATTATTATTATTATTACCTATACAAGAACCTGGTATGACGACGATGTCATCTATTCCGATGTTGCTATGCGACCTTCCAGCTTTTCCCCGTATGAGAATCGTTACCATATTGCTATACTGAACATCAATTTCAACGGTGGCAAGAAACCAGCTACTGTCCAATGTATCTGAGTTTTCCCAAATCGCAGAAACATCACCTCCACCTACATCCTGCACAGAGACTTGAATTTTGGGTACATCAGATCCTCCCATTCTATACGAAAATTTTAGACACTGTAGGCCATCAATTGGTGTTAGTATGCTCTTTAGTGTGGCATTTGCTTCATTAGTAGCATGAAAGTAAAGAAAATGTCCTTCACCTGGAAAAGCAATAAAATAAAATATAATAATTAGGGATTAGGGATTGTAGCATCTATGGTTGATCTAAGAAAAGACAAAAAAGTTATATTTTTATTATGGCATAACGTTTTAGATCAAACAAAACTTTGTTTAGGGTTTGAAATGAAGATCAAGAGGGACAGTATGATTTGCAAACTATAAAAAACATGTATTTTCCGGTTATATTCTTGGTAAAATTGTTCGTGACTTTAGATATGGTGCTCTTATAAAAACCATATATACTTTTTTACGTTTCATTTTTTCGTACCGTAAATATTGTGTATAATTTATAAATGGAGACAAAGAGCAAATTTGATGATGCGCCGTCTCATTTGGCCTACTTCTCATGTACATAACTTGCTATGAAACGGAATTTATATGCCCATACAGTATGATAATGCCACTGTTGTATAATCAGAAACAACACTGGTGAATTAACATTTACAACAAATAGGTTGCATATATATAGTCATGTTACAAAACATCTTATATTAAATCGTGTTCCTGATATTTAATTTTTCTTAACTTTTTAACCTTTCCTGGGGTTGGTGACAAATATGATATCTTGCTTACACTTCCTTACTTTGTCAGGATATTTACTATCAGTTTCGAGGGTCTTCTGTCCAATGAAGTTGATGGGGAAAGTGTGGTGAAAAGATGAATATAATAACTAATTAACACATGGTTGTTATCACAATAAGCCGGCAGCTTTCTCTTAGAAGCTCAAATAAGAAATATTCTGACGGAAATTCAAAGAGCCTCTGGAACACTTTATACTACTACTACTACTAATAATAATAATAATAATAATTAATAACACTACTACTACTAATAATAATAATAATAATGCTAGTAATAATAATAATACTAATAATAGCAAACACAACAATTCTTCATCTTCCTATATTTATTCTACCTTCACCTGAATTATTATTATTGTCACTATTATTATCTCGCCATATATTTTGTCAATAATCTTACTACAATTACTGTCAGACATCCGTCAATGCAACCATCAATCCATTTTATATAGGAATTCAGTTTATCAATTCAAGAGTACATACTGCACCTTACATGAGAAACGAATGACTTTAGAGATTTAAATAAAAATGTTTGTATTTGTTAATTTAAAGGAAAAGAGAGTTGAAAACCAATTATGAATTGACTGAATAAGTACCATTTAAAAATTACAACTATGTGTATATAAAACACACATCCTCGCGTTTACAAGTTTTGACACCTAATACCAAGTTGAAACTCCTTAGGCCAGGGCCAGTTTAGAAAAGCAGCTTAAAATATAACCACAACCAAATATATAACGAAAAACAAATTGTTTGTTGTTTTGTTTTTGTTTTTTTGTTGATGTGCCGGCATATTTCTTCTTCACAAAATGACTGGCTGTGGTCAAAGCAATTAGCCTTGTTATACAACTAACAGCTCGCTTCCATGGCAGCTACATGTAACAAAACTGAGGCTGAGAGAACTAATTCTTTATACTTCCTCTATTTAAAAATAGACACATAAAGGTGGTATAAAATGTCGTCTTTTGTAATATTCTTTCCGACGAATGCAAAATTGTATGAAAAGTAGCTCTTTTACATATGTATTACCCTGCATTGCGTGTAAATTTTAATAATCGAAATAGCATTTTTTCTTTTCCAAATTCATTATCAAACGCACACACACACACATACACACGCACATTAAAGTATAACAATTGTCATAAATACTTGTAGGCATATATATGCTAAACAATTTGATGCAAAATGTATTAATATTTTATCAATTTAGATGACTAGAATAGTTATTTTTTGATATTATGGTAGTCGCCGGAGTACTTTTCTTATACAATGACGTTCATAGATTGTTGAGATTTACAATACGAGTAACTTTAATGGAGTCTCGTTTAACGTTGTTGCCACAAGTGAGCTATACTATACTATACTATATACATATAATATACGAATAAATGATATTATCATACAAGTTAGAGAACATTAATTCGTACTCTACGGAGATTAGAACCCGGATCAGCGGGTTACGGCACCCATCGCCTTGCATGGAAGCACCAACCCCTATAACATCTCGAACATGCACACATCACCAAAAATGATGCTACAAAGACGGTGGTATAGGCATTCGAGCGTAGCCGACATACAAGGATATCGACCCAGTAATTAATTCTCATTTAAGTACACAGTCCATCTGGATTCCTACTACATAAATCAAGGTATATAGAAGTTGTTATAGAGAATTACAAATATGCGCCACACTGAGATTCGAACCCGGATCCGCGGGTTACGGCACCTATCGTCTTTCCTGTAAGCACCAACCCCTATGTCATATCGACCATGCACACATCACCAACAATGATGCTACAAAGACGGTGGTATAGGCATTCGTGCGTACCTATTACATAGAATTACAAATATGCACAAAACACAGTGGAAGGTGATATCCCTGGATTCTACAGGAGAATGCTTGATAACATTAACATACGTTTTAAATACGAATAGATAATATTATCATACCGGTATAGTGGTTGGTGCTTACAGGCAAGGCGATGGGTGCCGTATTCCGCGGATCCGGAGTCGAATCTCCGTGGAGTACGAATTAAAATTCTCTAACCTATATGATAATATTATTTATTCGTATTTAAAACTTATGTTAATGTTATCAAGCATTCTGCTGTAGAATCCAGGGATAACACTTTCCAGACCCGCAATATTGGTGCCTCGTGTCTGTAATATTGGTGCCTCATGAATTAGCAGACATGATACTTTCACGTTAACTATATGGAGAAACTGGTTTTTTTCTATGATAAGACATGGGATGCGTTAGAGAAGTTAACACAGATACTGACAGCTACAGGACATAGTACCAGGAAAAAGGTCTTAGATGCAGCATAGGCTAGACAGAATAATATTATTCATTTATGGATGACAGCTCATACTACGGAACTGTTTAATATTGATCTCAAGTACCATCGTTCGTGTTATACTGGAAACATTTGACAAAGAAACATAAGATTAGCATGGACAAAATCTGCTGAAAACATCGAAGGAACAGCAAGTGACTCTGCTTTCAACGAATTGATATATGAACACTGATGGAACAGCAAGTGACTATGCTTTCAACGAAATGATATATGACTTTCAAAGTAATATAATATCGATAGAAAAATATGTCACAACGTAGCACAAATTAGGCACGACTAAGCTGAAAACTTTCCAAGTTATGCTTTGAAACAGACTTGGATTTTGAAAACTGAAGGGGAGTCTGAAGCGACACTTTAAGGACAAGCTGGTATTTTTCGCAATGCTGATGACATTCTGACCTTATTTGCTCCAGCACAGTCACAGTGGGCAATACACTGCATAAAGCTCTTGAACCACAAACTATTATGGATATTTCTGATGATGTTGTAACCTGCGACGATCAAATGCGAGCAAATTGATGAGAAACATATTCTTCACTCAGCATCATCCACAATGAGGTACCAAATTGCAAGTATCACATAGAACAAATATTATGAAACAAGTACACAGATTGCCATTGGACCATATGCTGAGTTTGTTCCCAACTTATTGTATGATTTTGTTTCGTGACTTGTTGACCAGAAGTCATTTGACGATATATCTGAGTGTACTGATATATCTCGTAAGAGAAGCCGGAGCGTTATTTTCATTCACCACAACATAATGGTCAAGTGTAGACAAGGTCGAGATTATCCGTATGTGTAAAAATAACGTTTTTAGCCTCAGCCGTATAATCAATTAGTAGCGGTCTAATTTATGCTATTAGCGTTAATGAATATCGAAGGGTAATGCTGAATTTCTTTTAATATAGTGGTAATGGCTCATGTAGCTTATAGTTTAGTAAGATAATAATAGATTTTTTCAGAATAATGTTTGTGTGTGTAATCTATACTTATTTACGTTGCAAAAATTGTACAAGTAACTTGATGTACCTCTTATAAAATAGATATTCCAAGACAACGTACAGTCCTGAACCTCCGAAAATTTGGTTATAGACGCATGCTACACGCAGTTATGAAGCTGAATAGAAGTGGGGCCTTCTCATGTAAATGCACACGTTTATGTCTTTCCTTGCAGTCTGGGTGCCATACACAATGAGACTGGCTTATTAGCTCTGCTTGCTGATTCCTACGTGTATGCTGAGGTCACAATTTGATAAATGCTTCAAGGAAAGTAACATACAAAAGGTGTTAGAGGTATGAAACTATTGTTAGAAGCTCTATATGGAATCTTCCGTGTTGCAGTGGAGATCTGGAGGAGAAAAGTCTTGATTACCCTTAGCATAACTCGAAACTGGAAAAACTGGCATTTAAATCAAATGATCAAAGTTCAGCCATTCGTATTGCGAAATACATTGAAACATCTTGGCACAATTCAGAAAGTCATGGCAGATAGTATTCCCAAACGTTTGCTTTCTGGACATGTTTATGGATAGAGTAGAAACATTTTGCTACACCTTTCGAGAGCTGAACACCAGACAAAGTTTAATCTTCATCTTAATGTAACCTGTGGAACTATATCTTGGATTTGCGATGCTGGAAGAATGCATATGCCGACAATGTACCAGTGTGTGTGTAGCAGATATAAAAGCTTCAAAATAGAACACCTTGAAACCTGCATATATGTGTTCTGAAGTGGATTTTCTGTACGCAGCTCATTGAATCACACTTTCAATTGTGTGGCAACAGATCAGGTGTTACAACCAACTGTGAATATAGGCGGCAAACAAAACTTAATGAGTCATTTAATTTGCACTGAGAAACGATGCCTCGATACTGTGGAAGATGACCAGCTATAAAACGGCTTAATATCTCGAAGCATTTGCTTCACTCTGCGATGCCAAAATGAACACCAACATGCCATATCAAGAGCTAGAGAAGTCAACGATGGCCAAAGATTAACCTTATGTCTCTAAGATCATGGAAACTGCCATCGAGTATCAGAATTCATTTGACTTAGGCACAGTTCCGTCAGAGCTGATATACCTTGTCACATGATATGTTGCATCATTTAAAAGTAGGCAGGTCTATATTCATTGAAAGATATGGGTAAACAAAACACAGTGATTTTGGCATGGCTCGACCAATATAAAAAAGAGAAAAACAAATTATGGGATACGGGAACCATTCAAAAACTCTTACTAAAACCATAGTTTCCAAGAGATCTGCGGCGTATATCGTACTTTTAGAGATTCTTTTTGCTGGCGACTGTTGGTTGTATCAAAACAATAAGATCTGAGCTTGGAATGCGCGCTTCAATAGCAAATAGCTGCAAGGCCCCCGTCAGTCTTCCATAATGATTGCACCATGAGAAAAGCAACAACATCTGGCCTGGACAAAAAAATTTTGGATCGTGTTTACACCTCAGCCAAAGGCACAAACACCGCCTACACTATGCATGGTCAGACGGAAACTCTTTTAACTACATTGAATAATTTGGGTCATGAAGTAATAAGAAACATATATCACCAACCCCCACCCCCACGCCAAATAAGCAAGCAAACAATAGCGACCTCCACCATTGAAGTTTCTGAAGTGATTTTTGGCAAAAGTTTCAGTAACAGGGCTACAGAGAGAAAGAGAGAGTGATGTGTAATAAATGATCTTAATTATGCATTAGACACTTCCTAGATTTAGTATATCCAATTTGTTGGTTTATATCACGGGATGTTGACACGAATTGAGAATTGCTCTCAGTGCGATCAATATTTGTATCATTATAAATAAATAAGAAATGGAAATACAAAAAAATGTAGAAGGAAAAGTATGTTGTACCCATTTGGCTTGTTGACTGAGAATACTTACTTGCAGAATATACTGAATTGACAGCCAAGAATACACTATGCACACATTCGGTTTGTAGGAGCATTTTTACCTTTTCTCAGTCTAGATGAAGCTCAGTGTAATGGCGGATTGAGGAATTGCGAGTGAGGTAGGAGGGGGGATAAGTGAGAAAATAATGAATTCACATGTCATTGTAACAACTACGCATATAAAACGGACTGTTTCATAAGTGAATATAGCGGTTTGCGTCTTCTTTAACTTTCATTATATTATAATAAAACTGAATCCGAAAAAAAGGATGGACGAAGAGAGATTAATCTAGCAATATATTGTTCTTAATTGTGTTGCCAATATAAACTGCTCAGATAATTTTCTTCTTTTCAGAGGTTTTATAAGTAACACAATCTATTCTCGACATTAATACCAGATGGTTTATTACTTGTACAGTCTCTCTCTCTCTCTCTCTCTCTCTCTCTATCTCTCTCTCTCTCTCCATGTACCATCTCATCAAGAAGTGCTTTATCAAGCGAATTAACATTGTATAGTTTTCTCTAAATTGATCTGGCCTCCTACGATATTGTATACGCATTATCATTATTGTCATCATATTTCATCATCACCATCATCAGCATTATCATTATCATCTTAATTTTTATAATATGCAACTAGGCACTAAGTGTAAACGGAGTATTGTTTTATTCAATTTGGTTCACTGAAGTTCATTAAGTCTAGTCATTGCAGTTAACTGTGAATTATCGTTTTCATTATAGTAATTTAAATTGCTCACAACAGTGCACAACTTTGTACAACGTAGCGCACTCCTTTACTGCCAAAATTGCACTACATTTTCACTATAGTGCACCACCTTATACACTGAATTACACTATAGGGTGTCAAATTACTGCACCACCTGTGAACCATTAGTATACGAGGGTGCTAGGTTTAGTTTAAGGGGTAAATTTATTTAATTTAATTTAATTTCATATAACCTTTTTATCCTATTTTTCTTGCTAACCTCTTTACAAGATCGTCAGAGGCATGGACTAAAACAATACTTCACTCAGCAGGAAAATAAAATAAAGCAATAATTTATCACTTTCGCATTTGTAAATGAATTACAATAAAATGAGAAGCCGCAGTAGCTCAGTTGGGAGAGCCTTGATACCCGCCCGTGCCTGCCCGGATCGGCTGTCTCAGTGTTCTCGGGGAAAGACACTTAGTTCCCATTTCCTCGGCATGATATAGCCGATAATAGTGTGTCCAAAGTACCGTTAAAACCGACAGCAACAAGAACAACAACAACAACAACAAAAAACGAATCCTTACACTGGGGTAGCATTTTAATCTAGATACATCAGTGGTGACTTGCGCCTGAGCATCTAATTTGATCCAGACGCTGTTAGTAAATGAGTTGCGGCAGTTGATTTTACACAAGGCAGCACTAAATACAGTTAGAAATCCGGGGTAGAGTGGTACAATATTTTTAAAGAAAACCTCAAGGCCTGAGATGTAACATGATTTAAAAGTAATAAATGATAGTACAGCTTATGTTTGGACATTATAAGACAAGGGTAAAGTTTTTACAGCTATGGTTGCTTTAAACCATGATTCGAAATAATGGAATATCGCACACGAGAGATGCATTATGATTTTCTATCGATCAATTAGGTTATGTATAACAAAGGTAAAGATATTTGTGACATTTTGTTCATTTAAAAAGAAAACAAAATCACTAACCACTTGTGTGCGTCTGATCGTACCGTGGACCTGTTATATTGTATTGATGGTATGAAGTCCTTCTGAATCCGTGCACAGACCAGCTACAGAGATCTTGTTCAAAGTCACAATCAACTGAAATATAAAATTGCAGTAGAAAGCTCATATTAAAAACACAAGATAACATAATTACGAATACATACATGAAATATACAGGTCTCAACAAAGCTCACATGTAGTCTAACAAATAATAAGACTATAATATGTTGGAGAACATTTTTTTCTCTCTCTCTCTCTTGCACAGAAATACTATATATATATATATATATATATATATATATATATATATATATATATATATATATATATATATATATATCCACATCAAGAAGATACGAAATATTAAATGGATTTAGGATTATAATCCCTTCGTCAATGAGGTTAGAGGTAGTGGAGATGGTAGGGTGCTGATATCATAATTATTAAATTTTTTGTTGCTTTATGTGAAACGTTGTATTAGATGCTTTACTGAAAACATTGCTTTCCTTGTTTGTTTTGATTCAATCAAAGATTTAGGAAGATCTGGAGTGTTAAATAGCTACTGTTTTCACAGCATTAAAACACCTATTTTGAATGTTCAAAAGTAAAATACACGCCTGTGTGTGTTAAAGTCAGTATTTAAGTCACAAAATCAAATGTCAGAAGCTGCAAGTCGCATATACTTTACGTTCATGGACTTCTCATGCTCTTAATTATTGCTATTAGTGTACAATCTGCAATATATGTATTTTAGTACATAGCGGGGAGCGGAAGGTAATTGACGAGATTGGAGGTTAGCAGGGGAATTAAAAGGACCCAACAGATTGAAATTTATTAATAATATTTAATTTTATGTTATATTCCAATTTTAGCTAATGGATGCATCTGTTTAAATAAACCCTTAGCTAACAAGTTCACTTCTTTTAGTCTCCTCTTATTAACTTTCCTTATTTTCTTACTTACTCCTTTTCAACTGGATAAGCCAGGAGAAGTTGATTCCGGTTGTTTATGTATTTAAGCCAGTGGGAGTCAGTCCATTCTCGCGTATCCGTTACCCGGAGTCAGCACTTTATCGTGTATCCAGTTTAAAAGAAAAATCTGGTCGCCTTACACCAACATAACCTTTAAATAACAATATGAATCCGTATATTTAACAATGGAATGCTCACGTTCCTCGACAGTCTTATTATTTGTTGATTCGTATAAATCTTTTATCAATTTATATTTATACTCATGAATCCGGGTGTCAGAGAGAGAGATAGAGAGATGTCTCATGTACTAGAAAGAAAGATATATTGGTATGCATCATGCACTTTCTCTCTCTCTCTCTATGTAAATATATATATATATATATATATATATATATATATATATATATATATATATATATATATATATATGTCATCATGTACTCACCGGGATTCATGTAAACAAAAACGTGCGCATGGAAAATAAATGTTGCGAAAACCCATCCGTCCACCTTGAACATTTTGTCGCCTTCATATACTTTTCAGTAAGACTCAGTGCAATTGATATCGAAGGAGTGTTGCGACCTTCACATCTATAAAACTGATATTCTCTCTTTTAATGCAATGCATTGTTGATGAGGAAAAGTGAGCATGTCCGGATAATTGTTATTATTTAATTTCCTCGTGTTACGAGAAAGAAAGTAAACTCTCAAATGAATACATGTATAGTGCTTTATCACAGCCGCGTTTGATACAGGAGAGAGAGAGAAAGAGAGAGAGAGAGAGAGAGAGAGAGAGAGAGAGAGAGAGAGAGAGAGAGAGAGAGAGGTATATAGTTTATATAAAATATAGGACTTTATTATATTTAGGTTAAAATCTTTCTCAAGGAAAGATGAATATGCTGTTCAAAAGTTTGTTCACTCCATTTGATGACTTGATCCAGTTATCTGCCCAAGGCTACTCCCCTTATTTCCATATATTTTTGATGATTGTGAGGATATATTTTTTTATGCGTGAATTCCACGCCTGCAGCAGCCAATGCCATGATTTGTAGAAAAAACAAACAAAATTATACCACCCACCTTCTCCCTCGCTCCCCGGAGAATAAAAAGAAGATTAAATAGTCGGCCCCTAACTGACCTAAGTACGGCGCACCGTTAGATTCGATTTAAAAGATCCGTGGTAAATCGACATGATATTGAACTTTTATGTTCCTACGTTGCTTGAACTGAAACTCATATGATGTTCCAGTTTTATGTCTTACCTAATTGAAAAAAGTAATATTGTGTACCTTAATACTGGATCGGTGGATTTAGAAATCGATTTACTAACTGTAAGAAATCGACTATATTGATAGCATAAAGATCAGACAGATATTTAATATCATTACTGACAGCCATTTATGGAAAGTTTCCATCAAGTAACCTCCTCCCGCTCCCCTTTCCTGTGTAGCTATTACGAGAATATTAATAAACCTGCGGGGTTGAACATAATTAATTCTGTAGTAGTTTTTTTAATATAAAAAAAACGTATAAGAAAATCTAGAAAACAAAAATTTCAATTGGCAAACATATAGCTTCAGTACAAAATAATTGAATATAAGTTATTTATGCAGTAATCTTTGGACACGCTATTAATAATATATATGCGTTAATAGCGGATAGATTTCATTGTGTGGTACAAAAACGTGATATTTTAACAAGTGGCGAAGGTGACATATATCCGGTATTTCCTCAAAAAGAAGACAATGTTCTTTTTATTATACATCAAACTAGCTCCTGACTCGAAACTTAGAAGGTTAAACTCACTCTTCAGCACACCACTCTCACCCACCGCCATTCTCTGTTCGTACATTCACTTCATTTTAATAGGCTGATCATATACATTTCAGCGACTTAAGAGAACGGTATGATTTGAATGACCTAGTTTGCTGCAATAAATTACATTTTTGACCTTTTGTAAATTATTGGACCCTATCTGGCCAGAAAGCAAGTCCGATTCAGCAATGCATCACAGCTGGTTTATCGTGCTGTCAAGGTAGTAAGGGGAAATAACTTCAGAGAGACTCAAAATGCAACGAGTCAAATTTCTTTACCAAAAAAGAAGTTAAATGTCTGAGAGTGATTTGTTTTTTATTTTGTTTTTGGATGTGATGGAGTTTATCGCCATTTTTTAGTACATGAAGGCTGTACATAGTGGGCAATATATTTTGTTGAGGAAGAACCCCGGAAGACCGCGGGATGAACCACCGACCCAAGGGATATTACTGGCAAGCTTTCTCATATACCCACGTTGGTCGAGCCGAGAATCGAACCCACGCGGGTAGTGGTGAGTTGTGAGTGATCGGTAAAAACGCTCGCCTTAGACCACTCGGACACCGGGGCCCCCGTCTGAAGGCTAATGCAGTTTCAATATATATATATATATATATATATATATATATATATATATATATATATATATATATATATATATATTCCTGATATAATGATACATTTTCTAGCCTTTTCAACCAATTTTCTATTCCATTGAATAAACCTGAATGAAAATTATACATGCATCCTCATACGCCACAGGACAAAAGGGTAAACGATGTAAAATTAGTACAGGTCACAACCTCTGAGTGCTTCTGATTCTTATTTTAAAAATGATAAAGAAGAAATTGTTGATTGTGAGCATCATCGTTTGTTTGTAAAAGGTTGATTACGTCCTTCTGCACAGAGGCGACAAAGAGGCAAATATATAAAACCAAACAAAGAAACCCAAAACAAAACAACAACAAAACAGCATATGTATGTTCATGTCTTTTTTAACACTGAGCGATTACTCAGGTAATGTGACATCATATATGTATTTCTGCATGCAAATGTTAAATGTGTAAGCACTATTTTTGTCTCCAAATATTATGTTTGAACTGTTCTTTCAATCATAAAACCTCTTGTTCCATATGACGCTATACTGAACTGATCATTGAAGTAATTTATTGTATTGTACGAATTATATCTAAAAAAGAGAAACTGCATGACTAGGTAGTTATGTTTTGTTTTGTAAGTATTAACTTTATTACTAAAGCTTTCAAGCCAAATCTTGAAATACATGAAGATCCGTGGGAGGTTAAAATCGTTTCATTACTTGTGTTCACAGTCTGCAAAATCATATGTTTCTTGAAAATTCGTTCAGGTACGTCAATTATTTTGTTCTGACAGTCTGTTAATAGTTCAGGAAAAATCTGCGAAAGTGTATGTCTTAAAAAGAAGAAAGCAAAACAAACAAACAAGAGAAAACAAACACTATACCTGCACGCTGACCATTTATTTCGCCTTTCCATCAAGTTCCATTAATACTACATTAATACCTTTTTGCAATAATGAACAGTTTGATGTAGTGTTGACTGATATCAAACAAGTTTAATATTTTTACAACCCGTTATAAAGGACAATCAGTACAGAAGCCAAGATTATCTTTTTTCAATGTGCGAACTCATGCAGGACTATGTATTGTGTGATGTCCAAAATTCAAGGTGTCAAAGTCATTGTCTAACACGTATATCTGATCTTCCAAATCGCACAGTCACATTGTTATTGAACGCAAAGTGGAAATATTTTGATTTTACTTTGGATTATATGCATGTGACCTATGACTGTGGTCTCCTTAATGTAATGTACAATGCCCTTTTTTTCTGTTTTTCATTATCAAAAATTGCGTAAGAGTACATTTTCGCTGTTAAAGCAATGAACTGCCTTTAACTTTGCCTGCAGCTTTGTATTTAATTTTCCCAAACACGTTCATGTTGGTAAGGTCGTAAATGGACCTTGGGATAATTGGGCGTATCTCATTTGCTTTTCACAAACGTCATTGTTCTCTATCGAATCAATCAAACTTTCGGTGTTAATATAAAGTACCTGTACCTTTTCATCGTATTATCTTTCTTAAAAGTGTAATGAAAATCGCAAATCAGCACATTTTGCAAGGTCGAAGACACATATGCCCACGAATATGGGGCGATTTAGTTTAAGTTTAATATTTTACAACATTCAGCAACAAAATTTAGATTGAAATACCTACACGCGTTAAAAGCAAGTTTCGAGATAAGTTTTCATTTCTTTTCTGCATGAAACGGTTTATATCCTTCCTCTTTCTAAGATTCTCCGTGATTATTCCAATGAGGCACTGTTCAATAATTTTAGAAGATATTTTTAGAGTGGCTTTTGCCTTGAGGAGGTATTAAAATCAATGAAAATTTTGAGCCAGGAAGTTGTTTAGAATTCCAATGTGTGAAGTAACTTTGTACTCCTAAATCAACTTTCAGGTACAACTGTTCCGTCCTTTACTGAATTACAGTCTTGTGTGGTATAGGTTAGGGACAAGTCTTCGGTCTAGTAGATAAGTGGGGATATCCATGACCTTCATTGTCAGATGCAGATTGCAATGTTTGCCACATCATTCAGCTGTATAAAGAAAGTTCTTCATCAATCACCAGTGTTCTCAAGAACTAGCTGCAATTCATTGTGAGAGTCATGTGGTACGTTTTGCATACAAGCGAGACTTCTTAAACGTAATGAGTCTCTGCGTCAATTGGTATGCTCTTTACGTCGACATTGCTCATTTCTAGTGCACTCAAGCATTTAAAATGTCCTCAGGGTAAACGTTTCAATTGAGACCAAACATACAGTTTCTTAGCATCATAATACATAATGCACTGTTTCGGCTTATGTTTATCGTAGCAATCTGTAAGCTTCAGGTGGTTTGCCTCACAATAATGTTTATACACCATCAAAAAGGAGGTACTGATACGGATCATTTAAAAGTTACATCATTTTCCCGATGCTTCCTGAGTATCTCTGTCTGCCACAGACTGTTACCGTCAGTAGTTAGTAATACCGAGTCATTCAAACACCCTGCATTGTCGTTTGGTTGGATTTTGGACTACCCCACGTGGTTTCAGAACGGTAAATATGTGAATACTACTGAATGATAATTTGACTCGGAGAATATTGAGAACTGCAGTTTGTCATATTAAAAGACACCCGCTTTAAAATGAACTGATTTCAAGGCAAAGGTTCGTCTGAACCTCAACGTTGACCCTTGTTCCTTTGGTATTTTACATAAGAAAGAAAGAGACAAATATGATCATACTTATAGTTTCAAAGCAAAACTTATCTGTTATACATAAGTTGGTGTAATATAATATATATGCAATTTTTACATGATACGATAACCCCATGGGACTCTTGAATCTTGGAAAAAGCGCCCAGCCAGCATCAAGACACGCATACTTTTATGTAGGATAAGTTAATTTTCACATAATACCTATGCTTAGCTAGTGTGTCAGAAAACAAGTTCTGCAGCTCTGTTTAATACGTTGAAACTGTGGAAGAAAATGATTGGTTTTGCGTGTGTTTAAGAGCATATAAGCAAATTTTAGGTCATATAACGCTGAGGTGATGATGAAAATAAAATGTTGTGTCCACTGGCACACCACAACATCTGTCACGAGCTGCCAATGGCGTGAGCCAGAGTGGCTTCCTGTGTCAGAAAACAAAGGATAGCTATCCTGTTGCAGTTTGTTAATTTCCCGTTGATGACATAGAGCTTTGTTATCCACACATATTTTCCTCAGATCGTTTGCATGGACTATGAACTCTTCAATGCAGCAAATACTACTTAATGTAGATGTTTACACGTATTTTGTGATAGTTGCACCGTACAGTAAATGGACGATGTAGACTAATATGCCATATGACTGAATTAAGCTTTCCTGAATGAAGCTTTCGTGACCGATAACACCCATATCGACGGTTAGGCGGAGACAGCGTGTGTTCCAACTGTATTAGTTAAGTTAGGTGATGAGATTTTTATTCGCTACCATATGTTCAATCAGCACTTGTTGCGGGAAATATAATGGATTTTTTCCATCACAGAGCTGTTTCTTGGACAAGTGGTTGCAACAAAGACATGGAGGGACTGTTATTTTTGAAAGCTCATCAACAAAGAAGATACGGGCTTAAAATGATTAAACGACACCCGTATCGACAGTTAGACTGATATATACACTGTGTTACAGACGCCTTTGACTTACGTGATGAGATTTTTATTGAATACCATATGTTTAACCAACCCTTGCTGCGGACAATATACTGGACACTGCTTAAACCTGTTATCAGTGCGGAACATGATGATTTTTGTCAGCAAGGCACTGTTTCATGTTCAAGTGGTTGTAATAAACACCTGGAGAGACTATTCTTTTTAAAAGCTCATTATCAAAGAAGATACGGGATTAAACGTAGATAATTAAGAATTAGAATAATTGGGACCAGCTATCAATAGCGATTAAAAGAGTCAACAGTATAAATGTATATTAAAGTAAATATTATATTGCGTAATACACAACTAAATTCGGGATTAAATTCATACAGTTTCTAAAGTTTACCGGTTTATTCAAGTACTGGTCTGAAACCTTTTTATACCATACTGAGAACGAGTTTTATTTCGGACCCCGGATAGGCGGGTTATGGCAGCTATCGCTTCGACTGCACGCACCGACCTCTTTATCCTGGTCGAGGATATAAGCATTCGTGTGTAGCAGACAGACTTACATCGCGACCCAGTAATTTAGTCTTATCTAAATACACAGTCACTCTAGATTTCCTTCTCAGAAATCAAGATATATAGAACAAAATGTAGAAAGTTATATATATATATATATATATATATATTATAAATACATACATACATACATATATGTATCAGAAACTAGGATGTCGAACCAAAAATGTAATATATCTTCTAACATGCAAAATCTGTGGCGCACAATATATTGGAGAAACAGTTGATTTCAGAAAACGAATGAATAACAACAAGAGCCACATTCGCAACAATATCAACGCGAAATTCGCCATTCACTACAACTCGACTGCGCATTCAGTCTAGTCCCTCGACGATATACTACCGATTGATTCTACTCAGGGGTGGACCGATATAGAACGTAAGGAATGATACTGGATAATTCGGCTGAAAACTCATGGAAAGTTCGGCCTAAATGAAAAAGTCTAACCTTCCTAATACAATGTTATCAAAAATACAGCCATGCATCAGTTTATCGGACTTACGCAATTGTTTTGATAATATTTACCCAAATAAATAGTCCGTAACTCTTTAGTTGTATTATAGTTATTATTATTAGTAGTATTAGTGGTAGTAGTAGTATCAGTATTAGTAGTATTGATGTTGTTATTATTAATATTAGTAGTAGTAGTATTTGAAAACTCTTGGCTTTTATCCCTCTATACTATGCTCTTGACTTACTTCCTTAGTACATACATGCATAACTTTACCAGGATATACTTCCTTTTTCACATTTTGATAATAGCGTTGACTTTTTCCCCGCGCATAGTGTCAGTCCCTTGTTCCAAGCCTGGAATTAGGTCACAACAATTTGGCTTTCTGTGTGATACACACGATAAACACTTCTTTGAACTTTTTTTACGCAACTTTGTTGGGCTGATGCAAGCATAACATAGATATGTAGTTTTCCCCTTTTAGGTATATTTTTAATTTTGTCTTCTTTCTCTCTTCTATTTGTTATCATTTGTTTGTGTATTTCCCCATCATTGAAACATGCAGGAGTCAATAATTATTTTTGACCTTTGTGTTTAGTGTTTGTTTTGTGCATGTAAATTGTTTCGTCCCCTGACGAAGAACCTGTTTAGCTCAAAAGGTCGGGCAATTGTTTTGGATTTGCTTTGTTATCAACTTTTGTGTCATTATATATATATATATATATATATATATATATATATATATATATATATATATATATATACATTATATATACATAGTATATATTCTTCTGACAGAAAGAGTCAATCTCTGTGGTGTCCATTAAAACAGAATTGTTTGTTTGTAACTGTATTGTAACTCAGAACAGCACGTCCAACCCATCTTCATCCCTCTTCCTCACTTAGATTTCAATCTTACTATCTATCAAAATTAATGGACTCATACATACATACATCGCCCCCTCTAATTATAATAATAATACTACTAATAATAAATTACACAGAGGACGGTCCACTGCAATGTTACAAAAGTTTAATTATCTTTTGATTAATATATACTAATCTAAGCTAAAACTCGCCTTGAATCTATATGCTAATATAGAAAGGTCTAGTCTCCTGAAAAATAACATTATATGTTGCGTTCATTCCTGCAATATCTCTCAAATATTTAATCAGAGGTCTGGGAGAGGTAGATATATAGATAGAGAGAGAGAGAGAGAGATTGTATCAAAACGATAAAGTTTAATTGATTGATATACTTACTGCCATGCGTGTAAACCATACGCTATAGTTCTCAAGAGAAGAGTGACAAATAGCCATTCTTTGAATTTGTCCATTTTCTCATATTCACATGTTCTCCACTAGACACCATATGATACATATAATTCAGTGTAGTGTTTAATACATTATGAAACAAACTTCCCTCTTATATGCGACACGGTGGAGTGTAAGGAAAATGTAGTATTTCAGGATCGAAACATATTGTTTTCTTTGTATTGTTTGAATTTTCGCATTGTTAGCAAGATGGAGGAGTTAAAAGCGTAAAAGTGAAACATGTATATATCATTTTATCTTTGCGTAGACTGAGCCAGGGCATCAAGAGATACAGAGGTTCAGACTAAATTTGGCATTTTACCTTTGTATGACTTGAGACGTTTATATTGTAACAATAGAGCACAACGTTTGTACTTTTGGGCGACACTGAAGTACGTCAGAGCGGTCTTGCAAGTCCAATGCACTTTGGGCGAGACCACAAGATCAAAAAGTAAAAGCACTATCATTTATTTATTACATACCCTCTCTTTCACAAAAATGATTATTTAATTGTTACTATCTTAAGAATAAAAAAGTAAACGTCTTGAAATAAATGAAATCTTAATAAAATATTGTGTAATCATCTTTAAGTGTAACAAATAATGAATATACGGAGTAACGTCGTTATCATTTGGCTTCTGTTACATCATGTAAGGATAATTTATAAAAGAGTAATGAATGAAATCTTAGCAAGAATTACAGTGTAACAGTTCTTTCACGAGTTTGTTCATATTTAATCACCTAATCTTACAATAAAACATGGAATAAATGACCTTTTAGACACCACTGAAACTTTTGTGAAAGTTCAGACAAATTATTTTTCTTGCTGAACAACAGTTTATGAAATTGTATGTTATATAGATTTTGTGGGATATTGCGATATATTTACGAGGACAAATGATACCATCAAATAATTAGAAAAGAACAGATCACGAACAAGACGAAGTATAATAAATTATCCAAGACACTGTTTAGACGTCACCGTTTAAACTGTTTAAATGACTTAGTTGTACTAAGTGAAGAACAATTTGGAGATAGGATGAGAAACAGTTTTAGTAAAACGACTTTCGAGGTTGATGTTAGCATAATTCTATTGTTTAGCTGTTGTATAATCCAATCAAAGTAAACATACATAAAGGAGACCATTTCTTTAATATGTACAATCACACGCACATGTGTCTGTCCATAAGGATGCGCAAAATTGTAAACAGCTAACTTCCCTCCAACAATCACTACAGGTGACTTAACTCGCATCACTATTACAGATACGGAGAGGTCCTAAACTATCGGAGGAAGGCTTTCTTAACATTGTTTCAGAGCCGCCACCGGTGAGACCAGAGCCAGCCACAATCGAGTAACATTGTAGGTCGCAGTCCCAGGAATTTCTCAATGGGCTTGCCTGCATACTCGTTCTGTGATTTCCCCACGACATTTTGTTGATGTTACTGAACAGTGAATGGTCCTTCGGGTACTCGCTGGTGTCGAATACGGACGTGAATAGATCCATGTCCGCGTATACGTCTTTGGTTGTTATGTGCATCAGTCTTAAAGATCCAGGCGTATTCAGTTCCTTATGAAAAGGACTAAAGATGTAATGTTTTCGAAATTCTTGACAACTATATTAAGTAATATAATATAATTCCCTTTTTAAGTTCCTCTTGCTATTGAATTCAGGCTGTTGTTGCTGTTTGTATTATCTGACACTAAATAGTGCACATTTGCATTGCTTTATTTACAACACCTAAGCTGCAATGAGGTGTAGAACATCTAACATCTCTACCGCTATCTCTGTACCTCCTACTGGTAAAAGCTGTAAATGCTAAAAGATCACCATCACGCATACTAACCATATAGCATACGTTACATACAGTAGCAATGATATGTTTAAAAAAAATGTGTCTTGTCAATCCATCCTTACACAATATTTTTATTATTCGGTACAACGTTACCTGAAATGACTGGGTACAAACCACACCTTAATATAATAATTCACATTAATCAGGGATAAACAATGCATATGTATCCTTTTTTGCCGACGACATTGTCGGCACGTGCGTTAACGTTTGATTTAAAAAAGTATATATTTTTGTTCAGTTTGTCTAGCATGAAACTGAATGTGTTTATTATTATTTAGTGTACCCACCACATCCCAGATTGGTCACATTGACCGGCATTTCACACTTCAGTGAATACGTTAAGTTCTTGATTTAGCTTAATTTCTCTGCAACTGTCGTATTTACAGTCCGAGATCCTGAAGGCTATCTTTAGCATTACTATATATTTTTGTAATTCTACTGTCTGAAAACGTTCAAATATTTATGCATGATGAATCAAGTCTTGGACACACATGCCAGATCTAATGGTGTCATGCAGATTATGTGATGCTGTTTCCTGATGGCTCTTAAAAAGTGGCTGAACGGAAATGGCGGCAAGTTTGTCGGCTTTGTATTCGTTCTGTATCACAAAACCGATAATGATGATGACTGTTTTTTCCAGCACAGACAGATGTTTACGATATTACACTGTTTTACTAGTAATTAGCTAGCTATTAAACTGGTGGATGTGTTTTTTTATATTTTATTGTTTTTATTTTAAGTAAAGTGCAAAATGTCACTTCCGTCACCATTTATACCGACGGCGGACTAAAACTTCACTAAAATATTGAACAATTTATCCATTTCCTCTTTGCCCTTTTACCTGTTTAGGAAAAATCTGCAAATTGAGATCAATACAGATGTTTTTAAATATATTGTCCTACTTTTTACATTTTACATTATCTTATTTGATACAATATCATATAAAATATTGTGAATTCAGTTAGCTGCGCGAGTCCTATATAGTATAATGGCATTATATGTAAACGGTATTCATCTCATTTAGAGATATATTTACTCATGTTGGAGGTTTTATACCTTTTTCTTTTTACTTACCCAGTTCTAATAATGTGTAATGTATATTACAATGTTTTATAGTAATAATCTGCTCCCATACTCAATTCATGCAAATTGTATGAACGCTTTATTCCAAGTTCTATTATGGTTAATGCAAGTTGGTTTATTGTAAAGATTTATTTTGTGACGCTCCAGAAAGTGTATAGCGGTTGTCTCGAAACAATTGACGACAATTTTAAAGATTGTCTCGATACTGTTTGTATTCCCTTTCAATAACACAAAAAGCGATTGTTACAATGAACGCAATCATTTCCTTACATGTATTATGTAGACGATTGGTGTAGTAGAAGTGTTGTATGACTAACAGGAAATTAACATTAAAAGAAACAGTCACTTAAAGAACTAAATTGTATTTCATTACGTCTATTGTTTTACATATCAGAGTATGTCAGAACATATACATGCATTCATATATATATATATATATATATATATATATATATATATATATATATATATATATACAGAGAGAGAGAGAAAGAGAGAGAGATTGTGTCATGCATGGGGTCTCTCATACCAAGCATATCAAACACCTGCGTGAGCGTGGCTTGATAGTCTATGTTTTCCTCAATTTCCAAGGACCTCAATACAACAGACGTTGTCAACTGAAAGGTCTTTAAACGCCGAAATACTACATTAATTTCCCTCGAAACACTTAATGACAACACATCGTGAAACTCTAACTTCACACTTGCATGGTTTCTCTCTTGCTTTATATATTTTGAAATAGTTTCCATTCTTTCCTACATATTTATATGTCTACTTAAGTGTCAAAGTTATACATCAGATATGAGCTGTAAAACTGTGCACTGACGTGGACTTCACGGTAATTATTTATTCCTTCCATTGAAGCCCTTGAAGCTGCGTACATTCGCGCAAGGAAAAACACTCCATATGTTTAATATCAATTAAATCCGTGCTCTGAAAAAGATATTTGTATAGAACAAAATGGAAAATGAATCACCTGATACAAATATACACGTAAAGTGTGCATCTAAAACTGTTTCTACGTGATCGTACAGTTAATTAGTAGCAAGGATATCACAGGCGATGACATAACGATGGCATTCAGGGCATTTGCGTTGGATTGCTGTTCTAAGTGAACAGTTTAGATCATCCACAAGTGATCACACGTTTGAAAGTATGGTCCACGTTGAATAACTCATAGGAGAGCGTTGGTTAATAGCAACTAGTCTTTACACAATCGTGGCATTATCTAAATAAACAGTATTTTCGGCATGCTGAAAATGTATTAAGTTTTTAATTAACACTGGATCTCAAATTGGATACATTGGGACTTTTAATATTTTCAAATAGATGAGGCGTGAAATTTGTCAGTGTGAACAGCAAATAACAAAACAAATTTTTGATACGACTGGAGAACACGTCACTTTATATGCTTGAAGCACGGACGAAAAGGAAAACAACCCTTACACAAAAATATATAAGTGAATGGGGTGCTGACAAAGACATACATAAACATACACCAAACATCAAACATACAAACATAAATAATTTTGGCAATACGATTTAAGTTTTACTTGATTTGCCAGTCATTGAGTACTATCTCTCTTTTCTAGAGACACGGGTGGCCCCGAAAAGGGCCGTTATGTTTAGCACGCCTAGTTATGTCCGCACCCCGCAGGTTTGGCACCTCACGTACATCTACCACTCCATCTGTCTCTACCCCAAGGATTGATTGAGACGGGAAATGCAGATGGGGGATGAGTGGCTTCATCCTCCCAATCTTCTGTTGGAGGGACTGTGAATGTTGTTTGCCTCCTCCGTACTATATATACTTGCAGATGATGTTGTGGCTGCCACCGCTGCTGTGGTTGCTGTTGCTGCAGGAGTGAAGATGGAGTATGATTAGCTTTACCGTCCCAATCTTCTGTTTGAGGGACTGTGCATGTCTGTCTCTGTTGTTGCTGTTGGGGTTTCTGTCGCTGCTGTGGTTGTTGTGACTGCTGCTGTTGCTGAGGTTGCTGTGGATGTCGCTACATCCTCACCGTAAGCTTGACAGCACAATTAGGTCGCATCATCATCTGAAACAGCAGCTTTGCTGTATCCCTCTTCTTTTTCTCCTCTTATTCATCCATTTTCCTCATTTCCTACACCTCCAGTTCATCTAAGAGGTGCCTGGCATACTCCAGGTATGCTCTCATTTATCTTAGCTTTTCTAGCGTACTCATTCTTCTTTAGTTGTTGACTAGTTACCGTGGGTGGTGCACTGGTAAACGTACCACTTTATATGCTTAAGCATGAACATGAAGGAAAACATCCATCACAGCGAAAATACAACCCTCACACAGAAACAGAAACATAAATTACGCGAACCTAAAAGAAAACTATCTTTACTTAGCTTTTTACACAAGGGTGAGAGAGTGTTTATAGATACTCTATACAAACATACACCAAACATACAAACACACATTTTTATAAGGGAAAGAGGTTTTTTTGGGTGGGAAAAAAGACAAAGACAGACACAAATATACAAATACAAAACATGAGTTGTATCTCTCTTTTCTAGAGAGCTGGGGGCCCTGAAAAGGACCGTTGGGGATTTGGTGAGTGGTCTCGGGTTTAACGTCTGGGAGGACGGCCGCTTCGCACCACATTCTTCACCATAGTACAAGGCCGTCTCCTTTTGAAGAAGAAGGAGAACTTCTCATAGTCCATCTTGCACTCCACTTCTCCTTCTTGCTGCTGCTGATTCTGTTGTTGTTGTTGCTGTTGTTGCTGCCTCTGCTGCTGCAGTCTTTGTCTCTCGTCCCAATCTTCTCTTTCTTGACTGATCTCCTCACGCAGGACATCTTCTGCCGGGTCCTGCTCCATTTTCAAGAAGAGAGACGTCTTCCTATCAATGATGTTCTGGATCACGTGGTACCTGCCCCGCTGCATGTTCACCAGAGCTTCACTCAACCTCGCAATCTTCGATGGCATCTTTAGATGACGACGAGTCAACGAGGGTGACACGACTGACTGACTGACTGATCTTAAATTATACACGTTTTCGGCCATACGGCCATGTACGTGTAGTTAATACACACAAATCCCTCGCTGTATGGTTTCCCCTTTTTCGGGGGTTCATTGAAGGCGTGATTTGGGAGAGTGTGCAATTTATTTACCCTTATGATTGTATCTGGAGAGGCGAACTGCACGGCAAGGGAGGTGCGAAGCAGCATGGAGGTATTGAAACGCCACGAACATACATGATCAAATTCTGCCCAGTTAGCTAAGTCGGGCTGTCCTTAAAACCAATTATGTGCTAACCACATGTTTAATTATGACAATTTTATCAGTTCCTACTTTATTTCTTTGTTTATTTAAACCATTCAGGTATGCATTTTGCGTACATAGTGTACATAATTATTCCAAAAATAATACCAATCAATGAGTAAAAGTTTCTAATTTCCTTTTCCTATCACGCACAATTTTTCTTAATTTATAGTTATATTTTAGAGGTGCCTCGAATTCAGTTGAATTTATAATTTAAAAAGTATAATAAAAAGGGGTTTTTGAAAAACCAAACTGAAAACCCCATATAGTCAGGCAATTTTGATCAGGCTGCCACTGGACCGGAGAGCTGTTGCTTCCATATTTTCAATCTGGCGCACTGGCACTATTAGTCTTGGACAGGCTGATTCAATTCCAGTCGTCGTGGTGCAGCTGTCCCAGGGAAGTCGGCTTGTTCTGACAGTTTCTTCTCCTGGCTTGATGCACGCCTGGCCAGGCTTGTCACCCGCTGCGTCGTGGTACTTCTTGGTCAGTTCGTTGAATTTCCTAGTACTCCTAGACTTCCGTGGGGGGGGGGGGCACTCGGCTCACATCTGTGACGGTCTGTCCCGTATAGTGCAGTCACGCCCTGTACTTCCATTATTAAATGTTGTCGGATGGTCGAGAAACACAACAGGTGGACCCCTCCCCTCTTCCTACCATAGCAGGTGCAGTTCAGTTCTTGTAATGTTGCTGGCATGACGGCTGGTTGCTGACAGATGGAATTGAATCTGACTCGACTGGTGAACGCACCGCTTTATATGCTTGAAACACGGACGTGATGTAAAACATCTCTCAAACTTGGAACGCGGACGTGAAACAAAACGTGACCCAGATCGATAGAGAGAAATGTGAAAGAGCATGTGCCTATGGCTACGATCGATATAGAGGAATGTGAAAGAGTATGTGCATACTATTTTGTTTGCAATACATAAACAAGACAACACCAGCAATTGTTTAATAAATCAATATGTTTAATACTAAGAAGAATCTTCTCTAACTAAATGCAAACAAACAAACACTATTAAACATGAACATATTTGCAGTGTTGACAACTTTATGGTGTCAAACTTGACTTCCACTGATCTAAGCACTGTCATTTTGGCATCGATGCAGATTACGTTTCTCAGCTAAAGACAAGAGATACCCATAATGTTCACAAAACCATCTTTCTATTTTATCATCTTTTCTATAGTACTCACGATCAAAACAAGTCACTAAATGTTCTAAAGTAAATTAAAGAATACGTTGATAAAGAAAATACACACAATAGTACAATATTGTCCACGCACCATGGAATCTGATCCTTGTAATCTCACATTATTGAATCGAGTGGCGACAGTATTTCTTCCCATAAAGTCAATGATGTCATCTTCCAAAGGAGGTAATCCATAAGAATCAAAATACTCCACATTCATCTTTGGGAAAGTAGACCGCTACTTAATGGGTTCCTGGTCGATGACTGTCGTCTGTGTTGATGACATAGGCTTGAACGTCTTTAGGTTTGCAATGAGGAAGTTCATCTTTAGCACAAACCACAGGATTCTAAGAAGCGGTATACGAACTGCTATTCAACAGGTAATGAAGTTCCCAGGTATCCATTTTTATTTCTTTTTCACAAGTAATAGTAAGTTATCAATTCAAACCTGACTTTGTCCTTGAAAAGTTATGTCAAGGAAGTCGATGAACCACGGGTTGTCTCTGAACACTGTTGCAAGAGAGCTTAGATGATTTGAACTCCAGAAAAGTCAATGAAGGTAAAGAATGATCACGCAAGTCTTTATATAACTTTCTCAAAATCTTTTCTTCTGAGAGGAGAGACAATGCCTCATCCAAAGACACTTTCAACTTTTCTTCTGAACTCATCGTCATACATGTGTCGTGTTGTTTCTGATTAGGATGACAGATTTGATATCCATAACAATGTGCTCTGGTCGGGTCTATAATTTATTCAACCAAGTCCCTAGCAAAACAGGAGACTAAATGTTTTTCCTGTTTTGGCCATCTTGACATCATCATTATTTTAGTTGTGTCTTCTTTACTTGTGGTTTGTGTCTGCTGGTGTGGTGATTCTGTGTCAAACACATCCTCATCGCCTATCTCCATAGGGTCCTCGTGTTCCATCTTTCTAATAGTCTAGAATCATTTCTCGCAAACAGTTTATTTCTAGAGTATTGTCAAATTCTGCATACAAGATGACGTTCACTGTGTTAGCCAGAGATGTGGCAAACTGAAGTTCCACACGAAGTTAGCCTGATTTTATGGGTGGAATTGTGCTTCGTCGCTGCTTTAATCAAATCTCATTACAAAGCATATCCTCCTGCAAAATTTTCATACGAAATATCGTGGCCGCTGTTGGTCCCTACCTGTCCTGTGCCTTCAAATAGAGTCACGTAAGATCTCAAGTTATTTTTCTGGGCAAAGTTAGCTTCTAAAGGTCTGGTACACAACGTCTGGCCATCTCGAGTGACTTCTATCTTGGCGACGTTGAAGTGTTGGAAGTCGAAACGATCTTGATCGATGGCTTATTTGAGAGCTGCATTGCTAACTATGCCAATGAGCAAACGTTTGGGGAGCTGTCCTTGGAAAATATGATCTTCGATCTTGGATCGGAGTCCAAAGGTGACGGTAAAAGTTTTCAAGTCAACTCAGATCCAACAGGATACTTGGCTGTCGTTCTGCTCAAAGTTTGCCTGATGTCATTTGCCACTTTAGGTAAGACTTCTACACGGCGCACGTAAAGTATAGTTTTTTATGCTGTTTTTGTACTCGTTAGCATTCATCCACCAAACAGAACACTGAACTACTGCGATTCAGTCTCAGGCGTACATCCACTCCCTTTAACAAAGACTTGTATTGCAACCACATGTCCAAATGCAAACGATACATCAGTTCTAAAATGTGTCCTTGTTTGCTTTTCCTTTGGCGGTCGTTAAATCCAACATTGTGGTCCTCATCATCATCTGCAATCAACGCTGTGTCGTTAAACTTGTTCAACGTGTCCGGTTTCCATACCACAGAAGTATCCAGATGTGTGTTACTGGCTTCTTTTCCGTACGTCAAGAGATTTTCCAAGTACGCTCGGTAAGGATAAGTATCCATGCTGCAGCTGACGACTTTGTTATTCAGATGCAAATCCACTTCACTGTGTAACGAATGCATGCAATTATTGACGGGAGCTACTTTTGCATCGGCGCCTGGATTGGTGTTGTCCAGTTTGAGCACTTTGAGTTTCAGGTACAAGTGACTGCTATTCAGATCGATGTAATCTTCAGTTTGTCCTTTGATTTCAAATTTGATAGAGGCTGATGTAGTCAAAGACGACATAGATTAAAATTCTACCCATTCGGATTATTTGCATCGTCATAGTGGTGGATGGCATGGTAAACAGACCGAGTTCTGACTTTAAACATTCGCAAGATTTCGGTGCATCATTTGTTTTTTCAATTAGTAAACAAACGCGTCCAATTCTCTGAGTGCTCCTGTTGTTCTTCTTTTCTTTTTCTTTTTCAGAACAACGTGTTTATGAGATTTGAAGTGGTTTCGACGTCTCTTTCTGTCTTGTCTTTGCTGTGGAGTTGAGAAAGAAGTAATACCAGAGCCAGAAGTGTAAAGCAAATTTATAGGGGCGTCTCAGCGACCCAAAATATGTTTTCCAGCTTCCAGCAACACATTTTTTCCTGCTCTCGTAAAGGTTTCTTTAGAATTGTGTTTGTCAATGAGGACGTTTTGAAGAAATACCTTTCCTTGCGTAAAAGCGGCATCTTTTAACGCATGGAATCCTCGAGTCACCATCGGTTTTAAGATGAGCGCTACCGTATGAAAAGCGGATTTGGACATATCTCCTAAACCATGTCTTCTTTGTCGAGCGACTATTTGGTACGAGGGATACATCTTGTGTTACAATTCACTGGAGAATCGTTTTCGAAGAGGTAGTTTCACCTTGACTTTTTCTTTGGAGAATAAACTATTTTGTACCAGATCTCCTTTTAATCTAATGTTAACGCTGTCAAATACGACATTGGAAATCGAAATTCTTAACCTGAAATAAATTGTTGCTCATAGCGCAAGTTAAATCAAACTTTGATATTGTCCTCTCTGAGCAGCATTTTTGTCCATTTTTATTTTCAATATTGAATCATAGCACACTAATTTTGAGGTAGTGTTTGGTAATTGATTATTTTAATAATCTGCTTTCTGATGGTTTGAGAGTTGCCATATATAGGTCAGTATTAATAGGTTTGGTTTGGTCTTGTGGGTTCCATGGAATTTTCATTACATGATAGGCTATACATAGTGGCCAGTATATTTACTGGCGGAAGTACTAGAGGAAACTCTGGGAAGAACTGCCAACCCACGAGAAGCTACTAGCAAACTATCTCACATAACTACATAGGCAAAGTCAAGGCTTGAACCCATGTGGACAGATGTGAGATGACAGTGATCTGTTCAGGCGAATGCCTTAGACCACTGTTCCATCCGGGGCCCCAAGTGTTCATAGACCATAGTATATATGTGTGAATTAATTAAATTGATTGAGGCATATAAGCTGTCTCACTGCGTTACCGTCAACATTCCCAAGATATGAATATTCTGCAGTTTCATTAAATGCATCATCTGTTTCTGCAGGAATAATATCGCCAATTTCAATACCAATCTTGTGCAGAACAGCACGCGCCACAGTTATGACAGCAGTATTATTAGGGGCAACTCGTAAACCATCATGTAAACAGTTGAATCTGCGTTTCAGTATTCCAAAGGTCTGCTCTATTTTAACTATTGCCATGCAAAGGGCGTTGTTAAATTGTTAATATACATTCAATATAAAGTCAAGTTCTTAAGTTGTTAAATAAGTTACTAATTTGTACATGTAGTATATTTATATCAGATAAATGTTAAACTTATGACCTTGCACATAACACAGATCTAGATTGGGAACATTTCTTTTCAAATGAAAACATAGTATCATTGTATATCCTGCGACTTTTAATGTTTGTAAAATACATGTTCACCAATAATAAAAATAATTATCTCTATCCATTATCAAATTTAAAAATTATAATTATACTTACGAAGAGGTATGTAATCTGTTATTCTGGCTGAAATTTATTTCATGTATATATGATATTGTTATCATTTAATATTTAGTCATTTTTTAAAATCTGATATTTATAAATTATACTCATCTTACCATTCTCAAAATTATGACATAGAACACTATCTAGGAATACTCTTGAATCATGGGCTGATCCTGGTCACTTAGCAACACAGGTTGTAATTTTAAAGTGTGCATCACACACCATCTGAAATTGAAATAAATTGAAGTAATTCTTATATGTAAAGAAGTTATAGGAACAAGTTTTCAGACTAAAAATATAATAATTGTCCGTAAACAAAAAATTCTTATTAACACTTAATACTTGTGTATTATGAAATGATCTTCATGAATGAGGTGACATTCATGTATATTCGACCAATATCATTTAAAAATTATTCTTGATCAGTGATATTTTGTCACATCTATAATGACCATAGTATTGAATCAGAATAATTTGTACTTGAATTTGATGAATCAAATTAATAACATACAATACCTCTTGTAATGTATTATTATCATGGCATATGATATAATATTTGTTTTTAAATCAATCTATGAATTAGACTCTATGGCATTAAGAACTTCGATATCTTTACTACATAATAATGGTGATATTACATGCCATGTTGGCATTGTTGAATGTTATATGTGACAAACAAAGCAATTAGTGTATGTGAGCAATTACTACTACATGTACTACTTCTATTAATAATAATACTATATTTGTTATCAGTTTTCATAGAATGATTAATACCTCTATTTATTTATGTATTTCTTTTTACGTTGGTTTATCTGTCTGTATCATTTACTATTTTGCATGCGAGAATGTACTTTGATTAAATTACATGTCGAAACTATTAAATCATAATTGCATCATGATTTATTTTTGCGCATTAATGACAACGTTGAAAAATAATATACAACAAATTATATATTCATAATATTTGTTTTATACCTGCACATTCAATGAGTGAAAACCTTTCCTATTTAAAAAAATCCTGTTCATTTGATGTGGGTGCATCCAATCACAGTAAGACATCCTAGTTAAGGAAACAAATAAAAATTGGCTACATAATAATAACTAAACGTCCTCACAAATGACAAATAAATGATGCTGTATGAAATATATACATGTCATATTGATTACTTTCAGTTGAAAAAAATAAGTATTCCTGCTTCAGGAGGGACTCGTGCATGTTTTTATAAACCATCCACAACTGTTTATCTATAGCCCAACAATTGATATACCAGCATAGAATAATGTTAAAGTCTATATCTTGATTGGTATATGCCAACGTATGCAACAATTATGCAGATCCATGTGAACAGACATGAAAAGTATCATATTTCTCTTAAGGGACTGAAATAAGCATATAATTGGATGTCTACACAAACTGTATCATTAGTAGGTACTGAATTTATACGAGATGCAAACAGTTTTTCAATTAAAAAATTCATATATTTTTCAGAGACCTAAAACATATTTACTACATGGAATACCCTTCTTTGCATATTTATATTTATTATGGTTATTATACAGTTATATTCCATGATAAAACTTATTATATGAAGAATGAAAGTTGCATTTATTGAGCATTCTATTCCAATATTTTTAAATAGTATATAAACTTATACTAATAATTGTAATATTAATACTGCTACTACTAATAATAATATAATTCTAATTTTATGACAAATTTAGGTAGAAATTGCACCATATAGACTTTTTAAAAGTATATACAAAATGATACAATAGATTATGCACGAGCATATTGACACTGTGAATATTTGTTTGGTACTCCATAATATTCCGTTACCGTTTAACCATGCTGTTGATTTAGGTACGGGCTTGCGTATGTAAGCTGTATATGTTTATCATTAGAGAAGGGGAGGTTACTAACATAAATACAATAAAGCATTTGATGATGATGCGTACCCACCTGCTATTTTGTAGAATTGTTGTTTTACCGTTGTCAATTCGTCTTCAATTGGAGATTGTATGTACTGGCAAGCTAGTGACGCTATGGCCTTTGGAACTCTGATTGCAACACATGGCTCACAGTCGGCTGCGATAATCACGTGCAGTCCCGGATTAGCCGCGTATGGGCTTCACTTGCAAAATATCGAAGTGTACAAAGCACCTGACATTGCGGTGAAAGTGATCTAGATCGATTTGTTAATGGTAATAGGAAACGTTCCAAAATTGATACCGGAAATAATACTGTTTTCTTTTGAAATCTAAATTTCTGAAAGCATTCTAAATCATCCACATCTTGTAACGATAGCCTTTCCTTATTTTTTTACACAAATTCTACGGCGTTTACGTAGGCGATGTGCGTACGCCATTGTTGAGTGTATTCTTGAGTTAGGTAAGACGCTATCTCATTTATTTGAGTGAAATACTCAAAGTTGAGTTTAGTGGTTCCATCAGTTTGGATTCGTGAATCGAGATTTGAGGGCATACTCAGGTATTTGAGGGAAAACTCAGATTTGAGTGTGAGTGTGGACTTGATGTGTTTCGTGAATACGGGGCCAGGACACTAGAAAATAAGACTCCGATTTAAGATAAGGTAATGCAAACCCAGTGTCTGAAAAAGGAAGCTCCAAGAGCGAGGCAGGGTGGAGGAAAATCACTTTACGTTTCTTTCTATTAAATATGCAAGGATTATCTATAAAAAGAGTGAATACACCTAAAAGAAAAAGACCCAAATGAAATATTGTCCAAAAATGATGGTGTTCTCCTACATAAACTTGGACAAATGAATTATCTGTTTTGTTTATATAAAATTTTACATCATTTGCTTTGCTTAGACATTTAAAGAAAACAAGAGTAAAAGAAATTCTGGGGGAATACTTGTATATTTTAGAGATAAATTTGTTTGGGATAATACCTTTGTTTGCGGGTATGAAGATAATATAATATGGGTTAAATTTGATGCTTCAATATTTGGGAAAAAATTGATTTATGTATTTGCCTTTGCTATATTGTACCGGATGGATCTACTAGGCAATCTATAACGGATGCAACTATTTTTGAAATGCTCTGGCAATCTTTGGTAAGAATAGGACATTATTCGAATAAAAGATTCTAAATGTATCATAAGTGGTGATTTTAATGCCCGAACGTCAACACGAACATATCTTGTTGTTGATGACAATAGTCGATGTATGTATGCATTACCCGATGAGTATATTGTTGATGACTATAATAATAAACCACGTGTTTTGCAAGATGCAGCCAGACCCTAATGGAATTCAGTTACTTGACATTTACAAGCAGACATGTTTACGTATAATGAACGGGCGTGTAGGTAATGATAAGAATATTGGGCAGTATACATATGTTGTACACGGTGGATGTAGTTTAATAGATTATGTTATTGCTTCTCAGTCCATTTTCAGTAATTTGCTTTCGCTTGATGCTAGTGAGCCTAACATTTTGTCAGATCATTGTGTCTAATGCTTTACGTAACAAAATAACAATATTAATGATGCAGAAGAAATATTTATGAAAGAAAGGATGCAGTGGTGGTCCAGATATGATTATTAATGAGTAAAGATACACTTTTCAATACATTCTGTAATTTTTTCAATGCTGTATTTAAAGTGGTCACTTTCCAGAAATGTGGTCCGAATGTCTAGTTATACCATTGCATAAGAAGTGGAATGTATCTGATGCTAATAATTATACAGGTATAAATCTTCTGCGTTACATAGGTACATTATTCACACGTAATAGACTTACTGACTGGGCAGAAAACAATCTTTTTTATATTGAAACACAAGCGGAATTTAAAAGAAAAAACATTAGAACAGTTGGAAATTTTTATTATTTTACATGGGTGTATCTCACTTTTTATTAATCGAAGAAAAACATTATTTTGTGCCTTTGTTGATTTTACCAAAGCGTTTGATTACATAGTAAGTGATAATGTATGGTATAAATTAATAAGCTTGGTTTAAGGAGAAATATTGTAGATATAATCAAATCGATGTACAGCAATGTAAAGTCAAGAGTTAAATATAATAATATGTTAAATGATGAATTATCTTGTATTATTGGAGTCCGGCATGGTGAATGCTTGTCACTCTATTAATTTTTCAATGTTTGTAAACGATTTAGAGGACTAGTGTGTCCTGCATGGAATTGAAGGTATATATACTGGCATGTTACAACTTTTTATTTTTTATACGCAGATGATATTACCATCGTTTCATGTTCGCCGGAAGGCAAGCAGGCCAGGCTAAGTTATTTGAAAGATTACTGTGCTAAGAAGAAACTTGTGGTTAACCCTTCCAAACAAAGGTTATCATTTTTAAAAAAGGTGATTTTTGAGTTAGAAATATGGAATTCACTTACTTTAATGAAAAACTAGAAATTGAAGTTTACATATCTTGGACTTTTTATGAGGTCTGATGATTCCTTTATCGAAGCACATACACCATTGGCAGGGCAAGCAACAAAAAACGATATTTTTACTTCCAAAATACCTTTATAAATTTGGATCTTTAAACACAAGTCATGTCATGAATCCTTTTGATATACTGGTACAACCGATTTTAAATAATGGTTGTCAAGTTTGGGGATTTATTCCTGCTTAATGCATTGAAAGAGTGCACTTACAGTTTTGCTAAAATATATTAGTAGTGAAGAAGACACACACACTGATTCTATTTATGGGGTGTTAGGGTGTATGGTGGTAATAGTAAATAGATTTTATTACATTGTGAATTATTAGTTTAAGATATTAGACGCAAAGGAGGACAAATGTAACAGATATATATACCAAATAATATTGAACGATTTAGGAGCTCTACCCAATACAGCAACTTGGACATATTTAGTTAAAGAGTTATTGTTAAGATTAGGATTATGTGATGTTTGGGTTAATCAAATGGGTTGGTAACACTGACATATTTTACAGTCATTTAAATTAGGCTACCGGACAATTTTATCCAAAGTTGGATGGATCGTTTTAAGAACAGTAGTCGAACATTATTTTGTCCAAATATTGTAAATTTCGATCAAACTTTTACCTTGAAATATAGAAATCCAATTGCTAAATTTAGAGTATACCCTCGCAGAATCGAAGTTGAAGCTGGTAGATGTGCGAGACCGTATAAACCAATTTATGATAGACTTTGTTCTATGTGTAACCTCTTTGAAGATGAATATCATTTTCTCTTCGAATGGTTATTGTATAAAAATCTAAGAACCAAATATATAGAGAATATTTCAGACAAATACCAAATATGTTTAAATTTGTACAACTTATGAAGACATGCAAAACTAGAGCTTTGAAAATTTGGCCACTTACATTTATAAAGCTTTTAATCATAGAAATACCGTCGTATATTCAGATATATTGTAAATATTTTGAATGACCAATACTTCAGTATGAATCTGAGTTACATAACTTCTGATTTTGTGTTCATATTATTACCCTTAATAATGCAAATATATATTTCTCCCTACGGATAAATATTGTGAATTAACCTGCTTATTTCATTTGCATCTGCATCAATAAGTAGTTTTGTTGCTTTTTATATTTTCTTTATATATTGTTTACTATAGATGATGATACCTTGTTGTTTATTGTACTATCACCATTCAATACAATTAATTGAACAATAAATGTATCCTCACTGTCTGTTTGGGCTATTCGAATGAATAAACACTCTCATTTTTTTCTTCTTCATCTAACAAGGCTGCCATTTTTAAAGAACCTTCAAAGTTCTTCCTTAACTTCCTCAATTGCGTTATATCACGTCGCAACAAATGTGTTGGGAACTGCGTGTGCTTTACAGTATCCATTAAGTGCTTGACGACATCCAATAAGTGGAAAATATACTGAACCATCACACGCAAATCATTTGTTTAGAAAGTCACATGAATGGTATATAATAATGTAAGTTATATTGGCATGTTTATTATTAAAAGAGCGACCTTAATTGGCCAATATTAACGTTTCATATAATGTAACGAAATCTGTAGAGAAAATGAACATATAACTATTAAACCGGAGTGTTTAAATCTAAGTATCTGCCAACCCACCTGCCGTCTTACCACTCTACTTATATACAATATTAATTCAAAGTTTTAATTGTCAATAGGCTGGCCTGCTGAATGCATACGTGGCTATTTCTAAATAATAAGAATTATACAACTGCATACATTGTAAAATTGTAAAAATGATTACATTCGTGAAAATACTTAGTTTTCGCCAACTTGATGAAATATATCCGTTATTCACTGGTTTCTAGCAAATATTCTCCCTCTCTCTCTCTCTCTCTCTCTCTCTCTCTCTATATATATATATATATATATATATATATATATATATATATATATCTGTGTGTGTGTGTGTGTGTGTGTGTGTGTGTGTGTGTGTGTGTGTGTGTGTGCATTAGACAATACTTCTGGCTTTTTATTTAAATTGGTCGAGAAAACCAAGCCTTTTATATTTTTGAAATTGGTTTTGTTGTATCTAAACAATATGGGAGCCGATGGGCATATAAAAACCACTATCTGAGATCACATTGAACTCTTAGTATGACGTCATATGGATTTCAAGAGTTTTAGTCACCGTCTCCACATATGCTATACTAATGAACAGGTTTTGTGACCAGATAATTCTTGACATGATATTTGAACATTAAATACATTAATACCATGAGTACAGGAAGCCATAACTTATTCAACATAGATATGTAATAAACCAAAAAAATAAAATACGTCACTTTTACATCCTTACCTCAAGTTTCGCGAATACTACATATTTTTTCATGAAAAGTTCATCTTAGCATTTGGGTCAAAACACACGCTATCTAGACATAGTAATCTCGTTTTACGACGAACATGTTTGTGTATATATCCATTGCGCTCCGGGGAAAGTCAAAGAGAGGTTATTGATTTATGTTCCTTCACTCACGACAACATCTATTACAACATATTTTTTGTTTTTAAAAAAGGTTAATTTTTATCTTCACTTGTGTTTATTTTAATAAAAAGCGACGCCAGGGCTGTGGACATCTAAACCGAAATATGTACATATATCACCAACGTTGGTAAGGGCTTGAACTAATTATTTAGCAACGCATTTATATTCAATCACATGCTGTCCTATACTAAGTATTGATTTTCTTATCCGATTTTTCGTCTTAATTTAAGCATTCAAAAATCAGAATTTTAAAATGTTCTAGACCACCACGGTCATAATGGCGGTACAGATATGTGCAAAGCCTAAATCCACAAAGAAGTTGAGCATATATATTCATCCAGTTTTCACAAGGTACTTGATTTGTCTTTGAAGTCCAATTGTAACTTCACGTGTAAAGGATTTGGTTACATATTAAAATTAACCTTGACCTGAAAGTGAACTGAAAATAAGTAAATAGCTAGCACAATAATTTTAATAAATTTTCAAATGACAGCACATTAAGGACCGGTTGCTTTTATTTCAAGTTTTATTTTCAAACATTACTATGTAAAATATATTAATATGGCTTGATAATAGTTGTTTCATGCATACACCATTTGTGTGTTTTTCAAAGTTCAGACAAATTATTTTTCTTTTTTAACAACAATTTTGGAAAGTATATGTCATATTGATTTTGGTCAATGTTGCAATATATTTACGAAGACAAATGCTATCTTCAAATATTTACTTATTCTGAGATGAAACAAAGTTAATGGCACTGCTCTGCATCACTGGTGGAAAATTTTACCTTGATACGTAAATTAAATTTATTCGATTTTCCAGTTAAATTAGATGCAGTGTACAGTGTACAATTTCATCTGCCAGTACCGGGACATATACAAAGTAGGTAAGGAGTCACAAGTTTAATGATTCTGGAGAGAAAATTACCAACAAAGTTAACTACATGGATACTATATTTTTGTGATATTGGTGTGTCTAGCATATATGATGAACAATTCAGGTAACGATGTTGGGTCTAGGATTTTGTTTTAAATTGTATTATATATATTTTGGTTGTTGTTGTTTTGGTTGGGCTGATGGACTGGTGTTAATAATCACCTAGTAGACTTCTTCTGGAACACCAGAACATCACAAAGCCGGAGGTCGGGGTTGGGGTACCAACCTTGATGATGGTGTATACAAAGATGAACCAGCGAGTTCTGTTCCGTTTTAAGCACTGTTTTCCTCAATCTAGGAACACAAAATTGGTCATTACATCCAAATCTTAGTACATGAATAACTCCGTAATTGGTCATCACGGCTTCATCAACTCTGATTGTGTTCTGACTATTATGAGAATCCTATGATACATATGGATTTTTTATTTGGATGTGTTTACATATAAGCCGAATTACTACTATCCATTCAGCTAGTTTCATACATGAATTTAGGTATATGAATAAAAAATACAAATATAAATGATTAGGTCCACTCTTGGGGCCATGGGCACCACGGCATAGTACTATGAATTTACATAAAATATGATATTTGACTTTCTTGGCTAATATATATTTCAGCAGTATAATTGTCCGCGTAAGATTGGTCACAGGGATAATTTGGATGCATTAAGCTCTGTCACGAATATATATGTACAACAATAACATTTTCCGAGGATTCTCGCTCTGTGTGCTGCTTGAGTTCAGTACTTGTAGGTCATTTCTTTTTCTGCACCGATTCCCATCTATGTTTTAAAAGAAAGAGTAAATTTTCTGGCAAACATCACTCGGTGGATGTGTTGACTTTTAATTTATCTACAGTTGTATGTATATGGTAAAATCAGATGATGACGAATTTATTATTATCGAAGTTGTTATGCTCATTACAAATGCGATGTTGTTGCTGTTGACGTCATAGTCATCAGCGTTATCATTACATTTTAGTTTGTAATACTTGATATAAACGCTATGTGTATGGGTCAAACAGCTTTGAATTCGAAATAAAGATATTCGACTTTTAGAACAGAAACAAATCGCAAACAAAGTGTTTAAAATGTTTAAATGACTTAGTTAGACTAAGAGAATAAAACTTTCGAGATGAGATGCAAAGCATTCGTAGTACAACGGCTAATGAATTTGATGTAATATAATTATATATGTATATATATATATATATATATATATATATATATATATATATATATATATATATATATATATATAGTCTAGGAGTAGAATCAGTCAAAGTAAATATACATAAAGGAGACAATATCTTTAATACGTAAATATTATAGGCACATGTCAATAAGAATACCTACAACTCAAAACAGCTCACTCACCTCCCGTATTATCTGAACGTGACTGAAATTGCACCCATATTAACGGTTATCTTTCAGAGATTCGTCAGCTCTTGGGAGGTTACAAATGATTGGAAGAAAGCAAATGTCTCAACGATTTTCCAAAATGTGGAGACGTCAAAAGTCAGGAATAATTAAGGAGTATTTCGCACCAGTTTGTGCTGCAAGGTACAAGATGATATTACCGTAAGCAGCATGAAGTATTGGGATCAACACCATAATCTTACTGAATGCCAGAATGCATTCAGAACATGGAGCGGCTGTGACAGTCAACAGTAGTAATATGGGGGTAAATAGGGCAGTATGGGGCACTACGGGGCATATATGGGAAATTAACATTGTGGGGCATTTGGGGGCAGTACATGAGAAAATTAACATTGTGGGGCACTTGGGGGCAGTATGGGGGACTTGGGGGCAGAAGTGTTTATGGGGTAGAAGTATTTATGGGCTAGAAGTATTTTATACGGACATAATAGACACATACACCCAACAAAACAAACAAACACAAAACAAAGAAACACTTATGGCAATCTACGATATATTTTCTAGTAATCTGAGTGGCCCTGAAAAGGACCGTTAGAGGTTTTGTTTGCCAAGTTAATACATACCACACCTCTCCAAGGGTCTTCTTCTCCTCAAACTTCTACGCACTTCAGGTCAAGGAGCAATCGCAATAGACACCCTTGTCTCTCCACATAGAGCTATAGCTGTAATCTTCGTAATAGCCCATGACGCTTTGACGTACAGGGGGTTGTCCGGGTTGAAGAGCATGCCCGATACGATACTTGAAGATTCTACGGATGGATACATTTTCTTGTCTTGAGAACAGGTGAAACTGTGTCACAAAATCGCTGTTATATATAGCCAAGGAGCGGATTGGAACGGATCGAAATTGTCCACCAATCAGACGAGGGCGGTGGTGTATCTTCACCTTCAGTACAGCGTTCGTACGGTTTAAACGTTTGCGGCATAAGTATGGTTGATACAACGAAGACGATGTATTTGGGTGAGCCTGCGACGGACACCTCTTATGTTCGGAGAGGTCAACATTCCTCTAGAAGAGTTTAATTAATATAAAACAAAATCAAAACCACGAGACACTTACATTTTTTTCCATTTTGGTATATGCTCTTTTAAAAAATCACAATCAATATAACACATCACTCAAGTCCATTTTTTCTTTCACTGTCTTTCTCTTTTCTTGAATTTCTTCACAGGCATCATGGGTTCTTCTTTTTATTCGCTGTCTTCCAGTCGTCTTGTACTCTTACATTTCTTGACGACGGGGATGAGTTCGTCTGTTTCTGAAGAGTCATCTGTCTCCTTCCTATGTTCCTGCTTATCTTTTGTCTTAGGGCACTCTGAAAGACCAATGTCCTTTTTCTTGACAATGATAACAGGTATCTTTCCCTTTGTCTCTGTTTTCTTTTCCTTGGTTTTGATGTTGTGGACATTCTGGAGCCCAATGTCCTTTCTCTTGACAGATATAGCAAGTATCTTGACTTTTATCTCGAGAGGAGGAGGAGTAGTCTTATTAGTATACTTTCGAAGGACTCTGTAAATCTCTGACCAGAGAGGCAATCTGCTTTGACTCTTCCATCTTCGCATGTGTGAAAGTTGAATAACGAATAGTTACTCTGAGGGTACGAAGCTCTCTCTATATATAGGGAGAGAGCCTGTGTAAAAATCAATCAGTTGAAAGTTAGACATCAAGATGAAACGATCACGCAATTTCAATGAGAAACCAGCAGAAGAAACGAAGAGGCCACGACGACGACTTTCCGTGCGGCCTCATATGCCTCTAGCTGAAGTGTTAGCCAAAGTGCATGCCAGCGATTTTGTAGAGGACGTAAGTGAGCCTGAAACCACACTTTCCACAAGACCAAGAAAGTCTAGAATCCCTAAAAAAGAAAGTCGTTCCGTAGCTCCCGAAAATTACTATCACGCTCGAGAGACGCAAAAAGTAACATCCAGAAAATTTAGAACCACGGCTCACACTTACACCGTCAACTTTAAAGATTAAAGTCTGAAGTGCCCCCCGAGAAAGCCGCACGTTTCATTACCGATTTGTGGGATTCCTTGTTAGAGACATTGAAACGACAATGGGGAGCCAAAGAGGACGATCGATTGAGACTTTCCATCCATCATGACAGTTTGAAGTCTCCTGTCTGGATCGAGTTTAGTACCCCTGTCAGAATTAACAGCGTCTAAAGTCATGGACAACATTGAACACGTTCAACAATCCAACGATGAGTTTACCATCACCGATGGAAAAGCCACATTTCACATGACCCAGGTTTCACCTCCTAGAGGTAGTGGACGAAGCAGGAAAGTGTTATTGGTGGACGACCTTCGCAGTACCAAACACAGCGTCGTCCAAATCGACAACTCCCAAGACCAGATGTGCTTGGCCCGTACTATCGTGGTGGGGCGAACGTATGCCGACAAGAACGAGACCCCAGAATGTAAAAAAGCATGGGAGAGAATTCGAAAATCAGTCCAACAACGAAAAGAAGCATAACTCCTGGTATGCACGCAGGCACATCGAAAGAGTCCGCGTGTGGCATTTCTGAAATGCAACAACTTCAAGAAGTCTTGGCTCCTCGGTATACGTTGAAAGTACACTCTCAAGAGGTTCGCGGAGCTCTGGTGTTCCGAGGACAAAATACATTCATGTGTATCATTATCAAGAACATTTCGATCCCATCACTAGTATATCGGGATTTCTTGGATACTCTTACTACTGCGAGAAATGTGACCAAGGATTTAACAGTCGCGAGCAACACATTCATTGCGGAGAGAGATGTCAGGGCTGTTTAGCTTCCACACCATGCATTCCTGCAGAACACATTCATTGCTAGATCGTGTCAACGAACCTTTGTCAGTCCCTCTTGTTACGAACAACATCGCATGACACAAGTTCACCAGCAGAAAAGTGCTATTGACTTACTGAGATTGTGCTCCAAGTGTGGACAGCTGATTTGAACCAATAACCCCAATGCACACGTTTGTGCCGGAAAGAAAAGATGTCGTATTTGTGACCAAATCGTGGACTTTGAACATCAATGTTACATGCAATAATACGACAATATACTGGAGAAAGAATTAAAGGGTGATCAGCAGCAGAAGAAGAACAAGACAAAATTGGATTTTATCTTTTTTGACTTTGAATGTATTCACATCACTAATTCTTAGTCGCTCATCGGGCTCGTGATAAGTACATACAAGAACCTATCTATTTTCACTATCCCCATTGTAATAAGATTCCAGGAGGACGTGAACAAATCTTTCGTGGTCCCAACACTCTTGCCGATTTTGCCCAGTGTATCTTTGATCATATCAACGACACTTGGAGCGAAGAGGACATTCAACGTTATGGGGACTGTCATCAATATGCTACCGTCATGGCTCACAATTTCTCGGGGTACGATGGACAGTTTCTGTTGAAATATTATTCAGAACAAGGTACCGAATGTCCCCAAGTCACCATGAACGGAGCCAAACTCATCTACATGAAAGTGTGGCAAGTACAATTCAAAGATTCCATGAGTTATTTGACCATGCCTTTGATTCAAATGCCTAAAGCATTTGGAATCACAGAAATGACCAAAGGTTATTTTCCCCACATTTTCAATACCGAAGCAAATCAAAACGTAGTGCTCCCGCATTTGCCTGACCTTCACTATTAATACCCCGACGGGATGCACACCGAACACCGAGAAGCCTTTAACGCGTGTTACCACGCTCACGCTTTAGACCCGTTTGATTTTCAAGAAGAAATGCTGAAGTATTGCCGATACGATGTGGACATTTTACGCCGTTGCTGTGGAAAGTTTCGATAATTTTTTTTAGATCACGGAGAAGTCGATCCTTTGAAGGAAGCGTGTACCATTGCCAAAGCGTGTGGATTAGTGTACCGAAAATAGTTCATGCCTGAGAACGAACTAGCCATCATAGCTTCTAACACTTTTATCCCTTTGTCAGCCGTCAATACTCTGCCAAAGCATTGCGTTTCTTGCATTACCTGTGTGAAAAGGAAGACAAATTGATACAACATGCGAGAAATGGAGGCGGAGAAAAGAAAATGGAAACTCTTTCTGTGGATGGCTGGGATTTAGAAAACCCTCAGACGGTGTACGAATTTCAGAGACGCTTGTTTCACGGATGGCCTAGCTGTTGTCCTCAACGAAACATGAAAAGTCCTTTTTCAGAGTTCACCATGGAAGAGTTGTACGAATACACATACCAAGTTAGAAAGTCAAGGATACCAAGTGGTAAAAATGTGGGAGCACGAGTACGATCAACGTTTCAAAACCAATCCAGAATTTAGAACAATTGCCGAAAGTTACGACGTGGTAGACATGGAACCTTTGGACCCTAGCCACAGTTTGCTTGGAGGACGAACCAATGCCACAGGCTTGCTGAACGACGTAGACGAATCTCGAGGAGAAGAAATTCAATACATCGACGTGTGTTCGTTGTATCCCTGGGTGTGCAAATATAAGCGATTCCCTACCGGACACCCTGATATCCTGACAGAATACATCGACGTGGAACACATTCGTCAATACGAAGGATTGATCAAATGCAAAGTCTTACCCCCGACCAACTTGTACCATACTGTCTTACCCCATCATTGCCAAGAAAAACTGATGTTGCCTTTATGCCGTACGTGTGCTGAAACATGTAATCAAGATCACCCTTGCCACCACACGGAGGAAGAACGCGCTTTGACAGGAACGTGGGTCAGCGTCGAATTGTTTCGGGCTCTAGATCTGGGATACCGGTTGTTGAAAGTATACGAGATTTGGTACTTTCCTACCACAGCACAATACCAAAAGGACGACGCCTCGAATTCGGGCATTTTCTCGAGCTAAGTCAACGAATTTCTCAAACTGAAATAAGAAGCCAGTGGCTATCCCTCTTGGTGTCAGACGCCAGAAGACCAAGTCCAATTCAAAGAACAGTACAGTTCCGAAGGAAGAAGATCGTTTGCCAAAGTCATGTTGAATTGTTTGTGAGGAAAAATGGCACAACGTCCGATCTTGCCCAAGACGGAATACTTGACAGATCCCAGTCGCTACATGCAACTGGTGGACGACAAAGGAAAACTGATAAAGCACGTGGAAATCATCCGTGAAGATTTGTTCTTGGTGAATTACGAAGAAGAGCCCAAAACTGTTCACCCCGATGATTTTAGCAATGTGGTCATTGCAGCCTACGTGACAGCCAAAGCTCGCTCGGAATTGTACGATGAGGCTTTAGAAGTGTTGGGAGATCGAGTCCTGTACTTTGACACCAACAGTTGCATGTATATCCATCGCCCTGGTAGCCAACACCCCACCATTGAAGGAGATCGTTTAGGGGCATGGACGGACGAGCATCCCTAAGAGAACATCCTCAATTTTGCCAGCGGTGGCCGTAAAAATTACAGTTACCGATACCGAGACCGACAAGGCCAACTTCATACCAAATGTAAAATCAAAGGATTGACACTCAACTATCGAGCCAGCCAAGTGGTGAACTTTGAGGTCTTGAAAAATGCTTTACAGTCTGGACAAGCTCAAGACTTTCGAGTGAAAACCTTAGAGCCGCACAAAATCGTACATTTGCCAAACCACCAAATCGTCAGTCGCCCTTTAGAAAAAGTCTACCAAATTGTGTGCCAGAAAAGAGTGCGACTTCCAGACCACAACACTTTGCCATACGGACAGGCCGATCTTCAGTATAAAAAGGGACAACTTCCAAGACCAACAATTCATTGTGACTTCAAACGTTGACCGAGCAAGAAGATGAATACTAATTCCACACAGCCAGTGAGTGAGGAACTCACTGTGAACTTCAAGTTCAATGTGGAGGCCAGTACACAGTCACCGAGTGAGAGACCTACTGTGAACTCCAAGTTCGATTACAATATCGAGTTCGATGCAGTGCCTTGCGATGAGACGGATGCCGTACGCTTTGACATCAGCGATGCAGCACGACCTTACCGCTCCTCTGGGACCATCGAAGCGATGATGTTCGTGTGCCTTACCGCCCCACTAAGCGACATCGATGCAGCACGACGCCCTTTCTTCTTTATTGGTGATGCTAAACGTGTACCTACCTGTGTATGCCATCCATACACTGACAAAGAATTCACGTTGCCTGTGGCTTTGCCTGGCTATTGTGACTTCGAAAGTTGATTCCAAAATATCTTTAAGGACCTACTCCCAAAGCTTTAGCCAGAGCTGGATTTGTCTACTTGGGAGAAGGCGACAAAGTTCAGTATTCAGTTGCGGTGTGACACTTCATGAATGGGAGTATAAAGACTCAACTTACTTGAAACATGCCAGATGGTCTCCGCGCTGTCAGTACCTGCCTTTGGTCGGTCCAAAGAAGTAATATGTCGGACACTTTAGATGAGCACATTCATTGTTTGCCTCCGGAGCTGCGAGAATGCATTTACCGAGAGCTGGTCCAGATTCAAGTGGAACGCAAAGAACAATTGCATCCTTTACGACTTAAACGTTTTAACTATTGGTATCTGAATGCTATAAAAAATATTTATTAGTTTTAAAGTGTTCAAATGGTCAGACATTCATTAAGGATTATATGGCACCTTTAAGAGTTTGGATGGCACAACCTACAATGTGACACTTTTACACAGAATTCGATGGAACGACGTTCAGGAAAAAGTGACAAACTTTGAGGAATACAAAAAACTTTTTAAAGAAGTGTCACCTCAAGACGAAACGCCTTCACGCCGTCTGAGGTGTAGTAAGGTAATCACTGAATGTCTTGGATATTCTTTACCATCCGATTCCATTTGGCAATTGTTTGACTATTTCATCACAAAGAAAGACGTGCCTGTGAATGACTAGTTTAGAAGAGCACATTCGTCGTTTGCCTCCGGAGCTGCGAGAACGCATTTACCGGGAGCTGGTCCAGATTCAAGTGACACGCAAAGAGCAATTACATCCTTTACGGCACAGACGATTTAACTACTGGTACCTTAATGCTATAAAAATACTGATTAGTTTGAAAGTGTTCAAATGGTCAGACTTTGAACAACGCCCATTATCCATAACGAAGACTTTGGATGCCATGATATATATATATATATATATTTATATATATATATATATATATATATATATATATATATATATATATATATATATATAACTACAACATGAAAGTGTTACACCAAAATTCCATTGGACGAAGTCCACGAAAAAGTTTATGACTTTACAGGAATACGAAAAACTTTTAAAAGAAGTGTCACCTCAAGACGAAACTTCTTCACGACGTGTGGCGTGTGAGCTGGTGATTGAATTCTTCGATATCCTTTACCACCAGATTCCCTTTGGCAAACATATCACTATTGCATCACAAAGAAAGACGTGCCTGTCAATTACTAGTGTAGAGGAGCACATTCAGAATCTGCCTTTGGAGCTGCGAGAACGCATTTACAGAGAGTTTGTTAAGATACAAGTGAAACGCAATCTCAGAGTCTTTTCTCAATTTTTAAACTATTGATATGTCCACAGTATAAGAAGACTGATTCTTGGGAGAAACTATCACAGACGCCATTTGGTAGACCATCACCAAAGATATAAACCTTGTGAACCTGGATATAAAAGCTGACCATGCCAGGACTGTTGTCATCACTCGTGGAACGAATTCCGTGGAAGGAAGTCAATGATAGTGTTCAGACCTTAGAGGATTACAAACGACTGATACACGAACTGTTTCCATTGCATTTTGGACGCTATGTGGTGAGTGTGTTAGTGACTACTTCTCGGATTTCGTTTCCCAGGAAATTCGTTGTGGATTATTTTTCATGAACAGTATTCGTTGTGGATTATTTATGGACGGTACAGGCAACAAAGACATGACCATTCACACTTTATCGGTGCACGAAAGACAAATTGTGCTCAAAGTGTTGAGAATTGTGAGGAACACAGGTTGTGTACCTCCGTGTGAAGAAGACATTTGTCAAACTTTATCTATACTTCATACGTTTCAAGAAGTGTGTATCGCTAGTTGGCTACACCAACAACTTTACGGCTGGAAAGATGTACGTGACTGGAAAAGTTTTGGTTTCGATGCTTGGCTACAAGAAGTGGCACACTATGCCAAGGACTTTGCGTGTCACTAATCATCCAAGACAAAAAAGAACAAGTGAACTTAGAACCAAAGTCAATAGTGACATTTTTTCTTTATGTGTTTTCGTGTTTTAATTCATGACATGTAAATATGTTTTTGTTTTTTAAAACATTAAACGTGTATGAAACGTATAAAATGTCTCGTGTCTATCATACTAGTCTCAAAATTCTCCATACCTTAGTCATGGCTGCATCCTCTTCTGCCTCCTCTTCTTTTCTTCTGTTGTCAAAGTGATTGACGAAAAGTTAGATCTTCAAAGTTTAACATGTTGATCGCTGGACCGAGTGGTTCATTCAAAACCGAATTTGTCAATCGTTTGATCGAACACAAATCTCATTTGTTTAATCGTACTCCTCAACGTATCGTATGGTGTTACAAAGAGTGGCAATCGTCTTACACCTTACTTCAAGAAAGGCAAGGAGAAGCCATTTCGTTTGTCGAAGGTATTCCTCGCGAAGACAATGGTATCGTGTCTGACGTGAGGAGAAGACGAAGAAGAAGTTAAATTTTGGTTCACACGAAAAGGACATCATTGTAATGCCAGTATCATTTACATTACTCAAAATTTATTTCAACAAAGTAAAGTCCATCGTACCATCAGTCTCAATGCTCATTACGTGGTGATTTTTAAAAGCCCCATAGACACATCTCAAGTGCAAGTGTTAGCGAAACAGTTAGGCACTCATTGGCTGAAATATGCGTACGAACATGCCACTCAAACACCTCATGCGTATTTACTCATCGATTTAAAACCAACCACTCCCGATTATTTTAGATTTTGTACCCAATTGTTTCACCATTGGTATAGAGAAGGAGGTCCTGTCATTTACACGTCGCCTTCGGCAACTCTCTGAAAGAAAAAAAAACTATAAAAACATCCACCACGTCATTCTTTCCCGCAGTCTACAAGTTGGCTTCCTTTCAATCTCATCATCCTGCCAAATTGATTCGTGCCCTGTATGGAATCAGTCGCGTAAAAAATGCACAAGTCCGTGCCCATTTGTTAGAAGTTAGTCTCAAAGAAGTTTTACGATGGTTTACTTCAAGGCATCATTCACATCCCTCATGAAACCCAACGTTTTTTGAAAAACATAAAAGTGCGTTGTCACAACTGGCAGATCCTAGAATCTATCCACACACTAAAAAACAAATCATTTTGACACCTGGTGGTAGTGGTTCTCTAGGAGGTGTCATGATTCGTTCTCTTTTGAAATGTGACCCTAATGCTCAAGCCAAAACCAAAAAGAAAAAGAAAAGAAAAACAAATCCCCTCGAAGACGGTCACAACAACAACACATCACACACGAGAAAAAGAAAATCCCCAAGAAGAAAAACCCTAAGAAAAAGAAAAGCCCCACCAAGAAAAAATCAACAACATCTCCTCCTGCCCGAAAGAGAATTACTGCTGCTAGGACGCACACCTACTCCAGAATGCCACGCAGTACGGTGACAGTGTCTCCTTCTCCTCCGGCCACTTCTTCTTCGCCCTTCGTGATGATGCCTGCCAAACCTGATTTAAGACCCGTGTTTCCTAATTTGATGCAGAAATGGAAACCCATTTCGAACGTCACTTCTTCTCCGGGGGCCTCTACTTCGGCTGCTCTGGCCACTGCAGTCGCCGCTAAAAAAGTGGCCTGACCTAAATTCAAAGTCCAGGAGAGAACAGGCGTGTTGCAAAATTTACTGGATTTATCCAAAAAAGAACTGACACGATTTGGTCCATTGAAAACACCTCAACGACGAGTGATGCCTGTCATGAAGTTGGTACGCCGTGCTGACCATCAGTGGAGACAAGTTCCAGTATCAAAAAGAAGTGCGACATAAGAATGACCTCAGTTCTATTTGCATACCACCACCCTAGTCGTCCCATGAAAGGCAAAACCAAAAAAGGACTTCCACCTCGTCTCGCCAAACATTGGGATGTGTTGTCCGTCCTGACTTAATCCAATCATCCCATGCGAAAACAACACATTCACACAGCCCCCATATACATTATCGATACCGTGTGTGAATGTTGTTTTAATGTGTTGAAAGGAACGGTATCTTTGCCCAAGATACAGAAAAAACAATTAAGCAAACATAGGAACGTTCTTCGCCAAGTGCTCAAAAAGAAAATACTTCTTAGTCAAAAGAAAAAATATTGGTGCAACGAGGATGATTTCTAGAAGAAGATGACGCACGAGAAGTGTATCAAACTCCGTCTGCTCCCATTCCTAGCAAGATTGCAGCTTCCTTGTTGACACCCTCTCCTACACCTCAATGAGAAGAAATGAAGGCTTGGGTTAAAAGGATGATGACCACCCCTTCTTCAACAGAAGAAAAAAAGAAAGAAGGGAAGACAGAAGTGAAAAAAGACATCAAGAAAAAAAACTACCACTTCACAACCAACTCCTGTGGCTCGTCGGACGCGTCAAGTTCCGTCCAAATCTTCCCTACCTCACTACAACAAAAGTAGTATCGAACAGTGGGTGATTTAAAAATGTTTTATATCATGCAGTCCTCTTGTTTTTAAAATCGGAAAGAGTGGGGTGGTGTAAACGGCCAGGTGGATTGAGAATACATTACATTGTTTGTAATTCTACGGTTTACAAACGTTCAAATATGTATGCATAAGGAATCAAGTCTTTGACATATACGACAGACCGAATGGTATCACGCAACCTATGTGATGCAGTTTCCTGGTGGCTAGCAAATCATAGCTGACAGGAAATGGTAATAAGTTGTTTGTGTGTTTTATATTTAGTGTGTGTCACAAAGCCTATAATGGTGCTCGGTGCTTTTTTATTTTCAGCGTAGGCGGCTCTTACACTATTCGACTGTGGTATAAGTACCTGACCGTCTATTAAACTGATGGATGTGGGGGGTTTTCAAAGTAAAGAGTAACACGACAATTCCGTTACCATGTGTCGGTGAAAGTTTTGACAGCGGATTATTTCATGGGGCTATAACTTCATTAAAATAATGTACAATATATACATTTTCTCTTTGTCGTATTATGTGCATACGAAAAGTCAGCAACTTGACATAAAAAATAATTTTGTTTAAAGATTTGTTTTGTACTTTTAAATGTTGTATTATCTTACTTGATGAAATATTGTCAATTCAATTAGTTGCGTGAATCCAAATATGATCACCCTCTAATACAAACTTGTAATGACATTTCATTTAAAAGGTGTTAATACAATTTCGATTGATTTGTTTAATTATGGCTTACTTATTATCAGTGTTTTGGTTTTCCTTCTCCATTTCCAATAATAATTTATTTACATGGAAATGTTTTATTACTACTTTTACTCAGTTCGTTCAAATGGTATGCATGATTTTTTGTATGCTCTATTATGATATGTAATTAGAGATCAATAACTGAATATTTTTCTATGGTATTGAATCTCAAAAAGTTATTTTTGGGTTTTAAAATTTGCCAAAGTTTTGTGATTGGTATTATTGACATTTCAAGACCAGATTTACGTAACGAACATATAATTTAAAACCCTATTTATCAGAAGACCACATTCGTGTCTTGTTTTCATTCACATTAGAGTTACCAAACGAACCATTACTGCATGTAACTCAGAAATTTGATTAAAATGTCGCAATCACAGCCATCAAATGATTTAAATGCGTAACTTATGATTATATTCTTACATTCATTTACAGTTCTTCGAGATTATACATAATGTCTATATATTGTGGATTTAAATACAGTAAACATCGCTTAGAAAGATACAGTCATATATCGGTCATTACTGTAACAAATTGTTACAATTCATGGATTAGTTTCCTTAAATATAATATTTAGACAATCGATACTGTAGATGCGTTGCATGAATCACAGGAAATTAACATGATAAAGGAAAGTCATTTAGAACACAAATTATATACATGAAAACATATTTTATTATATATATATATATATATATATATATATATATATATATATATATATATATATATAATGACACATACAGTGCTCATGAACTGTGATGGGAAATAATTTACGTACATAAGAAAAATACAAATAGCACATGTTTGCGGAAGAAGATATTTTTATATGTTTAAAAGCAGAGGAATCATTTCAATATTAAATTCAACTAAGTTGGCGGATGTGTGAAGAAAGACACGCATAGAATATAGAACATTATTTCTCTATTGGAATGTTCTGTACGTACATATACCTACATTTGTAATATTTGATTTTTTTTATTGTTAAAGTGGTCAATGAATTTGTTCATGTTCGGTCTCTCCGGAAAATACTTGCTTGTATACTTAATCCAAAGCAAAAGCCCTAGCGGCAGTGACGATGACGCCAGGTTTGATTTACCCTTGGAAATCCAAAATATCTCTTCATTATTTATATATGTTATCTCTTTCTTAGCTTCCGAGTGCCTGATGTTATGTACAAGCCCTGACACATTAGCTACGTGCAACCCAAAGCACTTGCATACACATGAGATAAGGCCTTTTGATTACTATAAGCAGTTATATTCGATAAAACTATCCAGGTTTATTTATATATATCGAAATTGTTTCAGCTTTCGTTCTTTCTGTATCATATCATAATCATAATTACCTGGGACTGAAATGGGAGAACGAAGATTAAAAACCTGACTAAAACCAACCGATCCTGACAATGTAATAACTGTTCTGCACCATACAGCAATATTTATTCTCCTGCTAAGTTACTAAGTTTGCGCATCGCACAGAAAATGTCAACAAGTATCATATATTTTACACGTCAGTGGTGATCATATCATTACAGCAAAAACGTCAACAGTATTCTAATCATTGCTCCGAAATCGTCAACAGCCATCATGCTATTACAATAAAAACCTTAGCACTCACAATAGTATTTACCAATAATGTCAGCAGGTATCTTATCTTTACACCAATAACGTCAACATGTTTATCTAATTTATTAAGTGACTACAAATGAAATTGTACAAATATGTGTCATCTTTGAAGTACTCATATAAAGTGCTTATCTGGTTGAACAACATGATGTAGATGTCTTCTGCATATAACGTGCCATTCAACAATGCTGGAAAAAAGATCGATTAAACAAGTCTGAGAATGCTAATTTGATTAATTCTTCAACGACGCATGAGAAAATTAAACTTGTGATTGGCAGATATAAAAAACAACATTATTTCGGCATAAAATTCAATACCAGCTGTTTTTTTTTTTTTTTGGGGGGGGGATTCTACGCTTTATCCACAATAAATTACAAGAATAGAAAATGTAGAAAGTGGTAACACAAGTTTAGGTATTAGTGCACACTTTAACCATATACACATGTAAAATGACAGAATGTAAGGTACTGGTGACTAGTTGAATACAATTCATAATGATAAAACTCATGCCGCGACGGTTTCTTTCATACCGGAGGTTACCTACTTTCTTGACAAAATGTATGCGATCATAAGTTTGTCATATCCCAAACTCTTTCATGTATTGTTGATATCTAATATCCTACCCCGAGGCATGATCAGAATTGTTTTATAGATGGACTAGGTTCTATCAGGATATAGAACCAAAAACGTAGTTTAGATATTGGAAGCGAAATATAGGATTAAATTATATACAGGATAACAAGCATCAATGAAATTGTGTTTCCTACTGAAAGATCAACGGAAATAGGGACACAAATATTTTTAAACAAAACGTTATTTTGAAAATGAAGCTTTCATACTTGAATCTAAGAAAACAATTAATGAAGTATAATATAGTTTATACATATATATTAACAATAAAAATAATGTGAAACAGTATATATAGATATATATATATATGTGTGTGTGTGTGTGTGTGTGTGTGTGTGTGTTTGTGTGTGTGTGTGCGTGCGTGTGTGTGTGTGCATTCATGTATTTGTAATAATAATAATTAACTATATTTATAATTGATTCCTGATAAATGTCAGAAAAATACATAGGATAAAGGCAAGGAAAAGAATTAAAATTTGCTTGACTGGGAAAACAATTTGGTCACTGTCGTACCTTACTCGCGTGGTATCTGGTGGCCAGGCTAAGGGGGAGGGGTATATTTTCACGGCTAATTACTGCATGTGCAAAGGCGCGTATTTAAATATATTTGTTGAACTAATTCTCCTTGTAAATCCTGTCTGTGGTTGATCATTTTTTATCCTAAGATCATATAATTTAATGTAGTTTTAATTTATCAAAATTTATTTTAATAAGTGACGATTGCCTCTGTTTATAGGGCCTACAGCTATTGGCTTCCTAAATCATTTATTTTCACATAAAGTAAGACAAACTTTGCATAACACCACATAGTTGTAAAACTACGAACACTCAATCAATGCACCTGCAAAAAAGTAGAGAGAGAGATAACAATAGTGTATACTGCCTTATTGTTCCTTAATCAGTCCTTTTATTTCAAGCGTATATTTCATGTATGTGGTTTAGCATACCTACCTACCTAACTAACTACTTACTTACCTATATACATACATACATACATACATACATACATACATACATACATACATACATACATACATACATACATACATACATACATACATACATACATACATAAATCAAGGCTAATTTCCAAATATCACCGTAGAATCCTGATTACTGCGGATTAAAGGTAAGTTCTAAAAATGCAAATATACAATTTGCTAACAACATTGGAAAGTTAAGCCTTTTAAAATAAGAGTAGCCATGTACTCCTACAAATTAAACAACTAAAAAGTAAACTGTATTTGTGTGTACTTCAACTACCGGATAACTGTTACATCTTGCCATATAGGTCGAGCGAATGGTTTCGTGGTTAATCCTTTGGCTGGAAGTGCTTAGTCCACAGGCAAAATACATATTGCAGGGTATGAATCTCGAATCAATGTTATGCTTCATGTTATGGTTGTTCATGTCAAACTGCAGTATTCATAAACACCACGAAACGTTTTATTGTATGGACCAGATCAGCAGGTCCAAATTAAATGTCTACTTAAGTATTAAACATTAGGTCAACTTTGTCATAGCAAACTTAGTAGGTCATGTTTTCTCATCACCTGTTAGTGTTTTTCTTTTTTTAGTAATTCATTCACATGTCACAATGAGCACACAAATCACCCAAAATAATAAGCAGTCACTGCTTCTTAGAAACAATTTTCTTTCCTTTCAGCCAGTTACAAAGTGTGATCTTAGTTGTCGTCTGCATCTTCTGTCGCAGTCTGGGTTATACCATGAGCACCGTCATAAACAACATTACATGTATTATTATAAGTGGGTTCGAAATCTTGATTTGGAGACTTGATAGTTGTGTTATATGTACTTTCATCGGTAAAGCTGGTGTTAGTATATATGTTATCCAGGGTACTCTTAAAGTCGGTGTGACTGTATGTTTCATCCGATGGTCTTGTGACACTTGGGATCGTGCTGTCATAGGCATCATCGTGAAATTGATTTGTGTGGTTGTAGGTGCTGTCAGGAAAAGTTTTCCTCGTTTCATACATAGTGTCGCAGTGGTACTTGCTTTCTATGTCAACATCTTTACAATTTATGGCATCGGTCTCTACTGCATGCGATACATTTGTCCAGTCTTTGTCTGGCAATGAACCAGCCAATGAATATACACTTACATCGCGTTGACCAGATATGTGTTGGGTTTGGTTTTGTCGCAGTCGTTTCTTTTCAACTACGGCATATTCTGCATGTGCGTTGTAATATACTGATTCGGACTTAGGATTGCATTTTTTGTTTTTTTTCCATTGAAGACATGGTATTTTTATTTTCGTTTTCTGTTCTCGACATTCCACTATCGGTTGTATTTGTAACTGTGCTTTTCCTTGGATCCTTTGGCCTAGTGCTAGAAGCTTGTCTTCTTCTGCGAAAGAATAATGAAGGTGAATATGCAGTATATAGTTTAATAAAGAAACATCTAAAATCAAGTAGCATATAAATACATTTTCGATATAAACAATACAACGTTAGCAACATTGTATACTATTACTATATGACTTCAGCATTGCAATGAATGTTACATATCTCCCTTGCTTTTCAAAACTCATCAAATGTTTCCACGAAGCAATGTGTGTCAACTATTTAAACTGATTATCCTTTTAATTAATTTAGGCGATTTGATACATTATATATATATGGCAATTGTGCAAGATGAAAGGTATAATGTTACCGGGGTCATTGATATTTAAATGAATCTCATTTCAGCAAAGATGAAAACACTGTCAAGGAGTGATGTAGTCAATGTGACTATATTGTTTATATACTATAGCAATATCAACCACTATTAAGAATTAACTGAGTAATGTGTCATTACAATTTCAACTTATATTCACAAACTTTTTCACTGCGTTTTTCTTATGAAGTATAAAGACGCTAATACAAGTAATGTGCGAACATACAAAATATACATTATAATAGATTGATAAAGAAATATGAATTCAGCAAAATATGTAGGTTTTAACAGTTTATTCAAAACATTTTCAGCATCCCACATTGTCAAAAGTGTAATAAGTACATGTATTATATAAATAATGTGATGTTTTTCGTTCAAAAGGCCATATATTTAGATCATTTCATAACACATTCCAATAAACTCTCACGTGAATATTACTCAACATGTCCCACTCACTATTTACATTTACTTCGTTCGCGTACGGGCAATGTGACGGATGAGGAATTCAACGTCGTTAGCTCAGTGAGAGTCGGGAATCTGCGGATAACTTAAATTTAGCGTGTGCAAAAAGACACAACGAGATGTATTACAAGATGAATGCCATAGGGAATGACTACAAATGTATTGTTCTCGCTAATGACGGAACGTCCATTTAACTGCCGGAACGTCTGGAAAACGCAAACGACATATATCAACAAACAAAATGAGCAGCTCAGAGAGTTAAGATTTCCACACGTGACTGACACAGACAGTTATCACCCCCCGTCAAGTAAATACGGACACACTTTCAAAAACATTGCATTGCTTAAAATTACTAAAGAACTCTTTCTTACAGACACACATAAGTGGAAAATGGTAACGTCAGGACATCCTTAACCCCAGCGAGTTGTGTCATATCTTGTGCACATTCTTTGCCAGTGTTCTTAAGTCAGAAATTTCCAATTATGATCCTTCCTCACATCAATGATTCTTTTCACGCTTTGATAGATAACTGCGTTACGGCTGTGGCTATCGTTTAGTTGCCATTTTCCCTAACTGAGAGGTTTTAAAGTCAAAACAAATTTAATGACAAAGAGAAAACAAAGGGAATCTTTAAAACATGGATGTATTGCAAATTGTTTTTCATCGCAGAAGATGAAATTGAAATCATGAGAAACAGTGGTCAGTTGAGGGGAGAATATATGGAGAGCAATGCCAACTTACTATGGTTCTGCAACACAATTCACTTTGAAATGCGCGGTTCAACAGAACACCGAGAGAAGTGCTGGTGAGATGTTACACTCAATACACACACGGGTGTTCACAAATATATCGAATTCACAAAGAGACAGATTAAAACTCGCACTGGCATAAACCACGGGATGTGAGAGTCTTGAAGCCGAAAATGCAGGCTTATAACGAAAACTCATATAGCTGTCTAGTTGGAATAATAAAGTTTGTGTGCAATGAAGAGCCATCGTGATTATTGTGCTGAATCTCATCCTTTTCACATTATTACTTATATCCAAGGAATAGGCCTACTTCCTAATTCAACATTCACCATGGTATCAGGTTCCATATGAGAACGAAAAACAGCCAAAAGCGCTGAGCAGTCTGTTTTTAGACATTAGTGTATTTGTTCCATTAATGCTTTCTAAAAGAAACTTTGCCCCTTTCAAACGTCAGTACATATCTTTACCAGTTTTTATGCTATGTGTGTAGAGATAATTATCTTGAAAAATGATAAAACTTCAAAGGGATTTTCATCGCAATTGAATTACTCCAGGTATTATAAGCCTTACACGAAAGAGAGAGAGAGCAGCTATTATTGTTATTGTTGTTGTTATTATTATTATTATTATTATTATTATTATTATCAAAACTCCCAAACCAAATCTAAATAAGCAGATAGCTAAATTTTAAGAGATAATTCTTGAATAATTTTTATAATATTAAGCTAGATAATGGTACTTTTCAACATAAATATTTTAGATAAGGTATTTTAGGTGTTGAAGATATTTTAAGAGACAATGAGCCTGAGAGACTAATTATGAGAAAATAATACACACACAGGTCCTTATTTCTGATTATTGGAATTCATTGTAATTGACAATCTCAGATATTTATTACATAGTTCAAAACAAATTAAACCCAAAGGATTGTCGCGCAATTTTTGTTACACATTAGAAACTTGTTGTATTATTTACATTTAGATAATACAGGAAACAATAGAACGAAATTATGTTTGAACTATTGCAAGAATACATGTATTTATATCAATGCAATCCCATGTATTTCAACATTTTTGATCTTATTCTATATTAAATAGCGTCTAGAAAATATCGATTATTTCATTTATATGTTTTGATGAGGTTAAGTGTATCAATATAATTACATCATTTTCTAAGAAAAAACTTGGAGCAGCAGTCACTGTCATGTTAACTATTGGTCTCTGTTTCGAAATATACAATAATGTACTTTGTTATATGGAAACGGATGCAGAAAGTTAATTTGAGGTGGGGTGTTTTTCTTTACAGTTTCCTTGCAAAAGTTTCAATGTAAATAACGCAAATATTTTCCAAACGTTTTGTACAAAATAGCTTAAAAATGTGGAAATCGTCTCTCACAACATAACATTAAAAACTTATGTTGCTTCTGCTTTTATTTCACTTGATCTACTTTTCTCATTAAAATGTATTTTTGATAAATGACAATTTAGCCGAACATACGAAACAAATACAACCTTGACTCTGAAAAAAAGAAAGAAATATTTGCCAATTATCAAGACCTCATGAATGGAAGATATTTAGTAGTGGACAGTATGAGGTCAATAAATTTGCAATCATACATAATCAAGCTTCAACCAGTCTTCGTCTGATCTATACCAGCGTTAAGCTCCGTGGATTAAATAGATAAATGAATGCACGATTGTTATATTTATTTCGTAGTAATTTTTTTTTTTTTTACTGGCATCATTTTAGTAATTTATGTCGTAATAGATAATGAAGTCATCCCATTAAAAATTTTAGTGCAATACTATGTGCATGAAATTTATAATGTAGTTACCATAGGACATCACCACGGCTTGGTCCCCCACTTCCCAATCTTGTAACCTTGCTGCATTTTGACATACGGCCTATTCCCATATAACATGTACAATGTTTTCAAGGATAATCTATAAGGTGACTTCAGCTATGAACTTATGACCAGGGCATCAGGTTATCATCCACAGAGAGAAAAGTATATACATAAACTGAATGATTATGTGATTCTGGCGAAGCAAATATTACCATCTCTGGTTACAAGAACATCCCGTCCGTCAATAATTACAGTCACTTGGATTATAAGCACCTCAAAGGTATATCCATATATTAAACAAAATTAATACTCCATACAAGCCCATCTTGTCAAAACCATATAGATTTCCACGTATTCAACATCTCTAGACTGATGTCGTCTCAGTTCCCTTATATTCGTCTTAACAATGCTTACTATAACCGTCATATTAAATTCACATAATGAAGTATTCTTTCAACTTCAGAGTGGAATCCATACATTGATTGGAGGCAACGTTTATGGTGGTCACAGGGAAATACATGCTCACACCGAAGTACCCGAAAAGAAATTTTGCATCAGGGACATTGAGTCGATTTCGGAGAGTAACTGAACTGTTGTCATGCCATGTTGTCACTGTTGGAACAAGGACTAAAAAGTAACTCAAGCTTATTTTTAAACGCGTCTATCTTTCTTATAATGAGAAGGAATCATTAAATTTGGCTTTGATCTCAATCTCTGTAATTTATCTTTAACAAGGCCTGAAACTATGGTTCTCCTTTCAAAGTGGATGGCATGTTTCGTTTGTAGTAGTGATGTATTACAGCAAGAGTAAATACATGTTCAAACGAAATAGGCGATATTTACTTTCCCTCTTTATATCCTATCTTCTTATATAATAAAAATAATGTGAATCAAAGCTTTATTGGTTATTAAATATATAAAAAGTTGCTTAGTTTAATTGGTATCTACAAAAAGCTCGCTCAAAATAACTAAACTCAGTTCGTATATAATAAAATTAATTAATTCTGAAATTTGAAGAGTTTGCTGGTCACACTTGTACTTCCTCTAACTGCACCAACATTGGTTAGTATTGTGAGTTATTTTAAATGAAATTAAAGACCATTCTTATAAATCCTTTACTGCTAATAACAAAATTGATTTACGGAGACTAAATGTAACTAACTTTATTTTGATTTTACTGTTATTATCTATTATATAGATAGTATTTCTAAAAGTCTACATGACATTATTGATGTCAGAATATTTGTACAATGCCATATAGCTTAAATAATAAAGTAAACCTTTTCATAATGCAACGCGTCCATTGTTCATGTTTTATTCAATCGTTTTAGTATTAACTAGAAACAATATTTACGGCATTCGTCAATAATCTGCGAGTCATGTCAAAGTTTCGAGATATAGTTCGGATTGTTGTTTCATTGTTACAGTTTTTTTACAAATGAAATTCAACTATGTCACTACATTCATTGAAACATTTCCAGAATATAAATACATTTTTTAGGGGAGTATACCTGTACACATATATAGCTACCAGTGACACTGTTGCAGACAGGCCAAGACACCCTATGACTATGCCAATGATGACACCAACTGAGACTGAAATGTAAACAACATAAAACATAGCTACTTGCGTTTTTACACTCCAATCTATTTACGTGAAATTATTGTCATAGTCAAAGATTCTGGTACATGGACAGTACTTCTTTAAGCTTTTTTCTATTTCTTTTCACAGTTTAAAGATTTGGAGGGATCAATGCTTTCCTGCTCAAGGCTCGTTAGTCGGTCTGTTTTTTTGTTTCTTCTTCTTTTAGGCCTAGGTCGTAAAAAGCCACGGGCGAAACTTAGCTATGCTTCCTTCTCACCCGTGGCTTCCTGCAATAACATTTCTTAGTTTCTAATGAATATGCATAAACCTTCTTACCCAATCGTTGCGAGCCCGAGTAAATATTTTTAGGATCGTTGACACAGCATGACCTTTCATGGCGTTTCAATGAGCCAATTGTAGTTTCTCCTCCAAATACACCCACATATCGATCAAAAACAGTGTAAGAGCTTGTTTCATTGTACTGTTGATGATGTACTTGTGTTTATGCATAATCATGGAAATGAAGGACATTTTATCGCAGACAACCACTGTTGAAAAACGAGAGTAACAGATTTTCGCCAGTGGCTTTTGATGACAATGGGTCAATTTGTTTTCTTCTAAAAACCAATATGCCTCCCTGAAACATATGCAAACAATATTAAATTCTGCCATTCCATGCAAATGTTTCTAACAACTCCGCGTGATCTCCCTTACGAAGTGATCTTCATACCATGGGTTCATATAACCTAATATTTCTACATAATCGGATATAGGTACCTGATTATGCACTCGATTGTAATTTAGGGAGGAAACAAGTGTTTGTTTTGCAGTTTGACATGAATAGAACAGAAGAGAACAGAACTGTGTGTGAAACAAACGTCAAGTTAGAAACCACACTAAATTAACCTACCTGGATGTTGAACCGGATAAAGTGAATTATGCCCCCTCTACATTCGCGGCTTGCTATGTTTGATTTTTGTTTCTCTCTTCATTTAGATAACATATAATCGATAAGAGAATAGAAAGAGAAAATAAGAAAAAGGCTGAGTAGATATTTCCTAATACCGTTTTGTAAAGTTTAAGTGCATTGATACAACTTTTAATCAATGATCATTTTCTTTCACGTACATCTTTTTATTTTACTTATTTTTAAATTATTGATTAAAATAATATATTTTACTTTACCCTTCATTTTAATGCAAATTACAACTGAAGTCACCACATCTCACCTTACCCGTGCTCCGCGATCTCGTGCATCTTCTGCCTGACAAAGTAAACAATTTCACAACATTTACCAAACCAGGTGCTTACCCATTTTATAACATGTGTTACAGACAAAGCAACCACACGTTGAGAACATAAGCAATAGGAAGGTAGATGTGAAATGGTACATTATTAAAAAAGTAAATTTCTGAGAAGTCCTGGCTATGTGGTTATCTTTATGACTGAACCCTGTCTTAAGATATTTTTTTTTTAAATTTTTGATAATGAAATGTACTATGTATACAATTTTAATTTAATTTACCAATACTGAAGAGATCTATCTTATGGACAATATTATTATGTTCTTTTACTATATTTTGTCTCTATTACACTTCAATTTTCTTAATTGTTTTCTATTTAAAATATATGAATACAAATTTCAGTATTAAAGACATTGGCTTTGTTCTTGGTGACGTAAAACATACTTTGTTGATTTTGTTATAAAAGTTACCATACCATTGTCCATTAATATTCATCATATTGTCATAGCTATATCCTGATTAGTATGTGACCATTCTACTGACTTTTCCGTGGGATTTGTTTTATTATACAACGTTCCCTTACTTTAAAAATGAAATCGTCAATGCTTTTAAATGTTCATGTCTCCAACCAAGTTTTATATATAATTTTTCATTTTTATCTGTGTGATACATCAGGAAATAAAAATCTATTCTCAAATCGACGCTTGTGTGTAAATTGGCAGGTTTTGCTAGTTGGTAACGCTGTGTCACGCCGCACGGAAAGAGAGTGCATTTCTTCATTGGATATAATCCTACGGTGGACGGACATTGGAAATCCAACAATTGTCTGATTATTTTTGTTGCAACAAACGATGTCTTTCCCCCATTTGGAGTAAAGTTTTCCTTCTCCAGATTATTCATTGCCAGAGCCTACAGTGAAGTCTAAACTTAATGTATTATTCTGTAGTACTATAATACTAACACAAACTTGTTATATGTATTTCCTCACCAAGTTTTTAGAACAGTTTATACGAGACAGAAAAGATAGAAAACATTAAAGAAAATTGTATGCAAGTTAAGCTCTTCGAAATTAATATTTGAAGGATAAACGCAATATCTACTATTAGGCATTACAATGCTTTCATTTCAGAGTGGTAAATTCTTAGCTAGAACGTTACGCATTCTCCTAACCAAAGAAGTATTTGTACAATATAGCACCAAAAATAGGAGAAATAGGTATTACTTCAACAGCTGCGTGTAATACTTAAGATTTAAAATACAGTTTATCTGATCTTCAGTTAGTACTTGTGCATGTGTGCGTTTTCTTTTCTTCACTTAAGACTCTGATTCTTTCTGGAAACGACTTTTGTCTCAATTGTGGTTTTGTTCTATAGATAAGAAATAGAAATTCGGTCCTTCAAATTAAAAAAGAATGGGATCCTCACACAGCCCCTACTGCTATTAGCCCAACCATTCTGTATAAATGTACTCACCAACAAACAAAGAAACGTACAAGTGCAATCCATGATACGTAATTTTCTTGAAAACATAAGATGCAGAGCTAATCATCAGAGAAATAAATTATAGGTTTAATCAAAAAGATTATATGATAAGAAACATGGAACTTAGTACACTACAAATGTTTTATACAATGCAATAATTTAAAGATTCAACACACATTCATCCTTATCTGAAAGCAACAAGACTATTCCACTATCACGTTTAAAGACATACATTTATTTTTTTGTATTTTTTATTTTCCGGAAAATCACAGAAATAGTACCCACACAATTGAAAGTAGTCACTGTATGTGTCTTTTGCTGTTATTTGTAAGTTTATGTCTCTATTATTATTTACGTATAAACTCTTACTCAATTGAACTATTGTCTTTCTCCCTGTGTGCATGCACGAAGAGATGAATAGAAGAAAGGATCGATGAAGTAAACACGACAAAAATGTGCATGGGCATTTTCTTGATTACAGTCGTCATCTTTGCTTCCATATATATATACAAACAACTGCAATACAAGTTTCCGCAAGACTATAACATCAACGGTGTGAGAGGGGAATTTGATTCGCCAAAAATGAAGAGCTTAATAGCTATTTCATCTAATTTTACTCTTTCAGTAAGAAGTTTAATAAATGAATAGAAATGTAAACAAGTAAGAGATTTTAAAATAATTTCCAGGACAGAACTTATACCTGCCATGTCACGGAGTGCCACACGGAAAACCGATTTTGTGCAAAACACGAATTCCGAAAGTTATATCAATAATAATGTGTACATTACATATATAACTGACATAAACGCATTAAATTCCATGATTTAAATTAACGTTTTAGGCAAAAAGGTACGCATCTAGTAAAATTCACAAAAATATTAATTATACAAATCAGAATTTCCATTGAATTATAATTATGATTGAGTGGCATTAATGGCGGGACGAGTTATTGGGAAATTATAATTACCCCAGGGTTATGCTTTTATATTGATGACTGAGACAATTGATCACACGAGAAAGTTTACCTTCACGGCTACTTTCTTCTTCCGTCATCTGCAATACTGTATTTTCTGTCCCATATTCATTTGTCCAATCTGAAAAGAAATAATAGAAATAACATTGATTGATTTAGCTTTTACTTTTCGATGAACTGGTTTTATCAACTGTATTTAAAAATTAAGATTATTTATTGATGATATTGTCATGTGCATTTCTCTTTTGGCCTTCTCTTCCCATCTTCAATGACTACTTAAAAGGTGTAGCTTAAACTTTATGCGTATCTTTATTTGAAAAATGTAAAATGTAAAATTGGTGTGCGTTTTAGCGGTTATAATATAAATCTATGCTATTATACCTATATCAAACCAGATGAATCTTTTTATGGGAGGAAACCATTTCTGTGATTTTGTACGTATAATGTAATTTTCCATGAACACTTCTTAAAAATCGTTTGGAACAGAAGGACAAATATAAGAAGGACAAACGTACCGTCCTAACGCATCAAGTACGAACGATTTAAAACGATACAATATACACGGCTAGTAATATACCAACACATAAGACATTCTTATGCGATCACATACGTGTGTGGAATATAAGGATCTTTGGAAGAGGATAAACAAAAATACGTTTTGATAAGTATGTACCCATATAATTTACCATGATTAAGATTTGCAAAGCCTTTATTGTGCAATTGGAGAATATAGTTCTCCGTAACAATGATTTATATGCAGAACTAAATTAAAAGCGTCGGCTGGCTCAATATAATCAACCAAAACTTTAATACTGTTGCTTATACCTAGGAAAATTGGTGCTACCTCCGTATGTCACCGACTCATACATAAAAATATATATTTTGCACTCATAAAGAATCAACTCAGCTATGTTTTGTTTTTCTTTTCTTATTTGTAAATTTACTTTGGAAACAGGAAATAACCTCAGCAAATACAGGGGTCAGCATAAATGAGAAAATATAAAAATCTCGAAGAAAATACGACCTGTCATGACTGGGTGCGTGGCTATGATTGACGGGAATAGATATGAGGAGGCGAGTTTCTTCATTTTGAACAGTAAATTTGACGATATTTTTTTCAATTCTTAATTGAATATTCAGCGCGTATAGGAAACAGTTCATATCAGATTAATATTGTTTTTGAGAGAAGCAACCTGAGATACTGTTAGTCAGTCCTCGCAATTAAAACGAAAGATTCTTGTGTTCCTTTTCTACCATTGACTTATATGGAAATATGTTCCTCCCTATCCGCTATCTCCTATTTTCCCCTCATCAGCTATCTTATTTATTCGACCTCATCAGTTATCTTATACATGTTTAACCTTATATATATGAAACCTTTTATTCAACACATGTACCTTTCGTCCACGCAAGTGAAACTTTCAAATTTCACAGACATGCACCAATGCACTGTGTTTCCTGTTTTCATAAGGATTCATCGTTATTTTTCTCCTATACTGGAAACAAATTCATTACCTTACTACTGATTACCTCCTTCGTGTATATAACAACATTGGTGATACACTAGTATGCTTGTACGGAATTTTTTACGTTTCGTCAATTGGCTACGCTGTAATGTGATAAGGAATATTTGGAAGGAAAACTGCTGGGGCAATGGACGCTTACGTATCCTCTATGTCTGAGGTGTTTACAAGAGCATGGCGATCTATAGTGTCTAGATGTTGTTTCTGGATTAGAGTCGCTATCTTTGCTTCCATACCTGAGAATCAAATAGTCAAATAATTCTCCCTCACAGAGTGCTGCTTTTGCATCTTTCTGCGATTCATCCAAGGTGCATATTTTATTTTATTAGCTAGTGTCGTGCTTAAAACAATTGAATGTGCTTTTGTTGCAAAATGCCACCATGAAAATGATGACTGTATGAAAAAAGAGAAAGGGGAGTGGATGTTTACAGCAGGTAAGTGCTTGAGTGGCACTGAATGCAATCCCCTACTCACATTTGTCGGATTGATGCATTATTTATATTTGCTAATTTTAGGTACACTTTTAGGCTCTTGAGATAAAGGAGTTTTCTTGAGTGCAAAGGTGCCCTTTACCTGCTGTAAATTTCCGTTTCTTAAAAGTCGATAAAAATGTTTGATGCATGGTACGAATTATTCAAATTAGATATACTCGTTACATGTATATATGAACAAAGTGACATCAGGACTCCCTAAGCAGGAAATATTTGCCAATATGACTCTAGCGATGGGAAACAATGGTAACGGCTGTCCGGCCTTTTCTTTTCCATATAGGGAGTATCCAGAAAGAAATATAAACACTATCTAACATGAAGAGTATGTGGAGTTGGCATAGACAGTGGTAGATGTTCGCGAACAAATACTGCGATTTCTGTCATCACCTGGCTCCTCCGCATGGTGGATACTAATGAAGATATTTCAGTTTGCTTTCTGAGAGTACAGTTTGTAACTAACTAGGCGTGAATACTTCTGTCTGTCCATCCCAAAGTAGTGGTTATTATTGTATAAATATTTAATCACAATCTATACAAGAAAAAAGATCATGTGGCCTAGCAACTTTGCCGATTTGGGGAACTGTATGGTCTCTCAAAGAAATTTAACTGCAAACAAATATGTAGACTTCCACACATATTGTAGCGAAAACAAGACCATAACATGAATAAAAAATATACATTAAGACTTATATTTTCTGGATCCACTACTGTTTTTGTTCACAATAAGAAATAATTTCTGCAAATGTTGAAGTAAACGTGAATCACAAAGTATTAAAACTTTTAAGAAAATGAGACGTGCTATGATTGAGGGAATGGCTATGCATGAGGGAAACGGATATGAGATGGTAGAATGTTCCTTATCTTGCTAATGTTTGAAGAGTCTTTGTAGATTTATTTCCATAAGAAATATCAAATGTAGATTTAGTTATAAATGACAAATGCTCAACGCTTTCCCTAGTCTTCTTGGACATTTTTCTTGTACATTAAATATAAGTTGATCTGATGCGAAGGTCGCAGCGAATGGTAGGGTAAAAGATATTAAATTATAACATCACATACTTACCAAATTGCATTCTTTTTTATTGCTTTTCTCATAATCAGATAGCCCAACCACCGCACTTATTTTGACGCGTTGTTAACCAGCCGTGATATAACATAATGAATAACTATGTCTAAATGTCCATTAAAAATTGTGTAATTTCCGGCTAGAATGTGTTGCGTGTGTGTCCAATATTAATTAAAATATTATGCCTCCGTGTAGTGACTGTATAAATATTTAATGTAAGCGCCAAAATATTGTTGGACCTTAGTACAAAATTAGGCTTTGGTGCTGTTCTTTCGCATGACAATACGTTTTGAACTTGTCAAAGTCATAAGGTCGAATGAGTATTGGCATTGGATCTTTCGCTTTCTCTTGTATTGTAATATAGGAATAAGAGAATCTCGAGACAGGAAGTACTCGAATGAGAAGAAGAGGAGGAGCAGAAAGATGGGAAAGTTAGACAAATATTGTGATGATGAAGTATAATATGTATAATACAAATGGCACAAATATACAATACAATAAGTTAAACCGTTTAAGCTAGATGGTAATTAAATTGACCACTAAATTATCAGTAATTATTCCAAATGAGTAGTTTACGAATTAACGTTTTACTTCGAGGAGAGTATTTTTATGATGGATTCTCCGTTAAACCTCCATTAGCTGCTGTATAAGTGAACATTTTGACAACGTTTATTTCTTGGAAAGAATGTGTTGCTGTTAGCATATATATTTCCTGCAGTAACACTCCCTGTAGAAAAAGCAAACAATACAAAATAAGCAAACAAACATCAAAATAAAAGCCATACTCGTGATCTTTTCCATGTTAGTAGTAATATCAGTAGTAATATTAGTTGCAGCATCAATAGTAGAAGTGTTACTGTTTGTTATGGCAGCAGCAGTGGTCTTAATGGAGGTATGAATAGCATCATTACTCGGCATGATGGTAGTGGCAGAAACGATTGTAGTAGTAGCAGTAGTAGTTGCCTCTGAAAATTAAGCATAGTTTCACTGATAAAGAATATTTAAATGAAGCTACAAAGTTTTAATGTAAATGAAAGATTCATTTGCCATAAACTTTACCTTAATCCACTTAGCAGTGAGTAAACAATCATGCAGGAAAAACAGAAACCACTAACACGAAGATCCCTAGCTCCAACTATTTTATTGCAGGTGAATAATATAAAAGACACTAATTATACAACAACATTTCTGCGTCAGTTTTATCTCTAAGCCAAATCAGCAAGTTTGCATAGAGCCCTTGTATAGCATCATCTCTGTGTTAATTATTTTAGGGCCATTATAACCCGACTCTCAATCACAAACATTTTAATTTTGCTGATAGGCGAGATTTTTTTTTACTGGTAATCATTGCTCGTTGATTCGCCGATTAAATGTTAAAGTTCCATAAAGCAAAGACATATTTTTGAAAAATGAGAACGGCTGAAAATTCGAAAGTATGGTGTTCAGCATCTGTAAGCACAAACTGAAATCCACATTTTGTTTGCAAATCTCTTTCATTGCATTACCTGTACAACGTCCTTGCTTCAGGGAAATACTGCTGATGAAATATTGCCCTGAGCAACCATAGAAATGCTTAACGCTGATAACTATCCTTGACTTCGTCACCAAATTGATATTGATGAGTGTTGTCATCCATCCCATTCTTTCTCTCTCACTTCTGTTGTTCCAAAATAAATTCCGTTTTACTCCGTCTTGAGACCAAACTTCACTGTATATTTTATCGTTGTTTTCTATCAAAGGCAGAAGCAAGAGACACTTTTCTCCTGGATATATTTCTGATCGAGAAATCAATGTTGATCCAACTCTGATATTACATTCAGGGTATGCATAGTTTGGAACTGAAAAATAAATTATTTCCATTTTAAACAGCTTTATTAATTATTTAAGCATCTCAAGAACAAAAAAGTAGTACATATAAAACTGCATCTGCCTGATTATTTTAAATAGTCATTACATTATATTCTCTCGGTCAAAAGTATTACGTTGGAGCATGCAATACTTGTCTTCATTATAAGGAGCGACGACTCCATTCAATGTTTGCATTATCTGTTATTAAAGGACATGTCCAATCAAGCAATCATACACTTAAAGGCTTACAATTTTTTTTCTCAAGAGATTTGATTAAAATGCCGGCCCCATTTAGTGCATTTATCTCATTAAACAACATAACAGTGTAAATTGTATGTCGTTGGAAGTTAAAGATGTTTGTGACTTTGCGATTAGGTTTAGAGGATGTATGACATGTTCTTCGTGCAAACTAGTTTGTAACTGTGATCTTGTATCATGCTTTAGTTTTTCCTAAATATTTGTTGGAAAAGGAAACATGCAACTTATGTTAATTGAACACTGCATGACAAAACAAGCATGAGCAAACTATTTAAACATATTTCAAACTTTTATAAAATATCATTTAAAAAATACAAGTCGACTGCGTGGCATTTAGAGCCTGAATTGTGCACATTTACCTTCTAGTTTCTCATTATACCCAGTATGCGTTCAGGTTCTTGTTTACATTAAGAATTCTGTGTGATTGTGGCCGTGTTAACAGATAATTCAGTAGTAGTAGTAGTAGTGAAAGTAGTAGTAATAATGGTAGTTATTAAAGTATCCCTTGCTCTAATAATAGTAGCAGCACTATACATATTAGTAATGGTGATAGTGGTGTGATAATGATAATAATTGTTGTAGTTGTAGTTGAAGTAGCAGCGGCAACAGTAGTAGTAATGGTAAAGTGAGAAGGTGGCGGATAATAATGAATATTTCAGAACATGACACTCCCATGCCTTATCCACGAGTTGCATTGTTAACTCCGCGCGTATTCATAAAAAAGGATGACCATTAAACCAGATTTTCTACAATAACATATATGTCTTACATGAATGCAAATAATATACACTAGGGCTCAGTAAGAAAGCAAAAATAGGGCACTTCACTTTTTCTGCCTCGGGGGAGAAGTGACAAGCATGTAATATAAATGTAAAGAATTGCGTAGCTCACAAAGAGTGCCAATGAGACAAAAACAAGCAAGGATCATAAAACAAATACATGTTTCAACTGAATTAATGAAAAACTGTACCATATAAAGCTATCTTCCAGTCGGAACTTTTATCCCAGTTGCAAAATCCGTCATGAAAATTGCAGTCTGTGAAAAATAAAAATCATTTATAGTGTTGACAATATGCAAACTTAGTTGTATATATTTAAATATAGTGCTCACGAAAAGGTGACATAATATTTAATTGCTAGCTAAATGAGTCAATACATGAAAAGAAAGAAAATCTGTCTATCTTGATAAAGATATCAATATATATATATATATATATATATATATATATATATATATATATATATATATATATGCTAACTATAATATTGGTATTATTCTTACTTGATTTGTCAAGTGGATCAAAGAGACAAAATAAAGAATAATATGTCACAAAATAATACTACCAAAACAATTCGAGATACCTTTCACCTACCGAAAAACGGTAGATGCATTCAAGATCTATCTAAATATATTAATGATATTAAAGTAGATTCTTAATATTGAGGAAATTGTTTGCCAAATGCATTTGCGTGATCAGGAACACAACTAAACTTTCGATTTTGTAGAGTATAATGTTGCGTATCACGTACTTTGTGCACCCATTTCATTAATCTTTGTTTTGCATTACTCACTGTATAGCAAATATGTTGGTGCGATCCCCACTGGTGATAAATTTAAAACGTTTTTTCTACTTTTTGTGACTTCCGTTCGCTCATCAAGAAAGAAGTATACTAAACAATTGTAACTGCTATAATTACGTAAATAAAGACGCTTTGTACATACATTGTAATATAAAAAGAAAAAGGCAGGAGTGAATAAAGAAAAATATCGACGCAAACTTTAATGGAACCCCCTAGTTTAACTCATCGTCAGTATTATCATCATCATCAGTATCAACATTATCATCATCGATGTCACTACTATCATCTTCATCGCAATATACAGGAGAAAGATTAATGATGATTACCAGTCACTCCCTTCAGCTATTGCGAATAGTTTTATAAGGAGGACTTCACCTTTAAAAAGGGATAGTAGGTCAAGAAGTAGGAAGCTGCTGGTAAGCATTGTCCATCTTAAAATTCTTTCTACAAGAAGGAAGTGACTGGTAAATATCGTCCATCTTATTACTATGTTTGCTCCTATGGCTATTATAAATTTAGGCCTGTAAATAAATGGAAACCGTAAAATGAAACAGTTGCAAAAACAGAAGAAAATATAAAAGAATGAATAAACGTAAACCAAGTTATCGAAGCTGTCAGCGGTGCGCATGTAAACATAAATCATGAATATTAGATGGTGTTTTATTACATATCGGAAGTCATTGATGATGAAACAGTTAACTTAAGTGTAGTAGGACGATACAATATATATCGTTTGGTAACACTTCACAACAAAAATATACCAAGAGGTTCTGTAGGAGTGAACTCACATAACATAACAAAGAGAACTGAGTTTCACAAGCATGAAAATATATAACATAGGAATAAAGAAGCTCAGAAATTATTACACGGTCGAATTAAAGAGAAAGGTAAGAAAGAGATTTAGAAAAGTGGTTAGAGTTATGATTTTGTCAAAGTATGTCAATTTCGGACAATAAATAATGGATTTCAGAACATGCACCACACGGTGTCCCTGCCATGTAACTCAGTTTAACGCTATTGTTAATTGAGACACTAAACACATATATAAGGAGATGAAAATCAACTCCAAAGAAAATTAATGTTTCTTCTATAAGACATTAAGCAGTTTCTTAACTACACTTAAGATTTGTCGGTGATTACTATGTTAATAGAAGCAGAAAATAGTGTGATTTGAATTTCAGGCCAACTGAATTAAACTGGGCGATATAGATCACAACAGCCAGATGCTGAATATGTTATTGGCATTTAACAGAAGAAAGTCACTTTTAGATGAAAAACAAAATGTTGTCTCTTGTCAAGCAGGAGCCAGATTAAACTGTAGCATCACAAGATTACACACGTTCATGTAATACAAACGACATGTATTACTGGATAGGTGGTGGTATTGCTATCTCAGCGTTGGTATTGATGTATACAAACGTTACCGTTGGCCAGTTAAATTAGCTACTGCATCAAAGAATAGAGAAAACGAATTCCATACATTTTGTTAGAAAAGCTAAATTTCACAGAAATAAATGGCAAGTGAGACAAGAAATGTAATTAATGCTGGTAACCATGCAACGGTTAAGCCCTTACGTTGTTACGTCATGCTTTGGAAGACTATATTTGAAAGGAGGACAGATTATTGAAATCATCGCAGTCAATTTTTTTAAATATACAATTAATACAAGCTTGAGAGATTTTGTCGAAACACCAGCTGCACAACCTTACATCCAACATTGCCTTCTTTAACTACGCGCCATAAGATATTAATTTTAATTTGCAAAAGGTCAATGAAATTAAGATTGATTTGGTGAAAAAGATCAAAATGTACGACAGTGCTAGAAAGAAATTAAAAGCAGCATATATGTTTCTAAACTGAGTAGAGGTTAGCATGCTCACTGCTTCAGTTTGGACGGGTGTTGCACCTATTTGTTCATGAGCTAAAGGAATAGCAACAGGATTTATCGTTCCTCTATCTTTTGGCAGGTTTGATGCAATTGTAATACGTTTGTGGCTATCGGTTACAAGGAAACGTTAATATACAACACAATTTTAAACACGATGAGACAATTCCATTAGTATGTTCAACAGTATTGATGTTATGGTGAGTAGAACAATTTGGCAATACTGAAATCATGATTAATTTAATTTGATAGTTATTTCCAATATGCAATAAATTAACTAAAATAAAGAATCCTGTCAGTATGAACGCTAGCAACACTTACATCCACGATATTGAAGATGTAAAAAAGAATTGTTTATGCCACTAAAAATCAAATAAGGCAGATATCAATTTTAAAAATCTTACAACAAAACAGCGAATTTATAGTTTTAGACAAATGTAGATAACAAAGCAAATCTTAAGGATGATTAAATAAACAAATTGAGCAGAAAAACTGTAAGTATTGGTTGTATAAATATCTCAGTTATATACGGATATCTACATTACAATAGACGGTCACCCTGAAACGAAAGTTGATCTTGCCATTTTAATTGACAACATAAATGTTAGTATATCCATTTATTTGCGATAATTGATTTTTGGCAGGTTGTTACAATATTTTTAAACGAACTGAAAAACAGGTTGTTATATTAATCAACGACGATAATGGAACAAAGGCTCTTCTAGTTCCAAATAGTTTTTACAACCTTGAAATGTACATGAAAAAAATCGCAGTAAGTATGATTGCTCATAATGTCAGTGAAGAAGTGTTGAAGAAGTGTTGATAGCAGGTGCCTAAAACAAATCTAAAGTTCTATTCACTCAGAGCAATAACTACACAGTGTACGTAATTAACTACAACTCGGAAAGTGCTAATATTTAATAACCAGAGATCAATATATACATCTACTATATCTGATGCAATTTGTGAATTTGTGAAAGGAAAAAGATTATACATTTCCTCGATCAGATCAATAACATCAAAAATGAGTCTGATGACTGTTATTTCATTGTACTAGTGTCTCTGCCTGTTAAAAATAGTCTGAATGGTGTCTTGTTGGTATAAAGCTAGGGGTCATTGTAAGCAATTACAAAAAAGTAACACACACTGCTCTCAGGTTAAGCTCATGCGAGAGAAATCCTTTTGAGGTTATAGTGATATTGGTCTTAATTCCGTAGAGAAATAGACATGAGAAGGATGTGACACTTAACCATTCAATAAAAAATGATTTAACATGGATAACCGTCGTGTTACAAATTTAGGTGATCCAACAAAAGCAGCTGATGGAGTTTGATACCTAAATATGTTGATACTCAAATACTTAACACTGTGAATGATACTAAATTTAAAGATATTAAGACATCGAGAAAACAAGTTAACAATAAATTAATAAATATTGAAAAGTACTACTGGAAGAGCTACTCAAACTCAAAAGTTGCAATAACTGATTGACACAACAAGTCAATGATTTTAATGTGCATAAAGGTCTTGGCTATAACAACATGCGAACATTGCGAACATTGCGAACCGTGAATAAAGGTCTTATCCTTTGGCTTGGTCTTATCCTTTACCAACATTGCGAACCGTAAGATAAAAAGCAGATTGAAGAAAACAATTTCAACAGTCCTTACATCGTAATGAACACAGGACAGACACAGTGATTGAAAAATGATGTCCATAAATGAAATACACAAATAATGAAAAGCTGCAAAGAGATCAAGAGATTAAATACGTGATGATTTTACAGGTGTTGTGCTAAATTTAAAAGATAAGGTTGCCGTAAGCACTAATACTTTGTAGCAATTACAGAGGAAGAATGGTGCAAAAATATCGAAGTCAACAAGAACGAAAAAAATAATGTGAGCGAAAGCGTTATCAGAAATATGAAACTGACTTACAATTTATATACTGCTGATTTAGGGGCGATATCAGGATGCTTCAATTGCAGACTTTACCAGATACAAAATTAAGATCACTGCTTAAACAGAACAATCTAATACAAATGAAAAAGAATATGCTGATCGAGAACTGCAGAAAAGTATTGGTCTGACACCAGGTAGTGTTGACGAGTTAGAAAAAACGACACAACAATTGAGGACAGATTTAGAACAAAAGCTCACAGACGATACGGATATATAAAAACTGAAACGAATAAAGGGACTCTCCCATTAACTGCAATAATGTATAAAGTTCTATCGGAAATAAAAGAAAAAATACTGACATCTAATTCGATATTGAACATGAAAGTAAATATAAGGAATAATGCGCCTTGTATTGATCGGATGATATTAAAACAAGATTGATGAATGCAAACGGAGTTTGGGAATAAATCCCAACTAATGACCTACGTTATAATTTTTGCATTGTATCATGCCATTCAGATTTACTACACGGGATTTTCATATTGGTGAAAGATGAATCAATGTTTATTGAAATGGTACGTCATGACCACGAAGAGCCTAAATTAACAAATGGTTGGATACTTTTAATTAAAAAACTACACCACCACAATTAGATGCTACTTATGACTGTAACAATGTTTCAGTCACGTTATGTTGAGTACAAGATTTACAAGTTTTAAATAATTCAGTGAATTATGTCATCCAAATAAATAAATCACATAATAAATAAAAATTATTATAAACATGTGTATTAAATCTTCCCATAACAATTCACTTTCATATCTTAATAGAGGTAGCTGTTATACTTATCTGTATCAATTGGATTTTAAACAATTTCTATACAATATTGTATCAATTGCGATTAAGAGAGAGAAGAAAAAAAAAGACCATCCACTATGCTTGAGGGAAAATCGCTGCAAATAAAAATAATGTTTTACTATCAAACAGTGTAAGCACTAAATGACAAAACAAGACTTATTGTTTGATATTCAATAGCTTTATGTGAAGCTTTCATAGGAAACAAGTATTTGGTTCAATAACTTTAAAGAAACGTGGACAATGATGCAAATATGAGATACGATACAATCATGGAAGAAATGCAGTAGAAAACTGCCGAGTTCAATGAAAATAGAGCACAGGCAGTCAACTTGCGGAACAAAATATTGGGAGAGCAATGTTTGGTCCCTCATTTGGACTATGCTTGTGCTCTGTAGCATTCTTCCTATCCTGATGCTGCAATAGTGAAAGCAAGGAAACCTGACAGATTTTAGTAAGCAAGAAAGATGTTAGTGTTTAGTTATGGGTCATTGTAATGTATGTCAGTGTTCTTTTCTCTTTCCTTTCGGCTGAACATAGATCGAAAAGCCATCTCATGGCAGTCTTATAATATGTTCAGTTTGCGTTATTCTATATTTGTTGTTTCCATTAAAGTTACACTGGATATTTTTGTGAATATTCTTTAGGTCAGTCAGCCAAAATATGCGTCGTTGATTTCACTAGGTTGGTAGACACCTGTTTCAAATAACACTGATCACCTTTCTTGGAGGCGTTTGATAATGGAATTCACTAATTTAATTATTCCGCCTAACAAACATGGCGGATGTTCGAGGTATGCGAGCTATATGTACATAATATTTGAACACTGATTAATGACAACATATATAAAATCCATAACTCACCGTAAACAAGAACAGCCACTACAGGGTGTCAAACATCGAAATCCAAGACATCGTTGCATTAAACATGCTAAAGGCAGTAACACGCTTGTACACAATTTACAAGTGGCAATTCTTAAGTTAATATCAGGTATCATTATTATACCTGGTCATTTTTCATATCGTTCAATGTGAAGTTTAAAGAAGATGCTAATAATGCAATGTAAACTATGTTGAGCAGAAGTTCTTTGAATGGTGAAAGTCTTTAGAACTTAAATGACTGCAGCATTTTCCTGGCGTTCGAAGATTTTGTCTTCACTAGCGGATGTGGGAGAGAACAAAATAGACCAAGTTATCATATATGACACATTTTGGTATCAGGAGCTGGTAATGGTAAATACTGGTGCATAAAAGATAATGTTTGAAAATAAATCAAAAATACAACTTGACTTCCATATACTAACAAATCCTTGTCCATTGTATACTAATGTTCTTCCTTAGGACTTGAGACTTACCATTACACCGGCAAAAGCCTCCGAGTAGTATATATGATTACGAGTTAGGCAACATTCGACTCCAATAAGATAAGATTAAATCCGATTAAATGCGTCAATGCCCTAACGAGAATTAAAGAAACACAATCCCTTTCTTCGACGACTACATCACAAGAGCGTATATATAGTCAGCCGGGTACAGACATATTATTACACAAAGTTGCAAGAGGCATCGCTGTTAATGGTTTATTGATTAAAAGACTTAAGCGATGTCTACTACTACTCGCTTGAAAGAGCTCTTTCAGAGGAGACGGCTGGCTGGACGCACAAATGGCGAACGAGGGTCACCAGTCAGCCCCACAACCAGTTCCGGACCAAGGGCTAGTTCCGGTTCATTGACGCCATGTTGCGCTTCCTGTTCCGACTTCAGTGCGGAGCGTTCGACAGCCAGTATAAGTGTTTGCAGCTTGGGCGGAAGATTACATAAACGAGCTGGCTAACGGTATTGAGTCTCCTGTTCCAGCTCAACAGCCAATTCCAACTCATAGACGCAAGGTTCAGCCTCAGATTGCAAGTTGGAATCAGGCTGCTGCCCATGCAGGTTCTGTTTTTACCAGGAGGCAATTAAAAATCACAGCAAGCAGCTCCTCGAGGAGACAAAGGAAATACCTAGGGAATATAAGATGATATAACGCTATATCGTGCAGCCTGTACTGTAGCTGAGTGAGTGTGGGCTTTTTCTCATCTCGGCGCTGTTTCATCATCGCAGCAAGTCTTTAACCTAAAGCACTCTACCTAGGCTTTCAACCTTAGTGACCTGCATTAATTCCGGAGATGGTAGCCCTGACGGTTTCGAATGTATTACCGCTCAAACTTTTGTATTCAGTTCCCCTGTCGCACACATCGTCTGTTAATTAATTATTTTTTTACTCTGCTTTATTCAACATGCCTGTATTTTGTCATACCAGCTGCAATTGGCGCTAGTACCGAGCTTTACCTGAAGTTGTGGTGGCTGCTGTTGCTTGTCTAAGCGACCCTAATGAGCGAATCATCTTTTAAATCCCTCGCAAGGTGCTCGTGATGGTCTTCGGGCAGAAAGTGATTCACAACTACCTTGTACAGGACAAGCAGAGACGACGCCAGCTAAGCAGTTATCGTGGCCCACATTTTAGCTTCGTATATGGTACAGCTTTTTTGGAACATCTTCATTGTTGACCGCCTTAAATTCATAAAGGTACGAAGCCGGCGTATGTATTCTTTCACCGCTCCAGGAGCCACTAACTCAAACAGGCGGTCACGCTCATGTGCCATTGTTTGACGAGCGGCCTCTATATCAAGGGCAATCACGGCTTCTGCCATGGCTGTTATGAAGCTTTGGGTATTGTTCACTGATCGCCTGACTCTAAATAGCACGTCGCATAAGACCACAAGTGTTAAGGCGTGGCTGGCGACGTACACAATATGAAGCCGCTACATCACGCACCATCACAGGCGGAAACAAACTGGCCGGACACTCGTGAGTCTGTGCGCAGAAGGAACTTGCCAAAACTTTCCTTTCGTTTACTCTCAGCGTGTCCCTAAATAGATTGCAGTACAAGAGGGATATCGACAAGGTCTGCTCCGGGACATCCCAGGCAACGGCATTTTACCTTGGACATAAGACTCACACGCTGATGCTGGCATGGTGGCTGACATAGGCGACCTTAGTATAGGCAGTTTCCTTATGCCAAACACCAGAAAGAAAGGCAAAATTGTGGAGTGGATATTGCGTCTTGGTTTCCTCAAAAGTTTTAGAAAGCGCACAAAGTCGAGCATCCAGATCAATGTCTTCAGGGTTGACCAGAAATACTCCAGCGTCTTTCGTGCGACGGGCCCACAGTCTTTCGGACGCCTTGCTGAGGAATATAGTAGGGGAGATGATGACGATAAAATCGAAGTGGCTCTTGAATGATGATTCGAGCAGTTCGCAGACAAACAAGTTTATGCCACAGCAGCGGGCTCCGACTACCATAGTGCAGTCTGGCTTTCAGTTATCAAAGAACTCGCGCTGGTTCGCCAGGTTTAACATGACTGCCGAATGGACCTTTGTTCAATGTGCAGCCTAACAACTTCGCCCGTTGAGTGCTTGGTCTTCCGTTGACCTCATGTCGAAGACAAGCGCAAACTGGTTTTGGCAAAATGCACTGATATCAATCGACGGCAGCTCGGCGTAAATGATACGCCATTACCTTTAGGGCCTATTCCCACTGCCGTTATGGCCCCTTGCCCATTGGCATAGTTCTGGTTTGGGACGTCCTCGATCGTTACTGTCACCTTGTTATAAGGGAGTTGTCTAAATACTCAGTATCGCGTGCTAAATCGGTGCTTCGTGCCAATTCCTCAAAGAACATTACATTAGCATTCATGCTTATCACTGACGTGTTTAGGCTGATGTTCCACATGCGGTTGCTCGTATCTGCCACTACCATGTGGTGCCTCAGCACTCTGGTGTAAAAGATAGAAACTTTATCCATGTTTTTGACAAATCTGATTTCACGGCTGTAAATGTTCCTTCGGGTATGCAGCGCCATCCTTTACTCAGCTTAACAAACTGAAAATCGGTGTGATCTTTGCAAAAGTTATCCTCTGTCTCGTCAGAGTAGTCGGCTAAAAAAAAAAAAAACAATCGATAAAACTGCGGACAGAAGGCGCTCTGGTTATCACTCTTGGCGAGCCTACTGGCGGACGTGTTGAAGACCGTGTAATTTCCGGATCTAAAGATATCAAGGAAACTGACACATTGTTTAACCTCATCGTAGTCGTGCCAGTACACCACTGCATTTGTAATCGCAATATGTGTCAAGTAACTATTTGTTAAAAGTTTTTTATTCAAACGTCTATATTGAAATCATCTCAAACTAGTGCCTTTGGCGGTTAGAAAATAAAAGGAATAAATTGTATCCCATCGATGATTTTCAGATAAGTTAAGTAGATTTGTCGATCTTAACTATTAAATCTTTGTAAATACTCTTACAACCTTTAGATATTTCACAATTAATGATACGGGTACCTTAGCAGAGAGCTAGAGGTTTACATATTAACGTTCTAATTGCTTTAATAGCATCATACAAACATATTCAATTACCGTTAATATTATACATATGTTGAAATTGCTCGAAACCATACAAATCTCCATTGCTAATCAGTATATCACAAATATATTGTATTCCATGTTAATCCCAACTTCTATAAAAAAAAACATATGCTTTCCAGCTTAATAGACTATTGGTCTGGCTTATTGCTTACCATATTGAATTCAGCTCAAACCCTAAATACGATTAGGCAGAAGGCATTAACTCTGTTCATATATTTCTTGAACAATTGTAAACCAAGCTATATTCTAACAAAATAATGTACAAAATATATTATTTTGCCAATTAGACCTTGCTGTTATTAGTCTTCTTGCCCGTATAACTTTCAATAAAAGACAAAATATCTACCTATTTAATTAAGCATATTTATATTCTTTAGTAGAGATTGTCGTTTTACTTTTATGAATAGACCCATTCCATACTACTTATAGCAGTTTGAATTCCGTTCACATAAACTTGCGAGCGGGAGATAATGCCAGAAAGAACTGTAGTAATATAGATTTGTCAAGACCTTTCCAAGTACAGTGCTCCCTCAATTTCCGCCCATTTTCGTATAAGTAGGAAATGCCAGATGAATGAGGGTGGCGGATGATCGAGGTTAGACTGTTAAATAGCTAGATAGATAGACAGATGGATGGAGAGAGAATCATATATATATATATATATATATATATATATATATATATATATATATATATATGAAAATTTAGCCAGTGGATCACTAAAAAGGATACATAGATGTATAAATAGATTTCAATTAAATTAAACTTCTCACATATTTGCAAAAAATTCACAAACCTCAGTTAGTCTCAAGATCACATGCATTCCAGGGTCCTTAACAATATCAACGAAAGCTAAAAGTAGACCACAGATCACTGTGTTGCATTGTGCACCCATTTGCAAATAACACAAACTTTACGTTTCCACAAAAAAATACATAATTTTTCGTTTTGTACTCTTTTGAAATTGCAGGCCTCTAAATAAGATCACGGAATTACAGGACTCTCATGACAGATTTTAGCGCAGCTTTCGCTTCTGCTCCTGAGGGGGGCTGGTTAACACGTTTCCTCAATTTATGTATCATTTTCACTCTACACAAAATAATTACCTTACACTGTCATTAAAATGTGTGAATTCGTAATTTCCTCCAAAATCTCACTTTACACTGAAATATTTTCGTACATATTAATCTGTACATGACCGTCAATTTCAATGCCTGTAGCGACGTCTGGTCGGCTGGTTTTCCTGTCTCAACTGATAGGGGATCCTTAATGATAAATCCTACGTATAGCCAGCATCGTTGTATAGTCTCAGCTATGACACAACCTGCAATACATTTTGATAAATCCAATGGTGTCACATTGAAGCAGTGCTGTTGTTGTAGGTTAACTTCCCAGCGGATCTAAGACATTCTCTTGCGCTAACTCTAGTTCAACTCCTAATGGTTTTGCAACTATATCTGAAGAGGACTGAACTGGTCTTCCACCCATAAGACAACGATTGTATGCACCCTTTCGTCGGTTTTATTTTGATTAATCTAATTGCAATGATCTGTGTTGTTTACATTAAAGTTACATTGACTATTATCGTGAATGTTTTTATGGGCAGTAAGCCGAGACAGGCTTTATTGGTTTTGACTAAGTAGAAATCAGTTTGAGATAATACTAATCACCTTTACAAGAGCCAGTTTATTTTACTAATTTAATCGTTACGTTATTTATGTTGTGTCTCATGCCCATGTAAACATTCCTAACAACCAGCTCAAATCTATACTATTTTAAAGACATTAGTTCAATTCAATGGATAAACCCCCGTTGTGTTGTTTCAGATGGTGATATGTCTTGGTAATGGTGACAAATGTAACATGAATGATAGTGCTCAACGTCAAGTACTTCAAATGTATGAATGATATATTGAACAAGTTCAAGGGAAATGAAATTAATAGCAAGAATGTTGGTCTGGTTGTGGAGGTATTTAGGTTATTTTGTATTTTCTGCAAATCAGATACGGTGATCAAAACATATAATTATACATTTTTTGGATAAAGGACATGTTCCATATATGATTTAGACACATCTATAAAATCAGAAAACACTAATTAATATAGGAGGAATTTCTACATTGCATCGAGGCCAACGACGAGATAAATTATGATACCTTATTTAAGTCAGGGAGAGAAAGTAAAACCATTTTTGATACAAACATAGAGCTATTATCCGACATTTAAATAACGTATTGAAAGAACCTCACATCATGATTATATGCAGTATTACAATTTCATGAAAAGTTCTTTGCATATACTTTGTTGAAACAGAATATAAGCACTTTTTTCCACTATGTTGTCATCATCTGTTCAACCTTTACGCACAATAAAATGTACGGCAGAAAAATTGAATTTTTTGGAGACTATAATATAAATGAGATATATCCTGATAACATATTATTCAGATAGTTAGAAGTACTTATTAGTGCCTACGAAGGTAGTAATAGTTTGCCTTGAATAGATGATTGTAAAACCAACCTAACCTAGTTAGCATTTAGTGATATCACTCCACATAATATCGGTGTATGTGATGATACATAAATACAGCTCTGTCATTAAGAACCTGCTTGAAAATGTTAGGTTTCAGTATCGTTTTTTCCACACAGTCGATGGAAAAATATGTTATAGCGAAACAATGAAAGTTGAAACGTAAAACAAAGACGAACGAAATAAATTTTAGTGATGTTGGAATATCATTTTGATTACAAGGTGAAGTGTGTTTATGTTATCAATTATATATCGTTTGTCGTCACACCTGCTTATAGCAGTCTTAATTAACGTAATATGGCATTACTCATAATGGGACTATCTCGTCAAATCCCTGTAATGGTGATTTAGTGTATGGGTAAAGAGATTATCATTATGCAAGTTAAAGTTTAGATTATTTTTAATCATCCATTACTTCAAATCCCTTTACAGGTTATCTCTGCCGGTTCTAAAATAAGAAAAAAATATATTTCTTGACTTAGTAGTGAAGTAAGTCACCAATATATTTTAATGTCAAATGTTTGATGATATCTTTTACGTACTGGTAATCCTTTTCTGTTGTACCCGATCTACTGTTACCGGAATAAATTTCTTGATTGGTGTGTATTCAGTTTCCTTTGTCTTTTAGAACTCACGCGTGGACTGGTACAGGAAAAATAGCTTATCTCAGATATGTTGGGTCTATGTTCTTTTTCAAATGTTCCATGGCTTGAATGATTTTGTCATCGTTTAGATTGTTCTAATGATTGTCCCATGAGCTGATAACTATATTGGAACCTGATTGTCCTCTTTAAAACAACTTCCTTGTGATCTTTTGCAAATCTTTCCACAACGTGATCCTTACCAAAACGAAATTTACTTTTCATAAATATTTAGTCTTACTGTCACGACTCAATCAGGGCCATTATTTGTCTAAGTTCTTATAAACAGATGATAATTGTAACCCGACTTATTGTGGATAAAGAGTATATAATTCAAATTACACTCGTTGTGCGCAGAACATTTGCAAATACAGTTAAATGGTCGTTATTTCTTTGCTGGTTTCGATTTTCTTTTCGCAACTATAATATCCTGATGCATCTAAAAAGCTTCTTGTCGTAGTTTCTTAATATAATTTCACCAGCAGTTCTTCGTCTACGTTCTTCGCATACAATTTTCTGCACATTCGCGTAAAACCTGTATGTAGTATCTTGTGTATACCATTGGCCCATAGTCTATTTGAACTGACACATACATACATACATACATACATACATACATACATACATACATACATACATACATACATACATACATACATACATACATACATACATACATACATACATACATACATACATACATGCATGCATACATACATACATACATACATTCGTGTGTATATATATATATATATATATATATATATATATATATATATATATATATATATATATATATATATATAAAACGATTCGATAATTTTTCAAGTTGGAAAAACAACGTAGGTTGTCAACGGTTTAAAGTATTTATAAACGAACATCATGCTGGTTTATTATTATCACCCAAAGATGAGCTGCCAAATGTAAAAAAAAATTTAATGTATATATCCCATTTGATTAAAACTATTTAATAATACTCGTCTTTTTAATATTTGATCTTTACATCAAATTTTGATAAAAGTCTATCTGCTTACTTCAGTTATTTCGACCCGCAGAGACGGCCAACACTGAGAATTTGGTCCATCTGGCCGTCCTGGGAGACACAGTTCCTTGTTTTCTTACTTCATGTTCCCCACGATGTTGCTTTGATTAATTCAATTGCGCGCTTGACATTAACCAACATTGGAACCCCTAGGCGAACAAAGTGACTAGAAGTTCTCAAAGTAAATCAAGCTTCAGGGATGCGAACTATCCCTTTACAAGTATTAAGGTGCTCCGGTAGTTTCGCATTACTTGCAATTTCAATTAATTTTAACCCAAGTCCCTTCGCACTAATTTATATAAAACTGATAACAAATCGACGAAAGGGAACAGGTGTGCCCAATTAATAAAGACTGTTTGCACCTATGACAGGACTCCAACCTACATATATACGTTGTGGGTATCTAAAGCTGTCGTGTTTTCCATTGTACTACCAAAGCAGTTGAAACGCGGCCTCTAAAAAAATAAATATAGAGGTTTCCATTCGAAGCCTATGAGTTATTTAAATTAATTGATTTGCATATCTTATAAATATTAATGTCATAAAATATAAATATCGCAGTCGAGAACCTGTTCATAAATATAAATAGTATGCATATAATCGATTTATTTTAACATATTCAGCATTATGCATATCAGTCACCGTATATATCATGAAGTTCGCGGTATTTTTAAAAGCTTTTAGACTATACAATCACTTTGCACTGTGTATGGTATGCAAACTACCATACAACCATTGTTTAAATTTAGAACATACTTTGGCGTCTGTGTACAGCATTTGATAACCAGGTATTGTTGGAATTCTGCATAAATCGCTTTATAAATACTTATATTATTCATCCACCATTAGCATAAGAACTCTAGATAACAATACCAAAACTACACTAGCAAACTTACATTGACAAAATAATAACAGTCCACGCAAGAAAACTGCAGATTAATAAATCTTTCTTAAACCAGTAACGAAAGAGTATATAAATCGAAAGAGTAGATCATTATCTCTTTTTGACCGCTTAGAATATAATAATAAAATAAAACGCCGTACCTATGTAGGCAGGTGTTAACAAAAACAAATCCTGATTTTCATGCTTCCAATAAATCATAAACTATAATGCATATAGTGCTTGTTTTCATAAAGAGGAAAACAAATCGTTTTGGAAAATGTATATACCTGCGTTGCATATATTCATTCCTGGGATTCTCATATTTCTTTCCATGTCATCGGAGTTTTCTTCCACACACTCTGTGTATTTATGTTTTGCAATACTTACCAAACGACATATATGTTGTCGTACGACCACACCTCCGCTTAAATATTGCATTATCAATGACTTCAGATTTGTAAGAATAAGATATAAAATATACACTAGCATTGTTAAGTTTGTATGCGCACTGCTGACATTTGTGATACATTGTTTAGAGTTTTTTAAATATATTTCAATGTATTCTGTCTTTTGTAGCTATGGCATTGAACAATTTACATTCGATGTCGAAGAAATAGTAGAAGGATGGATGGTTATTACCAGTCAATTCCTTCTTGTCGAGACACTTTTATATTTATTGAATTGTGTTATTTTATATATATCGAGGACGAAGCACTGCTTATTAAGCTGTCCACATTAGGTGAATAAGTGACTGGTAATCATCATGACCATCCACCTCATCATCAGAATTATTATTATAATGTTATAGGCATACCTAGACATGAGACCGAAGTTATGACGATATCATCCAGTCTAATTCTGCTGTTCTGCATTCCATTTACTCCACTAATGCGAACCGTTATCATCGTTTGGCTAGGAACTTCTATCTCAATTGTGGCGGGAAGCCAATTGTTCTCTTGATGACCCGACTTGGTCCACACCTCCAAATTTGTTTTCCTCTCAGTGTCCCCGACTAGGACTTTAATTGTCGAGGCATTTCCGTTCATCCAATACCAGAATGAAAGACATTGAAATTCGTAAATGTAGAAATTTATATTTTCTAAGGTGGCATTTGTTCGAATCGATCCCAGATATAAATAATGCCCTTCCACTGAAATAGTAAAATGGAACGTATACCATTAATCATAATTAATAATGTAATAATCTGGAATTTAATGACACTTGTAAGTAAAACAATGATTCGATGGAATGAAAAAAGAGTGGTTGAATCTTTCATGTAGAAATTTAAACATTACTAGTTAAAAAATCGAATACATAAAGTTGTTTTGTACAAAGATAAAGTGGTAATATTATTAACTAAACATCATGCATATTGTAATATACCAAATACATTTTAACACCTGCTTACGAGATGTATTGTTTGGTTGAACATCCTAAAAATGCGTGGTATCTGTGGTGATATTCATATTATTTTCATAGTAGCGACTAACTAAAATCGATACAAAAAATGTGTCTATGTATATATGTATCTATGTATGTATGCATGCATAGATAGATGCATGCATGCGTGCCTGTATGTATATATGCATATATGTCTGCGCGTATTATATATGTTTGCACCTGTGCATGTACTGGATTTAAGAACAAATCAGCACAATCCTGGCTATATAAATAAAATAAATATATAAACGAATAAAAGCCAGGTTGCAAGACTGATAAAGTAAAACAAAAGTCCCGAGGAAGATAAATAAAATAAGTATCCAACATAAGACAAAGATATACGGTAAAGCTGTAGAAAACACTCACAAAAGGTTATACAAAACAAAACAAATATAAAGAGAAAAATAAACAAAAATCCTTTAAAATACTATGCAAGGTCAACAATGTATATATAAACGGCATTTTTGAAAGGCCCATGACCTAACAAGTAACATCGTCGGGGGTCGCATACCACAGTTTGACAGGTTGCCTCCAGTAATCGCTTCCTACAATATGAAGAAGGGCACATCCATCCTATTCTGCAATGAGTAGGGTTATAGATGGGAATGATCGACAATTGCATTAATTGAAATAAATCATGGCTTCAGTACGGTCCTAACACTAGTATCACCGTGTTGTTATTATTTTTAGTAGTAGTAGCAGCGGTAGTAGTATTGCTTCTGTTGAATGTCATTCTTCTAGTTCAGTTCTCGTTTCTTCAAGACATAGTTGTAATTATCATAATTGATTCTTCAGCTCTATTGCTTGAACTAAAATTTTCAGAAAGCTTTTTAATGGCTATTACATAAATATTAAAACTTGCAGAGGAAATCTGCCAACAAACGGTACAATATCATCAATTTATGAGTCGAAGGCGTCCAAATATATTAAATGTGTTCAGAGTACACTTACCTTTATTTAACGTATGATCAGGCAATGGAGGATTTATGTCGTGGTAATGAATCCACCGAAAGCTACTGATCATTAAACCACATACATCCTCTTCAAAATTGCATTTCACTACAATGAAAAACAAAACTAATACATTAGAGGTATTTGAAGGCAGAACTCTTCCGAAATTGGCGAGCGCCTGTTTATTCTGAAGGGGTTTAAATTTATTCACAGGTAATGACGTAAGCTTCAGCTTAGACACACACACATATAAATATATATATGTATAAGATATACGACATTTTCAAATATATATCTAAGTGCTGAGTGACACACTTATGTTTATATAATTAATATGAGCTATGAATAAATAGCATGAAAGCTACGGATTTATCAGTGATGTGTCATTTATTCAACTCTTTCGAATTAATAAGTCGGTATAAATGTGGGTTTTTTTGTTTTGTCTTTTTTTTTTTTTTTTTTTTGCTTTTTTTAACCATTCACCTTTTATCTTTTAAATCCGATAGATAATAGCGACATGTGTATCTATATAAGTATTATAATTCTCACTTAAAGTCATTTAGGTCTGAAGATGTCTGACTCATACAATTGTTAGCAATGTGTATACACCAAAATGCTTACATCTGCAGGATCCTTTCAGGAGCTGAATGTTGTCCATATACATGTCAACTCCATATGTAACTGTTGCAGTTAAACGAATCTTGAAATCCACAGAGCTTTGAACATTCTGCAGATTTAGAAAAAACTTTTGCCATACATTATCATTATTGCCCTCCTGAATGCTTACTAGTTGATGCTCAAAACTATTAATGACCAATGACACGTCGAGGTTTCGTATGCCATAGCGACTCTTTCTGAAGTCAAATGTTAAACACTGCATTCCTGTATCTTCCACTGGAAAACTTTCAAGAAGTACTGTAACTTCATGTATATACGATGACCTCAAATGCAAGTAGAAATTGTGACCTGAAATTCATATATTGGTAAAAGTATAATGTACTTAAAAAAAACGATTTTCCACAATATGTCTCAACAGTTTCTGATTAAAATCACACCCTGGGCACCGTGATTACCATTAACTCTAACCTTTTGTTATCAGGGGCTGATGTGAAATCTCTGTTTAAGTACATATGTCTACTAAGGGTTTTGTTTGTATTACATTAATCGGATTCCTATTTCAAATGTTACGACTTAAATGTTTGATGGAAGACTTGTTAAAAGTTGAAATGTTTTGAAAGTAATAGAGAAGGGTGGTGAATTCACATAAGTAGAGGAAAATTACTCCAATTAGTGCATGAATATTATAATAAACACTATAGGCGGTCCTAGAAATGTAGAACTAAATGCGCAATCCATTTGTATAAGCAAAATATGGACACAAATGTTTTGAGTCAGATAGGGAAGCATTGTTTCGGAATTACACACTTAGTTCCACGTTAGAAGCCGTGCAATGTGCATGCTGAGAAAGCTGATATTCAGACATGTGTAACGGATTAAGATATAAGTTGGCGACTGTCACATAGACTTAAAGGGCAGAAAAGTTTTAAATATACACTGACCTGTGTAGTGAAATTTCGTTAAGATAAATGGAGATCATAAGAAGCGTGGTCACTGAAATTTAAGTAATTGTCCCCAAATCTCAAATACGAGCAATACACAAGATTAGACCAACTTCAAACATTTACCGACTTTGAAATGCATCACCCTATAGTAAGGAAAATGTCAAACGTTACCAAGATATGTTTTTAAAGGTGCTATCTAATCGGGAAATTTGCAGCGATATCCACAATTGAAGAAGTGTTTCTACTAATTACTAAAGTACTGCTTCAGTATGCAGTACCTGGAAGAATTTCTATTAAAAATACTGAAGCAGTACTTTAGTAATAGTAGAAACACAAAATGTTAAACAAAAAACAAAAGATTCGACCACTCTGGGCCACTTATTTATATAGTGCATTTTACATAAACAAGAATGGACCACTTTTTCCGCTGGTGCAGATGTGCCAGCCCCAACCGAAAAGGGACTGGACTACTTATTTCCAAGATTTCACAAACAAGGCTAGTGATTTTTAAAAACATTTATCAATTAGAAAACAAACTGATTTTTCATTTTGGCAAGACAACAGTACGATAACGGAAACAATAGAAAAGGGTGTTTTGTTATATCTACTGTTGGTGGTGGCATGGTTTACTTCTTGAAATAACTATATTATATAGCGGTGTTGACTACTCTGATTAAAAGAGCAAAACGCAACCACGTAATTGTTACAGGCAGCACCACAATATAATCCGTTAAAGCAGAAAAAATGGAACTAGTTCCTTTCAACAGACACCCTACGAAAAACTACATTATTTTTTCTAAAGATAATGCCGATTGTTTGCAGCCTATACTATTTCTGCCACTAGTACTACCGCATAAAATTACTTTCCTAAAGCCGACGAAGCTGTCGATTTCGTTACCATTATTTCTTCTTATGGCTTTACAACTCCTCCTGCTACAACTATTACAGTCGCCATAGACGGTCTTAAGTGTCTAAATAAGTAAGGAAGTAGGTAAGTAAGTATTAAGTATGTAAGGGTTGATTCAGCAAACGGTAAGTAATATGTGTTCTTCAATTAATATAATGATTAACAAAATATTGCATTATATTACCATCAGTTTCCCTTTCCCACGAAATATATGGATAACTCACTGGTTGTGTCCATCCACAGAAATCGTAATTGAAAGTACAATTACCTGAAATGAGAAAATATTGCTTCATTCGAAATAGGTCTTTGAAAATGGCTACATAATTAAGAATGTTGCTTAAACCCAATATTAGAATATCTCTCGAAATTTGTTTGGCTGATCACCAATACATATTATTCAACACAGCCCATATATGTCGCGTAAAATGGGATTTGGTTGGTGATATGAAAACATAATAGGGCGTCCACATTTTTAGAACTCATGATAGGATATAGTTTTAGTTCTTTTCATGAACTCGGAAACTTTATTTGTCACTCATAATCGCATCTGCAACTTTTGTTTGGAAGTAATTATCTGTGTCAGAGACTGCAAGTTTGTTTTCAAAGGGTTATTTATATCATGTGTAATGGCCACTGACCGATAGGTGGTTGATTCTAAGAAGGATTGCTTTTTATACAGGGGTGTTATAAAAAATTATATGCAATGGATTGATCGAAAAAGTCTTCTTCAAATATTAAAATATTTATCTCGAGGTAACTAATTGAATGCATTTACATGTACTGCTTCAGCATGTTTTGCATTGGCTGCATTATTAGACGTTGTCTGCGCTCAGTGGTTTGTTCTTTGTGCTAGCTCAGCCATCGTGCTAGAGTAAATACAAATTGTCTCGTTGCAGCTTCGGTGCAAGAGTTGTTCCTTCGCAACGTCATCAGTATAATATTTATTGTGCATGTTTGACATACTATTTTACATTTACAAGAACGCTAATTTACACTGCTTCAATAGTTAGACTAAGCCGCTAATCAACACTATTATTTAAAAATGTGCAAGTACACCGATAAAATCTAGGCTCAGTTATTACTTATAGAGCAGTCGATAAGTTTAGCGCAGTTGTTATATATAGATCATGCGTAACAGCGACTGTGCCAGAAATATCCACGTGCCCATATTCGAAATGGTGAAACAGACTAAATGGGATATGGCAGTTCCGAAATTTTGTTATTTTGTTTAGCGTGTATGGGCGATAGCCCACGCCAAAAAGATTGTACTGTTTTTAATTTAGAACAGCACTATAAGCGGCATTAGAGTTAGCCGCTATTAAGTACAAGAATATTCTTACCAAAAGCTATTTCATCCAGTTTATGCGTATATGCGAATGTCTTTTCATAATACATTCGGGTAGTTTTTAACCTCTGAGCACTGAGTTCATGGTATTTTCTTTAGCGGGGGTGAGAGGGTACTATGTTGCATTTTTATATAATGCTTTAAATGCATGCTTAAGATCATTAGCGCCTAGTTACCATGTATTAATGATTACATAATTCCAGATAGCCAGCTCATTAGAACTTCTTGACTGTATAATACACTTGTTTTGTTTGTTTGTTTTTTTTTTGTTGTTTTTTTTTTTTTGTTATTTTTTGTTTGTATTTTTTTTTTAAATAATCTTCTCTTTAAAATATCGACATAGCTAAATGATTCTAAATTAAAATTGTAAAAATCGCAACTTGTCTTGAACAATCACTTCTGAAAAGAATATAAATTGACAGGATGTGGTTTGCAAGAGATTAATTTATTCCATTGTTTAATTGTCTGGGTCAGTAACGGAGAAACTGTATTTTTTACATAGGCGATTGCTTAAAACAGGTGTTTTGTTTGGTCAGGATCAACTGTGTAGCGTTGAGTCAATTTTTTTTACTTTTTTGAATGGTTGCTTACCGTTCCTGGTTCTATTTTCTGGGATTAAGAAAATAGAAAGTTGCAAAAATAAGAGGTCGCACCAGAATGAGAAAGGGGACAAAGGACCCGGAAAGCAGATTCAGCTGTTAACCGTTCTGCAATCTTTTGAGTAGCGCAAGAAGGACCTGACAGCATCATTGTTCCGCTCTATGATTTCAAAATCTGACAAGCTGGTTTGTTACCTGCAACTGCTTCTTCTCGGCAAGATGAAATATCATGCATACGTCATCGAGCCAAACAATTGGTGCCGAGTAAGTGTCATGCACATTCAAACCCATCAGCCCGTGAAGGGCAATTATATACTATTCCTAGTCAGTCCACATCAGTTGTACATGCAAATATTGTTACATCAAACAGTCCGTATACTGTTTTGCAAAGTGCGAACCCCATTATTAAGTATTAATGTTTTACAAGCACGCCACTCCTTGCATGGATGGAGCAAAAACATAAATTTTCTAATGTCCAAACTCTCTCTACTTGACATGGTTCCCAGAAAAAGAAAGAAAATCTTGGTAGGGGTGTATGTGTATGAATCCACCCTACATTAGGATGAGGTTGAACATATTGCCATTAATACGTAGACTGGTGCTATCAGCTTCGATGTTGTCTGAAAGAACAGTAGACTGATGCATTCTGCATACTTTTCCCCTGTATATACATTAAAATATCCCATTGAGGTGGAATGAATCGCTGACTTCATGAGTTTGATTATGGGAATAAGCAGTGAAAATGGAAACCGGTATTATTATGATACCCACTTCCGTGTTTTAAAGTCAGCATTAAACCGCCAATGGAGATATATCGAAAATGAGCTGTATTTGTGAGCGCTATCCAGAAAGAATGCTTTTCGCCACAGCGGGGATTTCGAGTTAAAGACAAGCAGTGCATGCTTCTCGTGCAGTAAATTTGACAATGGTATACATTGAGTGCTCAGTGTGCGGATCTAATAACATACGCCGAGACTCTGGGGGAGCCCATCCCCAGTTCAAATGCTGGTCGTGAATGACAGGCTATTGAAATATATACCAGGGTTTACCTCCAGGTAGGCAGGACGAACGAAAATCAAGCTGCGATCATTACCTATCAGAGGCCTTCCAAGTTAACACAAAATTATAATCTAGGACACCGCCCTTAGAATTGAGTAAATAAGTTGCCTACCTTGCAAATAGTGTGTACCTGGAACATATTTTAAAATGTTACCCAGCGAATGAAAGGTCCTTCTTGGTTGCGGTGTTTACTGAACGTTGTCGTTTAGGTCTTGAAAGTGAAAGGACCATGCAAAGTAGTTCCAATCTTTTATAATCTGAACTACATACTGAGGTGGTCACATCAAAATTAGCTAAAGAAGTTGATGCTGCAAGAAATTTCTATGATCCATCTTTTCAAAATCTGAAAACGTCACCACTTGCCGTTTTCTGTGATAAAAACAAATCAAGATAATACCGGTTAATATATCATATATCTTACACTATGTTCTCAACTGATTCGCTCAATGGAAGCATACCAAAGAATGTCGTCCGTCACACACACACACTTGTATTGTCATGCAACGCACTACACGGCTTCACAAAGGCTGATTCAAGGTTAAGCCTGTAATTTAGTCTGCATTTAAGATATTCTCCATTCATCCTGACGCCTATGAATTCCTATGATTTATTGGGAATGTGGATAGTATTATGACTATGTAAAACCATATCTTTGATGAATTTAGTAAGACTATTGGATGGATGTATATCAATGCAATTCATTGAAAAGCGTTTGTTAGTATTTGACACAATTTCTTTTTCCTCGAAAAAACATGTGACACTTGCCTTGACTCTCAACATAAGTTGTTGCAGCTGTGATCACATCTAGCAGTTCCAATTGCTAGTGAACAAACCTTCTATCGTAGTACAACTATGATTTTCTCGTCAAAACTTCTTTGAATATTTTACTAGAAGCCCTTTTTTCCCTAATAAAGACACAGCAACGCTTACATTTTATGGATAGTTTTCAAGCTAAAATTCCTGTAAACTTCTTCAATCTTCAATTACTCATTGGTTATCTTAATTACTGCTGTTTGGAGGTCCTCAGATGGCTGCAGAACGTTACTACTATACCAGGATAGGTCGTAGAGCTCGGCAGGACAATAAAGTGTAGCTCAAATTCGTTGCTCAGTAGTCGTGATGGAAGGTATGGGGACATATTTTCAGACACTATGGAGACATTGGGGAGGTCCATGAAATATAGGGGCCTTAGTTGTGATACTAAGGGAACATTTTGGTGATTAGTGTACTATGTGACTGTATGGAAATGTAACATCATTGTGCACTATATGGATGTATGGAAATTTAACATGGATTGGACGGTATGGAGATGATTGCAAATTTAACATGGATGGGTCGGTATGAACTCTATAGGAAACGAACCTTTTCGGTCACTACAGCATCCATATGGAAATTTAGCATTATTTTTGGGTCGGTATTGGATCTATGGAATTTAACATTGATTTTCGGACTGTATGTGGTCTATGGGAATTTAACATTAACTTTTGGGTCAATATGAGGTCTATGTTAATACAAGCTTATGTTTGGGAGGATATCGCACCTTACGGAAATTTATCGTAGCCTATGGGAAGTTAACATTACGTTTGGATCAGTATAGCACCCTATAGAATATTAAAATTGTAGGTCACTATACAACCCCCCAAAAATTAATATGATGGATAAGTATGGGGCCCTATAGCAATTCACGTGAGAATGGAACAGGTGGATAGAAAAAAAATGCACACCTTATGAGAAAAACCCCACATACAAACCAATGTTTAATGAGATAAGGAGTATGCCATAGTAGAATAACTAACACATATCCTTAGAGACCAGTACAAAGCCATAAACACAAAGATCCACACATGCACACCAATGTTCAAAGGGGTAAATTTGGCATGCTGCCTAACACTAATACTTACAAATCAACAACCGCTCTTAAAAACAAAATTGTAATGGATAAATGTGGTATGATATCGTATGATGACTAAAACACACATACTTACAATCCAACAACCACCGTACACATAATTTGAGAAGGGAAGTGAGGTATGTTTCCGTATTATCTTCACGCAAACACACAAGCACACACACAAACACACTCGATTGATAGACATGAAATTAAAACAACAACAAAAAATAATCCCAAAATAAAAAGTGTTTGTTTTGCTTGTAAACTCAGCACTTTAATGTACCGCTAAACCAACTCAATAACTCACTCACTAACTAACTAACAGAAACGACTGAGGATTAGGCGGTCCCTCGCCTTTATGTATAATGCTTAAGTTCTAAATGGACAATGACGGAGACGTAATGTACAATTCAACACAAAAATATATTTACATGGCTAGCAAAATTGGTTAGTGAGACACAGTTTCCAATGCTCCATCACATTTCCGTCTCGCCTTCGAATTAAACCAATGTGTCGAGCTAAAGAAGAGCTATAATAATCACAAAACCACACTTCTACGTTTTCATCGTTTCTAAGGAATATTGTCCAAAGCAAGTCAATAACTGTGCTAGAGGGAATCTGGGGCTTCATTGATAAAGGAAATATACACGCATAATATTGTCCACACACTATCGAATCTGATTAGTGCATTCTCATGTTATTGACATGGGTCAAAACAGCATTTCTCCTCATAAGACTGTGATATCGTCCTCGATCAGAGATTATTCATAAAAATCAAAATATTTCACCATGTCGACGTTCGGAATGTAGATATCTACCGAGAGTTTTCATGTCTGATGACTGTGGTCTGTGTTGATCACGTAGGCTCAAACGCCTTTTGGGTTTTCTAATACTGTAGTATCATTTATTTTCGTAGGTGTCAATTTTTGTGGTTTTGTAAAAAAAGGACATTTTTGTGGATACTTGAATTCGTGGTTTTGACTATCAAAGTTTGCATATTTGTAGGCATTTAATTTCGTGGATTAACCGCTACAATACCCCAAATAAAGATTACAAAAGAACAAAACTATGACGATAAAAAACAACGGCCTCTTCAATGGTTGAAACGATACTACCACCTATATAAGCACAAATCAACATCAAAGAGCCGACGCAGCCAACAACACTAAGTTAATCGGTTATTAAATTACATGTGTATGATCTCTTCCTTAAAACACTGGCCTTACATTATGAAGAACATGGCGTTAACACAATGGCTGAAGAGTGGTAAAATTCAACTTAGATTCAGTCGGTTTGGATAATGTTATCATTCCACATGTGAACCGAACATGTGACCAGCTGCCCCTAACTCAATGCAATTTGCAATCAGTGTCAACATTTGATGTGTTCAGAGACCATCAAAGTGCGAAGATGCTAACTAAATTGAAAAACAATGGAATCACTCCTTTGTTTGAGCCTGCCTCGTGTACGAACCAACTTCAACCACTAGACATTACTTAAACTCTCGTGAATTAAACCAATTCATGCTGAATGGATAATTGCGGCTCACTCCAAAATGTGTGAACAATTTGACCTAATTATCCGTGGCTTTACGAATACAGGACTGGTTTTTTTTCAGCAATTTCAGGATTATTTACCCGACAAACATTTGTTTACCAACCGACGTGGTTGACGCAATGTTGCTTCAGTGGTTTTGTCCGAAGATCAGTAAAGCGTGAGATTCAACAATCTGCGGTAATTAATGTGCATACAGTGTTTCATTAGTAATTGTATTTCAAGCAATAGTTTTAGTATTGTACAGACATATTGTTCATTGAGATTAAACACATGGATAAAATGAGACGTGCTTTCACGAGGAATTATTTTTTTCGAAACAGTTTCATCTAAATGAAGAATCGATTTGAATAAGTATTAAATCTAATTTTCATTTATAGTATCACTTCTTATTCTTAAGATTATTTTTAGTAATATCAGTGATTGAATACCTTACGCTTTTTCTTGTTTCTCTCTATCCTTACTTATATCACAACATATTGATTTAAGGCAGAGAGGGGAAATTGCAGCTACCAGATACTGTATAGATACGCGTGCATTGAAACAATATATACAATTCTTTAGGATTCTTTTCTTAAGGGTTTAAAAAAAACACGTGTAAAAGCTAATATTTGTTACCAGATGACAGAAATGACGCTGATGTACCAGATAGCTTTGTTGATCTCTAGGAATCAAATAGTAAAAAGAAATGAGGTGAGGTGTGGGGGGGGGGGGAAGAGGCTTCTTTATCATATGTGGCTAATTGTTCGTCGGGTATTTAAATTCGTGGTTCAGGGCAACAACGAAATCCATGAAAATTGGTACCCCACGAAAACGTGTGATATTACAGTAGGGGGGGGTGTCTTTGGCGCAGACCACTGGTTCCATGGTGCTGTGTTCGACCTTTTTGTGTGTAGGTAATGAAGTTCCCCGGGCATTTATTCTTCGACAAAAGTAATGATAGGCAATAATTTCAAAGATGACGTTTTCTTTAAACTGATCAGTGAGGTAAATAGAGCTGAAGGAAAAATTCGTGCTCTTATGCAAGGGGCGACAATGCGTCCCGAGTCGATGCTAGTCAGTGGTTGTTCAGAATGTTGCATAAAGACTTTCTACCACAATCTCAAGATATTCTTTACTTGGATGAGATTCCAAGCTTTATCCAGACAATACACAACTTTTCTTAACGACTTATACTCTAGAATGTGTCTAGTTGTACTTGATTGGGATAATTGAATTGACATCCGTTGTCACAGGATGAAGCCGGGTTGGGACTGGATTAGTGAAGACACCGAAAGCAACTGCGTTAATAAGATGTTTATTTATAAACGCAATTTAAAAATGAACAAATCTGACACCATTATAACAAAAAGATAAGGAAAATTATAAAGTTCCTAACATGGAACTATCAACAACAAGTAACTCAACGAGAACAATGAAAGATGAATTTAACGAATGGAAGTTTAAACAAACGTGAATAACATCCTATCACCAATCAACGAATAAGAGTATATGAACTACACCCCAATATAAACAAGGTCTTATTAAGTACCAAGGGTGACCAAAGCATGTGATTTATGCACTTATCAATGTAATTCTCATTTATTCATCAATCTGTTAACTCATCAATTTATCACTTCATCAAGCGATATTGGAATATGTATGAATTTATGGATCTGTCGTTCATATAACGATATTGAAATGGGAATGCAATGAAATTATGAATCTATCACACATATAGCGATATTGAAATGTGAATACATGTAATTTTGCACAGATAGCAATATTGAAAATAACAATAAAATGGAACACGTAATATGTATAACTATCGTGGCGCCCATTTGACGACCAAGATGTATCTCCGGTTCCACCTGCTCTAGTCAATGGTCAAGGAGCCACCACCTATGGTCCACCCCTCCCAGTCTGTTGAAGGATCCCTCGAGAGCCTTCACATTAACACAGACCCGATGGTAGCGAAGCCTTGGTCCCTCGCATCGAGAACACCAGTACACTCTTCCGAACCAACGTCACCAGACACAGCGAATACGTCACAAGAAACCACACAGAGTTCTGCGACTTCACATCACCAAACCATATATAAGGCACAAAGACACCACACAAGGCACTACACAAGGCAACACACAAGGCACCACACAAGGCAGCTCTACAGCTGAAGATTTGCTCCCGTACAGAGGTAAGCTTTCTGACAAGACTCGTCGTAGTGTAATTTGTTTATAGAGAATTTGCTCTGTATGTACTCTAGCTGTGACAGATATGCGCAGCAGCTAGGTACGTAAGTTTTCACTGCAGGCAATTTGCACGTGCAGTATGGGGTGAATCGCGCTCAGTATTTCAAAATAACTAGAGCCGAAAACATAAACAACCCTCGAGTAACGCTCTAGTCGGAAACGAAACCCGAATACATTTTTGATCACATATACATATTGATATAAATCATACAATTCCGTGACATCCGTAATATAGTTCTTTTGTCACTAGCGTGATTCTCTCGGCACTGTATTTAGCAAAACATTTCACCCATGCCTTTTCTTTTTCTGACCTTTTTATCAATACTGTTTTTTCCCTTCCTCGTTTATTCGTCGTTTTACCTTGGTTTAATTTTGATATTTATATTGTGGCTGATGTGGTTGCTTTTCTTGACCCTATATGACCATGATTACATTTTCTACGAGCGAACCTTTAGAAGTATACGAAATTTGCTCTCAGATTGTTGAATTTGATGGTATTGTCGTATGCTGCAAACAAGATTACGTTCACTATGTTGTCGAGTGTTTGAGCAAACTGAATTTTCAGATGCAATAATCCTGATTGTATAGGATGGATTTCTTTCTCTACCTTGATCTAGTGTGAAATCGAATCCTGGCAAAAAGTAACCATAGTTGTCGTAGCAAATGCCTTAGGGTGCTGTTGGTACACAATTTGTTTGTTATTTCAAATAAAGTTAAGTAAAATCTCAAGTATTTCCTGTGGATAAAGTTGATTCAAAAGGTTTGGTAAAAAAAGTCTGTCCGGCCATGGTGATTTCTATCTTTGAGAGGTTGTAGTGATTCAACTAAAATGAGTTATGATCAATAACTCCGTTTAATGCTGCTTTGCTGACTATGCCGATGAAGCGAAGTTTGAGAAACTGACCCTGGAACACAGGATCTTTGATCTTGAATCAGTTTTCAGCAGGAATAGTGAACGTTCCTCTCGCCGTAAATAATAGTTGGTAGTGCTCCTGGTCAGAATGTGACTGCTCTTGTTTGGCTTTCTTTAATCGGTCGTTCAATCCTTGACTGCGGTCTCCGTCATCATCAACAATAAATGCCTTGTCGTTAAACCTTCTGAGCGTATCGTGTTCCGACACAATAGACGCATTTATGTGTGTGCTCTTTTCCGTAAGTGAGCCGATTCCGTAAGTAGGCCCGGTAAAGGTAAGTACCCATGCTGGTGTTTACTAGTTTGTTGTTCAGGTACAAATTCACTTCACTGAACAAAGAATGCATGACGTTTTTGACGGGAGCCACTCAGGCAGCATGTTGTTGAATTGAAATGTCGTTTTTGTTCACTTTCACATTGAGGTTTTGATAACTGTTATTCAGATGAATGTAGTCTTCTGTAATACTATTGATCTCAAATTCGATGAGAGCTGTCATGGTAGTATATGATACTGGATGGTAGTGTACCCGCTTGCATTCTTGCATTGTCATCATTGTGGATGGTATGGCAAAAATGTTGAGTTTCGTCTTAGAATATTCGAAAGAATCTTGGTGCATCATTTTTGGTTGTTGAGATAAAACACCATAGTCTGATACTGTTCTGTGTTTCTTCATCTTGCAGTGTCTGTGTTGTCTCAGTGTTTTTATGCGTCTCTTCTACCCTTTTCCGTTTGAGACAAACTGCTTCGACTGGCGTGTTATGTGGGTTTACAGATGGTCCAAAGAATTCATTTCCTGTATAGTTTGGCGCATTTTACCTGCACTCAGTAGCGCCTATTTGGTATTATGTTGATCGATCATCACATATCGGATGGGTTGTTTTCCTTGCGATAAGGTTTGAAGTTTCGGCACGTGCAAGTCAGAACTTCAGTTAGGGCTTCACCAGTGGACGAGGTCACGTTCTTGAACCCAATGAAATGTTCTTTAACACAGATTACACCACCATCGTCATCCATAAATCTCGCAGTAAATGATATCTGTTCATTATGACTTATGTCGGGTGTACAGTCAAGTATTATGGAATAATATTTGGCTTTGTTCAGCCGCATCAATATGTCTTCAGGGTCTTTATTTGCCCATAATTGTAATCAACTCATTATGAGATTCCGGGCTAGAGTAATAGGTAGAATGGGTGCTTTTTTCGGGTGCAACAGCACGAAGTCCGTGGTCACGCATGACATCGTCAAACCGGCCCAGGAGCTGGACCAAACCAAGAAAATTTCCATTGTGTTCAGTGAAGAGCTTTGAAGAGCCACGAAACGCTAAGTTTCTCTCAGACAGAAAAAGAGTAATAGCAATAAGACGCTCAAAAACATTTTTCCAATGTTCCGTCTCCAACGCAATAATTCGCTGGTGTTGCGTATCTATAAATTTGTCAAGCTTGAGTCTTCTCTCAGCTTCCAACCATTCAGAATAAGCCTTAAAATGACTTGCTGGTCTTTCCTGTTACTTTAAAATAGTCTTCTATGTGTTTCCAATTGTTGTGACCGGATTGCGCAAGGAGCGATTTAGAATTCTTGACAAAACGTTTACAAAAAAAAACACCTTGTGAGCAGACTCAGAATAAACAAGCCAACGCCTGATTAACTCCTCGCCGTTGTCGAGTTGTCTTTCTAAAAGGTTGGTCGAAATCGGCGCATCTCATCATTCAATGGAAAGATCATATCAACATCGCTTTTACCAGGCCCCTTTAAAATAAAATAATCTTTCAGCTCAGAATTTGCGACTGCGAGCCACAAGGCAGGATCTGATGCATGGATAGTGTGCATGTTGTCCTTCGCGGCCTGCTTATTTACATTTATATGTGCGACAGATTCAGCTCCATTACCAAACAAGCCCTCCTCTTCACCATCAAGAGAGCTGGAGTTAATCTGTCCGAGAAATTCATTGCCTTGGCCTTCACTAGCTGTAGAAGATGATAAATCAGTAGATTCCACGAGCAAATCCTCAACTTTTTCTTTTATTTATTCTGTGCTAGGCTTAGGACAGTCGGAAGTACTAGCTGCTGCTAATAAATAATTGTTCCCCAAGGCGAAAATAAAGGTTGTCCTTTCTGCAACATTTCATCACGCTCAGCCTTACGCTTTGTATGTCTCTTGTTCGTGCCTGAAATTCGGAAAATATTTTACAGAAAGAGAAAAAGTCCGAATGATGCAAACATTCAATTCGAATAAACTGCGTAACAGTTGTTGAGACTACTTGACAAAAATTATTAAAATACTTTCAATCTAAATTAATGTTTTAAACTGATACTGATTAAATCCAATATCGTAAATAATTTAGCGTAATAATTTATATTTTATTCTTTTTCTTTGTGGCCGAGATTTTTGCATTAAATTACCCAAAAATCTAATAACCCAGGCTCTCTTTGGCAAAAGAAAGGTGAAACACTCAAATTATTAAATTCACATTTAAATCACACCTGTAAAAAATGATTTAATTATTTGTTACTAATTGAATGCAAATAAATCTTTAATACTCTAGTAATAAAACTTCAAAAATAATTCCTTTTTTAATAATGTCATGAATTTATTACCTTCCAAATTTCAAACAGATTTTAAAAAAAACTAATAATTTTTCTTCCGACAAAAATTTTATTTTAAATGGAAATATTTCAATAAAGTCAATAAAGAAATATTTACTTCTAAAAGAGAAAAGACCATATTAAAAAATACACCATAAGACTTTCAATTTGAAAAACAACGTATTCTCTGTTTCTATTTCAATACAAGTTCTCACATTCAATCAATGCACCGTAAACAATAATAATTAAAGAAGTACTTACTAGGATGTGTTGTATTGGCGTTTACGCCGGCCAGGGACGACATCTGGACCAAGAGTGAAAGCCGCATGAACCTTCACAGGTTCTACTAAACCAAATCCGCGACCTGCGACATACACTACGACGTCATCGCCACGATGGAGTCAGTGAAGGAAGAGGTAGCAGTTTCTTGTCGGGCTCTAAGAGATGGTTATTTATTACTAGTCACATGTCCTAGGTCCTAGTTCCAACACAAGATACTAACTAAACACGGCACACACCATTATCACGTTGCTTGCCCGCCTGACCTGCGCGTTGTCACCACAGCGTATGTAAAGTGCTTCGCAGAGAGCGCCCCCTGAACCAATTTTCGGGCAATTGCTAAAGTACTGAACCCAGACCGAGTAGCACCGTCACGCCAACGGGCACCATTTTTGTAAAGAACATGCTCCGCGAAATGGCACCCACCCGGCCTTGGCGCCCCGGGCGGTCACCCGTGTCGCCCGCCCATATCGACGGCCCTGTATAGCAGCTTAAAATGCCAGTTTGGATCCACTGGGGTGGGCCCAAACTTTTTAGGAGCCTTTAAAGTGTCGTTTTTTGGACACGATAACCTCTACCTCTCCTATTAGAAGCGCCGCTAATATACCGTAGGCAAGATGTGTGTTGGATATTTAGGAGTTAATACGGCCATGGACCTACCAGTGGGCGTACTGATATCTTCAGCTACCGTTTTGCTGCTCTCGCTATAAGCGATCCGGCTTTTAGGCGCAGGGTAGAGCCTACTGACCAGGTTACACAGGATAATATTGACGACTTTATATACTAACTGCTTTATAACTGGACTCCGCAGGGCGAGCTGCCGGTTTTTATAGAGCAGCAAGACAGAGACGACTCGATTATGAATACTACCGACTCGATTATGAAGACTACCACCGCCACCGTATCAGAAGGCACAGGCACGAAGCAGACGCTCGGGCATTTCTTAATGCCATGGCGCCTAGTGTGAGGGACGTCATTGGCAGGGAGCTCAGGGAACTTGGCAGCTCAAAGTTTAGCCTCCTGTTGGCGGCATAGCTAGAGAAATCTGCACCAGGCCAGCAGAATATCTACGATGAAGAAACTGAGCCAGAAAGAAAGTGACTGCCTATTTCCGGCATTTCTGATAAACGTCTATGAGCACGCAAAAAGTGTGTTGAAGGCGTTTAAATGCCAGAACCTTAGATGTACTTCTGCTAGCTGATGTGTTTGCGGCGTTTCGGGACAAAACTATAGCTTCAACAGTCCCATTACTACAGCTTTCCTGGAACGAACAGCGACGCCCTCCTGAAGAAGACTGGTGTTAAGCTCAATCTGCTGATAGATATTGAAATAATCCGATGTGCCCAGGCTACGATAGCGGAAAGCCAAACAACTGGATAATCCACCTTAACGCCAAAAACTCTTTGAATGAGCCATGATGCAGAATATGCCAGCGGGTGGTTTTAAGTGGCTCTACCAGTTTGATCTCGCGCTTGGGCAAATGGTGGCGGAAGCACCCAAGGGATACTACAGCCCTGACGTAGATCTCGATTACCCTGAGCAGCTCCATGTCGCGCACATCTACCACAAATTTAAGGTTCCGATTGCATATCCGATCACACAACACACGAAGATCTGACAGAAAAGGATGATATGATTTATCGGGTAATATTATCTACACAACATTCACTGTTGTTCTTGCTGTTGCTGCTTCGTTTGCTCCTGTGGCTTCCGTATTGATGATACTGGTTAGGGTGACACAAGGTTTGACGACATTTTCATCTATTCTTCTTTTTTTATAAGTGATGACTTGCATGACTGCAATCCAGGTATCAAACCTAGTCGGATAACTTTTGCAAGGTGCATTCAATTCTTTGATTCCAGGTTATTCCCACTTTGCGTATTCTTTGGTCAAAAATGCTCTAGACTTCGTTGCAACTCGTGTAAGTAAAACGTTCCTTTTTAAGTTTCTTCATGCAAATCGTCGAATTTATAGACGGGTGTTTTGCGACCACAGACTCAGCCTTTCACACGAAACAGTAATGCTGTTGATCTGAGTAAATATCCTTTGTCGAAAGTGTGTTCGTCTCCCGATTCGAACCCAATCTCCCGTTTTCAAGGCTAGGGTAGGTCAAAGACTGTTGCTGTGATATACCTGTTTTTTATTCTTTGATTTCTCGGGGATCATAAAGAATCGATCAAATACTTAAACTTCCATTTGGGTCGTCAAATGTTCCATTGCGCGTACGATACTGACATTTTGCGATTGATTGTTGGTTTTAACAAGACATGGCAGCACGTCAATGTCTTCAAGCGTACGTTGATGTATACAATATTTACTCTTACGTTCGTGTTGTGTTCTATGAAAACGTTCCACAACGTAAGCTTTGGTTTCATGATTTTCGGACGTACAAAAATTAAAGTGTATTTTCCTCAATTCAATTTGAAACTGCCTATTGGGAAAGTCGGTGCCTTTGTCAGTTTGCCATCGCAGAGGGTGTCAACCACTTTGTTTCAACATTCCCTGTATGCCCTGCAGATCTCGCACTAACTCATAAATTTATGAACCAACCTTCCTATAATGGTGTGGCTTTGCTTGGTAGCTCAGTTTCAGCAGACGATACAATTATCAACGGAATTTTAATTTGTTGTTTCAAACACATTGTTTCTTATTAAATAATACAAAATAGCCACTAAATGTTTCAGAACTAAGCATAATTGCATAGAAGCTTGCTTCTCTCTGTCTCTCTGTCTGTCTGTCTGTCTGTCTCTCTCTCTCTCTGTCTCGATCGATCGATGGATTCATCGATCCATCAATCAAAATCAATAATATTTGCTGTCCTTTTCTTTTCCTAAATCAACTGCTCTCAGTTCAAATTATATTTTTTAATAATTTTCTTCTATGAAATTGTTTTATTCCAACAATGTAGCGACATTATTTGTATTTTTATTTGAAATATAATTTCATTTTTATTTAAAATTACATGATATAAACGTAAAGAAGTGGAAAACGGAGGTAATAAAATAAATAAAAAATAACTTTATATTGCAGCAAACAATCATTCGCTTGTATTGTTGACAAACCAGCAACAAAGCGTAAGGACCATGTGCTTTAGGTAAGAAACATCGGTTTGTTTGTGTGGATATTGTCTGTCACTTCTTAGGTATTTGTTTATTTATCCATGTGTTCAATTCCCAAATTAAATTTCCATAGAGCCTAAATGTAAGTCTTGTAAAATACAAAGTAGATGGAAACAAGAAGCTGAATTTTTAACGTGCTACTTTGTTTTGACAAGGTTGGTACAATATGGTTGTGGCGTTTATTGAAAGTTCATTTCAATGGGGATGAAATATTATCAGAGGAATTTTCAATCGCTATTTTAAACACTGTACCGATACGCTCTTCTTATATAATAATATAAAATTGCATATAAGTATGTAGATCTCTCGGTCTCTCTCTCTCTATCTCTCCCCCCCCCCCAAACCCTGTAATAAAACCAATCTCTATAGTTGTCTTCACCTAAATCAAGTGATCTTAGTTGAAATTGTAAATCATTTTCTTAGGGTAACTTGTTTTGATCAAACGATACGACGACATATTTTAGCTTTGTTTCAAGTTGACTTTAATTTGCAAAACAAATCAATCACTTGCATTGTAAACAACCCAACAACGAATTGGAAAAAGGATCACAGAGTTCACTGGCACTTATAAACAGGTTTGATGTGTCGGTATTGTCTGTAATTATATCTGTATATGTATATCCATCCATATGCTCCATTTCCACATTAAATTTCCATATTTAATAACCATAATGTTGATTTTCCTTATGGGAGCTAATTTGAACCTCTAAGTTCAAGTTCCAAAGTGTGATATATCGACCCAAACATAATGTAAAATTTAAAAGACCCCGTGCAGACCCAAACGTAATATCAAGTTCCCACAGATTCATATACTGCCCCAAACCTAATGTTAAGTTTCCATATGAGCGCTATTGTTGCCCAAAGACTCCATACCGACATATTCGTGTTAAATTATCATACATTTCCTAACAGTCCCATCGATATTAAATTTATACAGAACCCTACAGTGTCATCCGTCATGTTAATTTTCCATAGAACCCAATAGTGATCCATTCATGTTACATTCGCTTATATACCCATATCGACCCACAGTGTCATCGTTCACGTTTAATTTCCATGCATCCGCATAGTAGCCCAAAAATCCCTTAGTGGCCCATTTCTTTTCAGTTTCAATATATCCTCACAGTGACACATTCATGTTAAATTTATATGCATCTCCATAGTGTCCCATACTGTTACATTTCCATATAACCCCGTGTTTCGAGTAATGTTCCTATTTGCTTTTATCACATTTACAAACATAGGAGAGAGATAAGTGCTACCAATAACAATCTATGTGGTGTGATTACCTTTTCTGTTAAGGCTGCCTATTATACAGGTGAAAGTCCAGTTTCGATAACAGTTACGGGGTCACTATCAAGGTCTTTTATTCTGTCTGATAACACATAAACCTATCCCACTTTGGACATTCGATCAATAACAACGTCGATGTTTAAATGTATGTCGACATGACTGTTTGAACTGTAAAGGTCATATTTTTGTATATCCGACAGGGGCTGCAGATTACATAGCGAAAGAGCGTTATTCCAACGCACACTTTCGAGTACTTGGTAGTAGGAATTCAAATGACTTCAAAATGTATATGTGTACATACATGCTAACATATCCTTTTCCTCATCACCTACAGTCTCTAATTATTGATTCGATATATACCCTATCCACATGGGTTGGTGGTGTTTATTATTGTCTGCTATTTTTCCTCTTTGCTCACTATCGTTGTCAGTGTTACAATTTTCCATACTGTGCCTGTATGCAAGTTTTCCTAAACTTACTTGTAGTCTCCGCGGGTATATAAATAAATGTATAAATATAAATATATATATATATATATATATATATATATATATATATATATATATATATAGAGAGAGAGAGAGAGAGAGAGAGAGAGAGAGAGAGAGAGAGTTGTTATCAAGAAGTCATGACAATCACTGATAGTTATTCGTCCAAGATTCGGAACTGTACTATTTTCTCAAGTTCATATTCTTTAGCATTATGTATACATAAGTGTAACGACCACCTTATCCCACCCCCAACTCCGCCATAAAAAGACCTTAATGGTTATTTTCTTATGGAGATCGCTCTTGTAAACATAGATTGTATGAACGTATACCTTTATTTTGGATAAAGTTATCATTTCACTTGGCTCAGTAAATGTTCTTGCAACTTATTATGATGTCTAATGCAAACTTTCTTTGGTCCGGTCGATTTGCCTTGCCATGATAACTATATTTTCACACAATATTTATTGTATAGTGTCTTAACCTATTATGAAGGTAGGGCAAGAAAGATAATATCTCCAATTCGTTGTGTTACTTTTTTAATTTAATTGTCAAATTGTACCTAGAGAATGAATATATATTCTTGTATGCGTTTCTGACTATAAACTTTTTCCGAGTTTGATATTTTACTTTGTGTGAGTCATTTCCATAAAACAAAGGCATCAAAACACCTTTGATCAAACAACTTTTAAAAACTGCATACAAATTATATCGAAAGCGGTACAGAACAATTAAACGATGTACACAAGTGAAGCATATATGTAACTCTTTGTTTCCTTATTTTTCTCCGCTCAAGGTATGTATGTGTGTATGTATGTTTGCTTGCCAAATGTAATAAATCTGTTTATATGTGCATTTAGAACTAAGCTATCGCACAACCGATATAACAAATAAATGATATAACTCAGAAGTGTCAGAGATATAGCAATCTGTTTACAAATATCGGTGTTGACTTGCTACAGTTTTTTCCAACACTTTTGTTTTAAGGTCTACTATTATACACAAAAATGATTATAACAGTAGCAATAAACGAAAACTGCATGGCTGCAAATAAATAGAATTGTATGCAAGAAGCACAACGACAAATATCAACTACCCAATTCATCGCATATATATTCAGTTTATGATATAAAAAAGCAATCTTAAGACAGCTTATCCATTTATCTCACATTTCAGATTTCAGTATCTGTTCAATGCTTTTTTGCATGTGTGCAGTGTGCGCAATGAGAGAGAAACAGAGACAGAGAGAGAGATAGAGGGAGGCAGAAAGAGTCAGAAAGACTGAGAGATGGTTCTGCTAGTTTCTGAATCAAAATTACAAAGATAATATATCAGCTGATTGTACTCACCAGGGCGCATGGTAGCGTAAGTAAATACTTGATGAAGAAGAATTGCGAACATAATTCGACTGTATCTGATCATATTTGTACAATCAGCGTGCCTCCATTAAGATTCTGTGGTATTTCCGAATCGGTTATGTGTCATTCCCATTATACAGAAAAGTTTCCCTTCAAATATTGATTGACGCATTAATTTCCTGATCCTGTACCTTATCTATATCCTTCTGCATTTGAAACACTGATATGCGCGGGCTGTCTTTACTCAACGCAAAATATGTCCGGAATTTGAACATGAAATTCAGTATATCAGCTTCGCATGCTTTGGATATGAAAGATTGCAGAATAAAATGTATCTACATGTGCAAAAGGTCAGACTGAAATCATGAACAGATCCCCTCCGTGTTAGATAAGATTAGACTTGCACGAGAGGTGACCTGTACATGTAAACAAACTGGAAGAATCATATATCTATCAAATAAAGAAAAGCGCATCAAAAAAGAGCAACAAAATCATTGTTTGTAAATAGCAAATCAACTACCTTCCTAGCTATGTATCTGCCTAGCTTACTAGCTACCAACCTATCTACCTATTTGCATACATCATATATACATACTTAAACCTGTGTGCACGTGCGTAAGCTAGGACATACATAGAGTTAGACAGAAAGAAGCGGATAGACATACACCCATCCACACAAGCAATGGTTGCATTGAAGACGAGGATTGTTTATCAAAACAATCTAATGAATAATAACAAAATACTTCGTATTCTTGCAAGGGTCGATTACTATAAATTAAATTTAATCTTTTGATCTATTCTTAAATTGTATTTTATAACAAAAATAGCAACATGATTATTAAATAGATGCATATCATGATTTTGGTACCTGACAACGCTCACAACTGTATGAAAATAAATGAAAATAGTTCGGTCGATTACATCCTTTATTCCAAATCATGCTACCAGAGACATGCTGATTTATTCGTAGTAGTAGTGAAATAAGAGTTTTGTCTCACCTCCCTACCCAACTAAGAGGTGAGGACCTCATGTTTAGCAGCTTAAAGTGCCAGTTTTGGCCCACCCCCAACCCACTGTGGTGGGGCCCAAACGTATAGGAGCCTTTAAAGTGTCGTTTGTTTTTGGACAAGCCAACCCACGCCTCTCCTATCAAAAGCGTCGATAATATACCGTAGGCAAGATGTGTCTCGGATGTGTGTCGGATATTTAGCAGTTAATACGGCCATGGTCCTACCGGTGGGTGCACTTATATCTTCAGCCACCGTTACGCTGCTCTCGCTAAAAGCCATCCATGATATGTTTATCACTCTTCATGCACGATCTCCTGCTACGATGGCCGAAGACACATTGGATGATAATGGTACCATGAAGGCGCTTGCCCGGGCGTTTTGGAAAAAGAATGAGGAGAGGCGCTAAAGCGTAGCTTTTTGTTCTTAGCGGCGTAGTCCTCGTAGCAGTATAGTCCATAGCCGCTGCTGACAGTAATAATTGCAGTGAAAAAGACAATATCCGATGTGACCCAGTGCCGACAGCGACAGGTCCTTTAATGCTGATTATTTTAGCTCGCTATTGTAATGCAGAAGCTTGTACAATTTTTTAAATAAGCAGCTCCGTCTTACGATGTTGATCCCATCAATGCTCAAGTGACCAGTTGGCAATATCTGCGAGCGGCAGCACCTGAGGAATTTGTTTTCACTGCGTGCCGCCACGCTCACCGCATGCAGTTGTTTCCATAGCTCTTCAAATCGGACCATAATGTATGAAAGCTGCACAAGAAATGCTACCTTATAGTCATTAGCCTTTGACTCCTTTCGGTATAAAACACGTTTTACTATATACAACACACAATATTTTAAAACCGGGTGAAAAAGACCACCGAAATGTACAATAAACTATTGATTTATCAAGACGTAAATAGCAACTCCTAGCCGCATAATATTTAAACATTATACAACTTGGGCTGTCTGCTAAGCAATAAAACGCTAGTAAATATTTAAACATTTATGCAGTGGTGTACTGGCCATTGGGGATACCGGTACAAATCCCAGTGGGCCGCCGCAAAAAAATCCGTTTTTACCGGTGTTTTACTGGTGTGAGCAAAACCCCGGGTCTGTCCCGGCAGACCGCCGCATCGGTAGGCCGGTGGGCCGTCAAAAAAATCCGTTTTTACCGGTGTTTTACTGGTGTGAGCAAAACCCTGGGCCTGTCCCGGCAGATAAGTCCAGGGCCGAGTTGCTTACCCAGTACACTCCTGCATTTATGTATGATGAAACTTAAAAAGCAACATACAAGTATTTAAAAGATTTTGTTGAAATAACATTCTCCACCTGAACGGACGGATGATACAGGCAAATAGCTTTTGTTAAAAAATTAATACAGGTAGATAATAGTGATATCTTAGTCGTGGCACTTGAGGTGTTGGAAAACTAAACCCGAGCTTACAATATAGTGTGTGGTCGAACCCCAAATCCAGACTGAAGTTTTTATTTAATTGTGGAAGTTCAAAGTACATGCAATTGCAGCCTTTTAGCACAAATAAACAAAGGCCAAAATGATCCATAATTAAAAATGAAGCAGCCCAGGTCAGCTAGAGATGCGCTGGGAAGGTGCTGGTAATATGTATAACTTGCATAAAAAGCTAAGTGAAACTAGCAACATTGATCGTAAGAAAACTGAATGACGTATTGTGCACAGAGCATGTACTATGAGCCTTGTAACAAAAACAAACAAACAAAGCTCAAAAGAGTCATGTGTACAAATAAAGCAGCCCAGATAACCAGAAAGGCGCTGTGAAGGTGCTGGTCCCATGTGTGCGTTTCAGCATGAGCTGAGTGAACCTATCAGCGCTGGCCATAAGAAAACGGAATAAATTGGGAACTTTGTAACAGAAAAAACACAAATGAGCCGCAAACCCACGCCCACCCACCCACCCCATCCTCCACCCCCCGAGCAATATGGGGTAGCCAACGAGTGCTAGCTCAAATCAGATTATTTATTTAATTAAATAAATTTATTTAATTAAATAAATATAGGCAAAAGCGTACAAAATACAACCTGATGATGGTGCTTATTATGAAAAAAATGTATGCCTGGCTGAAAGTGGGTATATCTCATGACGCGAACAGCAGAAAGGACGTGTGATCGTACAATGCTGAAAATGCGGGGCTGGTGTCAGAGCCGTTCATCGGATTGGCAAGGGCTGTGGAGGTAACACTAAGGGAACAGACCCGAAAATAACAGAACTAAAGACAAGGAAGCAGTTTGACACATACTACGTTATATTTTAGATGAGTATGGTTGCTAGAGTATACATATTATGCAATGTCTGCTACTGAGAGAGGGGGAGAGTCGTTTCGAACGGGACTGTTCACAAGGACAGAGAGTATGAGGCAATGCTGCAGGAAGGCAGAGCTGGTCAACGACCAGTTCCTGGTTCCAGTCATAGGGTTGAGCATCCAGTTCCGGCTCCTAAGCGCATTGTAGAGCCTACTGTCCAAGTCACACAGGATAATATTGACGACTTTATAGACTACCTGCTTAAAGACGAATCCACAGGGCGAGTTGCCGGCTTTTATATAGCAGCAAGGCTGATACGACTCGATTATGAAAGACTACAGCGCCACCCTGACAAAAAAGCACGGGCTGTAAGTAGATGATTTTACATTTCTTAACGCTATGGTGCCTTGTGCGAAAAACGTCATGGCAGGGAGCTCAGTGAACTTGACGGCTCAAAGTTTAGTTGAAGAAGGCTGCACTAAGTCAGCCGATGCTGGGCCAGAAAGAAAGCGACTGCCTATTTCCGGACCAGCGCTACAATAGCCATGTGCATCGATGAGGCTGACCCTCTGCTAGCCGAAGCCAACGTCAGCCATACTAAGGTATATTGCAGAGTACATGCGTGATGGGTCTGGATGACCGGGTACGGCACCACTGCCATATTACAGGCAAGTATGGTGGCGCTGCCCAGAAATCATGCAACCTCAAGCTGCGCATCTACCCAGAACAAATGAAGGTGCCAGTTGTGCTGCATAACCACAGTCACCTTATTATAGAGGTCATCGGAACAGACTTGACTGGGATGGTTGCATTTTATGAACATTAGCCTCAACAAGCTGGCCGAAAATATGGTCGGCGCAGTAAGCAGCTGTTTCAGCGGAAAGAACTGAACAAGATCTAGATCGCCTTACCAGAAAGGACGTCTACCCGTACGAATACATGAGCAGCTGGGAGCGGCTCGAAGAAACCCAGCTTCCACCGGTGGAGGCCTCTAAAAGCCAGATCAGCCGAGATCAGTCTCTGAGCACGCGAAGAGTGTGTGGAAGGCGTTTAAATGCCAGAACCTCGGAAACTATCACGATCTCTACCTGAAGACCGATGTGCTTCTGCTAGCTGATGTGTTTGCGGCGTTTCGGGACACTTTACTCAAAAACTATGACCTCAATTGTCCCACTACTACAGCTTTCCTGGAGCGAACGCCCTCATTAAGAAGACTAGTGTTAAGCTCGATCTGCTGTTTATTGAGAAGGAAATCCGTGGCGGTATTTCGATGTTGATCCGGTGTCACGCGAAAGCGAGCAATAACATATGCCAAGACTATAGCCGAAAGTCAAACAACTGTATAACCCACATTAACGCCAGGAACCTCTATGAATGAGCCATCATGCAGAGCCTGCCAGCTGGTGGTTTTAAGTGGGTCGACCAGCCAGATCTCGCACAAATGGCGGCGGACGCACCCAAGGGCTACAGCCTTGAAGTAGACCTCGATTAGCCCGAGCAGCTCCATGTCGCGCACATCTGCTACCCGCTAGCCCCTGAGGATCTATACGTACCGTAGGGCTGGCTGAGCGACTATCAGCGTGGTTTAGCGAATGCACTGGGGATTTAAGTTCACCGAGTGCACAAAGCTAGTTACCAGCCTGCAAAAATAAGAGCGCTATGTAATATATTACCCAAACCTCAAGCTTTACACCAGTCTCGGGATGCGCGTCACCAAGGTCCACCGATCATTGGAGTTCAGCCGAAGCGCGTTGATGGCGCCGTACAACCAGCTCAACACTTATCTCACTACCAAGGTTCAAAATAACGTTGATAAGGATTTTTTTCAAGCCGATGAACAACTCAGTCTTTAGAAAAACCATCGAAAACCTGAGAAAGCGGATCCGGGTCGACCGTGTGAGACCGGAAGGCCAAGAAAAGAAACTGCATATCCTTGATGATGACCCGGAGTTTAAGATGCGAAAAATATTGTTGGTGTCCATTCAACAAAGGTCGGTCTACACGGGAATGTCGATCCTGGATCTGAGCAAAATCATCTAGAATAACTTCTATTACAACTTCGTCAAAGCCAGGTATGGCAAAAAGGCAATCATCCTGTACACAGATACCGACAGCCTGATGATAAACATCGAAATGGAAGATATATACAGGGACATGCCGCCCTGTTTGACAACAGTGATTATATAGCCGGTCATCCGGTGTCCGGCAGCGTCAGCAAAAAAGTCTTCAGAGAGTTTAAAGACGAATTAATTGGACGCCGATCGCGGAATTTGTTGGCATCTGCCCAAAAATGTACAATATTAAGGTTGTTAGCTTTACAGCCTGGAACAACTGGAATCATACCGGTACCTGAGCTGTACCTATATACCCTTACTAATCGAAGAGACTTTAATCATCAGACGATCGCCATACGGAGCGACCACCACAAAATGGGGATATACTACTTAAACAAGACGAGCCTGAGCCTGCTGGACACGAAAAAGTGGATCAAGGCTATCGGAGTCCACACGCGGCATACGTACCTCATAACAGCCGTCGAACCCACTTAATGCTAGGCTTTTAAGTCTGCGGTTTCCGCTAACATTAATTCCTGGGCGTACTGGTGCTCAAACAGCCGTTCGCCTAAAGAACGGTTAAACCTCTCCACAATGCCTTGCACACGATAGGCCCCAGCCTGGCCCCGCCTTGCACACACGCTGTGTTTGGCCAAGAGCTGCGACCCGGCACCATAAACTCCCGGCCTTGATAAACCTGCATCAGTTCGGGCCACTTTAGCGATCCCCGCTTGTAGCCAACTCGACAGCGACTTTGGAAGTCTTCTTTGTGCTCAGGGGTTCAGTTTAACTTTAACGACTGTCGACATCAACCATGGTCAGTGCATACTTGTACGTGTATCGCCCAACCTTGTCGTGCGGCAGAAACAAGAGGTCGGCCTGTTGCACCTCGTTAGGGGCTGAAACAGTAAACTGTGGTCTGAGTATTTCGCTCGGTGAGGTTAGGTAAATCTGGCACACGGCCTTCTTCTTAAACCATTCCCTGGCAGCATCTTGTGAGACTTTGGCGGCTTTTGTCAGCTTTTTCAAAGCTGCCACGCCCTTCCAATAGCCTCGTGGGATGTTGAACATTGCCTCGAGGATATTATCCGTCGCGTTTTTACGACCGTTTCGTCAGCTATTGGTATGCAAACAAGCAGCTCCAATGCCAGCACTCGCGAGGTTATACATATTTGTAGGCCACATACCCCACAACGACGGGACCCCTGATGACAAATAGCAGCTCGTATTCTCGCAGTTCGGGTCAGGGCGTGTAAAAGTCAGAAAGCTTGATCCGCTTCCCCGCCGATCAACGCGTAGTACTAGCGTTCAGCTTTCCTGATGTCCTATTATGTAATTTTTCAGCAAACTGTATGCCGCGTAGCCGTTTGTTGAAGTAATCAAGGCGCTCGTTGCGGTTACGTTGGTACTCGGCCTGTGCAGCTTGGAGGAATTACACAACCTTGTTGTAGCAAATAGCTTCCGCGCCGACCGCATCTGGTTTTAATAAATTGTAGATAGCGCTTGTGCCGGTGAATGCGTTGGCATTAAAGATCGCTCCACCGAACAGTATACCAACGGAAACCATTAGGCAACGTGATTATACTAGCAAAAATAATCTCTTGTTTAATGAGCATGTCCTGTGTCCAAAGGCTCAGCGCTGTGAGTGTGACTGCCTTTGCCTCATCTTCAGGATCTAGGCAACTAAGGTCAGTCGGTTTGATTTTTAACAAGCGTTTGGCAATCATCGAATACCCAACTTCAATGTCACCGATTAATGCTCTGTTATAAAGAAGGTTGCCGAGATCTTTGGCGTACGGTGGTGTAGACATCTTGCGTTTTGTACACTACTATTCCAATGGTCGGGCCTGTGTCTAAAAGGTGATGCTGGCGCCTGTGGTGTTTGTCGTTCTTTCTCTGGGCGAGCTGCTTTTTGCGGCGGTTAGCCGCGGAAAATAGCGTACGTGAGGCCAACCGCAAAGCTAGGCCGACACAAGGAACATAAGATGGCGCTGCGCTTGCCTGTCCTAGCGGTTTTCTCAGTTCGACGTTGTTTCATCATAGCGGCAAGCCTTTTACCAGCAGCAACTCTACCTGGGCTTTTAACCTTAGTGACCTGCATCACTTCTGAGATGGCACCTCTCATGGATCCGACTTCGGTAGTGTTGACGGTTCTAACATCAGTACCACCGGACGTTCAGACTTCGGTTGCGCTAACTGTGCCGCTGTCGTGCTTACCATTTGTTATATTTTTAATTCGCTTTTTTCACCATGTTTGTATGTTATCATACCAGCTGTAATTTGCGTTTGAACCGGGCCGTACCTGAAGTAGAGGCGGTTGCGGATGCTCGCCAAAGAGCCCTGGATGAGTGGATCATCTTTTAAATCCCTCCCAAGGTGCTCGCTGCTGTCTATGGGCAGAAAGTTGCTCAAAAATGCCGCGTACAGACCGAGCATAGATGACTACAGCGAAGCAGTCATCCTGACCCCCAGGTTAGCCTCGTATATGGCAAATGCTTTTGCAACCTCTTCATTGCTCATAGCTTTTAGACTCGCAAAGGTGAGACACTTTTGGCGCTCCAGAAGCCAATAGCTCAGACAGGAGGTCACTCTGATGTGCTAGTGTTTCTGCTCTTCCAGCTGTGCTGGCCATTGTTGAGCCGTCCCAGCTGGCTTCCAAACCATATGGTAGCTCATCAATATCAATGTCACTCACAGCTTCTGCCATTACCCTTATGGTGTTTTGAGTATGGTTTACTGATCGCCTGACTCTAAGTAGTACGTAGCCTAAGGCCACAGCTGTTATAGTGTGGCTGGGAATGCAAATAAAAGAAACAAACTACATCACGCATCATACAGCGCTCTCGAACAGGCGAAAACAAAACTGGCAAGATGCGGCTGGGTCTGTGCGCAAATGAAGCTTGTTGAAACTTTAATTTCTAAGAAACTCATGGGCCTCAGCTCAACGCGAGGTTTCAATGATATCATTTTCTCTCATAGTGCCACTATACAAGCCATCGTGTTTGCAGTAAAATAGGGCTATTCACGAGGTCTCCCAGCGGAAATTATGGGCAACGGCGTTCTATTTTTGTATTATGACCCACACGCTGATGGATCCTGAAATAGGCGAGCTTAATGGGGGACATATCTATATATCTATATGCCGGATGCCAAAAATAGAGGCACAGTCGTCGCGAGGAAACGGAGTGGTGGTTTTCTCGAACCTTTTAGCGAGAGCACAAACCTGGGCATGGCCGTCAGGGCTGACCAAAAATACTACTCCATGGTCAATCGTACTCCTTGCTGAGGCGTAGAGCTGAGCAGATGATGATGATAAAGTTGAAATGGCCCTTAAATGCCGATTCAAGCAGTTCGCAGCCAAACACGGTCTTGCCGCAGCCGCTGCGACCGACGATCAGACGCAATGTGACTGTAAGTTGTCCAGGCTGTCCGAAGGGCCTACCCCGACGAAAGTAGATGGCTGAAAAAAAGTGACCATTTTCTATGTTGAGCTGCGCTTCCGTGATGATGTTTATGTACACGTGCAAAACGCCCGCTGCCTGTGCCGTATTTTCGATTTGCAGCGTTATGCATTCACTAGAGTTTTCGATGAGCCTTTCTGACGCGTGGAGTGTGTGGCCTTCCTTCGACCTCGTATCGATGATGAGGGCAAATCGGTTCTGGTAGAAGGCACCGATATCAATCGACGGCAGCTCCACGTCCTTGAAGACTCCCCAACCATTAACTTTATGGCCTCTTCTTATTGCTGTTATCGCGCCTGCCCATAGGCGTAGATCGGGTTTGGACTCCATCGATCGTCATGGAGACCTTTTTAATGGGGGGGTGACAGTAGAATATCTTTTGCAAAATTAGTGCTTCTTTCTTTGTCCTCGAAGAACATAGATATTGCCTTCGTGTTTTTCGCTGGCGTCTTTAGGTTGATATTCCACGTACTGTCGCCCTTGTGTAGGACCACCATGCGATGGTGCAGCACTCTGGTGTACAAGATAAACTTTTTCCGCATGTACTGTTGTTAGATCCGATAATCGTAAAGACTCTCCCATTCGTTAGCGCTCCGGATCACCCTGTCATAGTTTTTAAACGTCAGATCAAACGGCTGGGTGGCGGCAACGACATTGCCAGCGCTGATGAGATGTATCGCGGCAGTATTTGCGTCCTGGATCCCATGATATATCGTGTTGGTCTTCTCCTTTTCAGTTAGCCAAAGACCTTTGTAAACGCCCCCACCCACACACCCCACCCATGTCCGCTTCGGCGAGCTAGACCAACTGGTTTTCTTCAAGCCTGACACTTATTTCTTTACGATGGTGCGGCCCAGTTTTTTCACTGTTGTACAGTTGGCGGCCACCGGCGCTGCTTTGCCGCCGCTAAGAGCAATTTTGAATGATAGCCTGGTAGTGCCGGGCAAAATAACATCGTTGAAAATTTCACAGTAAGCGTCTGGCTTTGATCTATAGTGCTCGAGTTATTAGTCACAACAATTGTGCTCCGGACTCCCTTTAGGAGGAGAGGAATTGGTCGAGTGTGTTTCCGAATTGACTATATATGTTTAAGTCAAAACAAGTTTGGTGCTATTGGAGTCCAAATGGTGGCTTTGACCATGAAATGCTCTCGTGAGTCCTATCAGTCCGACGAAGATAAGACCATATTTACGACCGAAGTATATCAGACATAAGAAATCCAAGAAAACCCCTTCTTGGACTGGCGGCAGCGAGGAGCCAGAATGGTGGAAGCAAGAAGATCTATCAACAAGGGGACTGGAACAACGCCTAGCCGAGTTCGATACGTATCGCAAAGGACTCGGGCTTGGAAAGCGCGAAAATCTAAAGTTTATGTCAAACAAGGACAACGCCCTCGCAGTGTAGTGGAGGCAGATCTGGATTCAGTTAACGTACAAAAATGGCCCACGTGAAATCTTGTCCCCATCAACACTACAAGGGCAAATTTATGTTAACTTCTTTGTAGCCTCCAAGAGAAGCGAATGTAGGCTGACACAGAAAAAAAGCTCGCCGCAGCTCGAGAAGTGATATCAGCCGACGTAGACACAATTACAGATACCGAGCTCCTCGCTACGTCGGAATCCGAAGGCACAGCGCTCTGAGAAGCGCTCACAGCCTCTGAACTAAAGGAGTTTAGTACCTTCAAAAAGCAATACATCCTTGGTTTAATCAGGGCATTTCAAACGTACAGAGGTACACTTTCCAATACTACTGCCAAAATCATAGAAATCAAAAACTACATAGACACGTCAAAATAGTTATAGAACGAGATCAAGATGAATCAGAGCGCGAGCAGCTATAAGCCCAACTGACGGCAAATGGAAGGGAACTCGATGGACAACTCCAGATAACCAGTGATTTGCGAGAAAAACTTCGCAATAAATTTACCGCTATCCGGAAGCCTATCAGCCAAGCTATCCGCGAGGATACAATGCTTGGAGATAGGCTGCGATACCTCTTTCGTGAACTGGGCATCACAATTGCCTCGATTCTCACGGAGCTTGTGTTTATCATAAGCACAATTGTGTTCGCGATCACAGGCGAAGGTGGTACAAATCCCTCTCCAGCCCGGGCGGTGTGAAAGAGTGCGTCAAAAAGCAGATGGAAAGGCTGACCGAAATAACGTAAACGCTAGCAGAAAAAAAACTGAGGCGTCTTTGCCCGCAATTATCGGGTTAATTGTGTCAGTCTTGCTGAGAACCGCTGGCAATACTATCAGATGGCTGGCCCAAAACTTCGTGGAGCTTTTCATCTCGATAGTTTTGTCGCGTTCTTTGCCGTTCTCCGCTCTCGCTATGCAGACAAGCGAGAAAGGTGGGCGTTTGCACAAGCGCTCAGCGGAGACACCATATGGCTAAAATCACCACCGCAATGCAGCCCACGACTGGTGCGATTTAACTGGCTGCGTGGTCTTCGGCTTCTTGACGACTGCACCTTTTTGCGCGGGTTGTGGGGTTTGCACCATGGTAGGCTGGTCCTAAAAACAAAACTTTAATCGCTCCTAAATTTTTGGGCCCCGCCAGGGGGTGGGGGTGAGCGGGGTCCAAACATGGAATTTTAAGCTCTTAAACATGAAGTCACAACCCCTGGGGTTGGGGTGGGGGCAATACTCATATTTTACTAATACTTTCTTTCCAAGAAAAAGAAGCCCTATTACCAACCAACAATTAGATCTTTGCAGACTTATTACGCCTTTGATTTTTAGTAAGTCGTAATCTGTGTTTCATTATGAGTCAAATTAGAAAATGACGTAATAAGCTTATCGGCAATTAACCACTCACATAAATTTACGCATAAACTCAGTTGCGGAAGTTTTATAAGTCTTACTGTCAGCGACGTCCTTTGTATAATGCATGAAATTATCGGATTATTTTACAATGGTTTCTTTTTGGATTAAGAGTAGCAGCGGCTGGTTTTGTTACAGGTGAACTTTATAAGTCTAAGCGACTTTATTGTTGAAAATAGCGCGTTTCGAAGAAAAGAGATTCTCTAAGCCCACACTTACAACAACTGACAGGAACAACTTTGACTGATACGAACCGGAACAGCGCATAAGCTTCATCATCAATAAGAGATTATTTTCAATTTAATTTTTAATGTTAGCCTGTTTCAGGAACGGGTTACAGCGTATCAGCGCACTGTCGCTTTTGTAGGAGGGCAATGTGTGTTTGCGTCAGAGCGGCACAACAAGTGATATTAATTTTAGCATTCGTTATGACGTTTATCTTCTGGCTATATGCTATGAATCTTTTTCACAATTCATCGTCGGTAGTAAATGTTAAACAGATTAGTGTAGTGTAAGTATATCATTTTCGAACTTACATAAATCATTTAAAAACATGAAATGTTTATAACTTGAAAAGTAAATGATGATAGCGGGTGCAAACGTTCACTATTTCACCAGCAATACTCATTTGAAAAAAGAAAGTGCTGCAAATTGAAGCAATTGATGAAAATGTAAATATATTGTACCTGTGCAAAACGAGCGAAAATAAAAATCGATCTTTAATAACGATAAGTATGACTAAGTTTACATACTCCCGATTAAACATATTTGTTAAAAAAAGTGGAAAGGCATTCATGATTTCTCATGATTTAATGAACACCATCTAATACTATATTTAAGTGATTGTTGATCTTTAATAGAATATTACCGATTTTATGTTAGACATCCTCCTTTTGATTCGTTTGCTTTATATTTTAATCATAAGTAAATCTGCGTGATGTTGAATAAATTAATATTCCTATACAATTATGCCGCTTCTGCTAAGTTTCTGGACTTTAATTAATCCATGTAATCATCAGATAGCTACATAGGTCCGTTGTTTAACCTGTCTCTCATTTCCTCAAAAAAATCAGACATTTATTGCAAGATGCCAGTGATAAGTGCATTTACCAATAAAATAAAAGAAAAGTACTTAAACAAAACATATACTATTACAAGACCTTTCTAAACCAAAATAAAATATATCCAGGGACAAATATATATATATATATATATATATATATATATATATATATATATATATATATATATATATATATATATATATGTACAGAGAGAGAGAGAGAGAGAGAGAGAGAGAAATACAAATAATTCGTATTCAAAACTTCTGTTAATGTTAACAAGCATTCTCCAGAAGGATACAGTGATAGCACTTTCCACTCTGTTTGGTGTATATTTGTTATTCTCTCTCTCTCTCTCAATATTATATATATATATATATATATATATATATATATATATATATATATATATATATATTAAATGTAAATACGTTCTATATGGTAAAACATAAAACATAGGGAATTGTACGTACGGACAAATAAGGTAAACACAAGATCCAAATTCATATTCTAGGAGAAGGTAAATTATAGCCCATAATGGATGCTAACGAAATAACATTAAATAACGATGACGCAATTCCACTTGATGTTTCCCTGATGTAATACTACTAAAGTTATAGTTGTATATCAATTGTGGAAAGACATTTAATGCATAAACTTGTGTGTATTTCATTAAACAGCGATGGCAAGTGTGACGGTTCATCGCACAATTTCATTGCATTAATTCAGCTGTCATAAAGTCCGTAAGGTTATATTATCTGATCTTACGGAAAAGTACGAATGTATGTCACAAGTCCGTGTTCGGAGCAAACAAATGACCTGCTGATGCATTGCTGGAAACGTTGTCTGCACCTGCACAGAAGGTATGAAGGAAGAGAAGAAAATTAAATGATTTCTTAACTTTAATGAGAACTAATGATATTTGTTTCAAACATAAAATAGATAGAGATGTTGAACAAGCAAAACGAATGTGTTGACATCATTTGCAGGTTTATGAGCATAAGTTACTTTTATAGATTACAAGGCATGGCTATGACATTTCAGCATTAAAGCCGTGTTTGCATTACATCAAATATCAAACTTATATCAAACGATACAAGGATTACTTAACGCCTCCATGTATTAATTTCTTGTGACACGCAAGAACAGACAGTTCTGTCTATATGTCTGTTTGGGCGTACCCCTTACCTTTCTTACTCTATTTCTTCCTTGATTTTTCTCTCTTGCGCGCGCTAAGAGAAAAGATTTGGCTGCAGTCAACAAAGTAGATTTTATGTGCTGATTGTTAAAGTCCATGGGGTTCACTGACCTTGCTTTTTTAAGTTTTAAAAAATCTCAGTGACTTGCGATTTAAACAAAATTAATTTAGTAAAAGAAATATCATGATCTTTTCAAAAAGAAAACATTACAAGGGCTTTTCTTCAAATGTTTTCGATCACCGATGAAAAGTCATAACCAGTATGTGATCTCATACTTACCAAGCTTTTTAATAGGATGTACCATCCATGAATTATTATAATTAAACAGTCCCTGGAGTAAATAAAGTTCATCTGAATTTCATCTAAGATGATTTGTACAATTGAGTCATTTCTCTGATCGAGATGATTGACGGACACGTGATTTTTGGGTTCATACAGGACGCAATAAGGAGAACATAACACTGGTATTTAATCGACGGAGGCACCATCATATTGACATAATATTAATTGATCACACAAAAACCAAATTTCTGCGGAGTTGTATATTTCGATGTCTGTTTGTTACGTTGTTCGATTACAACAAAAAATTAAATTGATCGACCGTGCTAGACGTGTTATGACTAAAACAAACCTGAGATATATTTGCTTAAGTCTGAATGTGAGCATCCGTATAACAAATATCTGCATATATCTATATATATTTTATGTGTACGTGAATCAGCAACGTTATTCTGAGAAAGACAATAAATTTCCATATATTGAAGAATGTTCAGTTAATTTTACAGCAACAAATATGTGTTTATGTATAGTCGGGCAGCTAACACTGGACATCACATACAATCTCCATGTCTCAGCTTCAACAATATAATTGGGTTTGTGAAACTTCGGACGTAGAAAATATAAACTTCGTCGTTATCCATAGGGTTCATTGAGTATATCATGCTTTCTACAATGTTCTACAAAACTATCCGTTTAACACTACTTTTATGCTTTTCTTGCTGCCCCTGCTTACCTTGTGCTCACCAGGTGGGGGTACATTTGTCGCTATCCTGCTTGCCTTGTGCTCAATTGGGGGAGGGGGCGTTTCTTGCTACCTGCATCCCTTGTACTCGTTTGGTAGGTGCGAGCTATAAGTTTCTCGATACTCTGCATACCGTGTGCGCACTAGGGGGATGTACGTTTGTCACTACCCTCCATACATTGTGCTCACAATGGGGATGTACGTTCCTCGCCACCCTGCAAACCTTGTGCCCACTTGAGGGGGGGGGGTACGTTTCTCGCTATCCCCCGACTTATTCTCTTGAGTGTTCGCTGTATAAAATGCAAGATCGGTATTCAATCGATGTGTTAAAATAAATCATTTATGATTCTATTTAAAATTGATGTTGTCAGATTTTTATACTGGTGTTTTATATTGAATTAATGAAATGTTACTTTTAAAGACTTTTCTCTTGGCAACCGAAACTGTGGGAATATAGTTGCCTTTAATAACGTACAATATCCTGCATCTTAAAACGAACACGATCCGATATAGTAACAGTGTACGCACGTAGAGTGCTTACACGCAACAGTTCAACAATGGCAATCGATAGTAGACAAAGACAGGAAAACTACAAACATTTTCAAGCTGAAAAAGATCATTTTTATTTTTTTAACTATTATTTTGAAATCAGAACCGATGTTCTAATATTGGGGGGAAAAACTATATTTTAGAAATAGCTTACCATTTAAAATTAAATCCAAATCAAAATATTATACAGCTATTCCCATTTCAAACCATGCAATTTTGTACCAAAAATATATATGTATGTATGTATGTATCTATGTATGTATGCATTTTTGTCACTGTTAGTAATGTTGTGTCGTGAAATCTAATTAATATTTCTGCTGGAACGCGGAATGATGTTTCTCTTTCAATGATTTCTGTAATTCCTTTGTTATACGATGATGAGTTGGAGGACGAGAGCTGATAATTCTATTTGCGTGTATTCGTGATCTTGTAAATCAATAAATTAGAGCAACGAAGGATTAGAAAGATATATATATATATATATATATATATATATATATATATATATATATATATATATATATATATATATATATATTGATAAAGTTGGAACTTAAGATAGATAAGTAATCCCACACTCTTCAAACAAAAGGCCATACTAATGTTATCATCCCCTTGCTGACGTGCAAATTTACCTGTCTGAGTGAAGTATGTGTCTTAAGTCATCGTATGCCATGGAGATTGAGACTTCAAACGGTGTGATATCATTGGGAGTGGTCAGTAAATTTGTTCAGTGTTTTTGGAATTTTGATCCAGAGGCTGATGGGAAGTGGAAACTTAAGCATCTATGAATTGGGGATAGTGATAACTGAGAAAAATGTGGCAATGATTCTGCTTTCCCGCTGAATTCTTGTTAATTAATGCTGACATACATCATGAATTGTTTACAATAGCGTGTCTCTATTTACTTAATGTTATTGACAGGATGATGTCACTTGTTTAAGGGAACGTTTAATTGGGTCTATACAAATGTAATAACTAAATATTAGTCGTCACCTGCTTGTGATATGAATTGTAATTGTTGATAGTGATATAATAACTAGGAATCGGGTTAGAGCATTTGAAACTAATGTAAGCGTAATAGATGAGGGACTAAGTGAAAGGGAGAAAACCCCGGCTGCACAGGGTATCTTTCTAATACAAGAGTTGAGAGAATGATTGAGTATTTGGCGTTTCTGATTTTTGCAATGACTCCCAATTGCAAGTACAAGTTTTACCGGCCATACATAGACTACAATTTTATTGTACATATATATCTTTCAACACTTAGAGAGGGAACGGATATGACAAACTCAATGTGTCATATTCAAAAAATGAAGATAACATAATGATTCGTATAAATGAATTCTTACATAAAAATGCGTGCGCAGCATGGTTGGATGAGATACATAGGGCGAGGGCTTCAGCGATCCCTTTGGGATTCTGCGAACGTAGATACCAGAAAACACATGCATGATTTCTATAACACATGATAGTATAACAGAGGTATCATCCGTAGATAATGGGGGATTAGAATATTAAACGCATGCTTGTGACTATTGAGTATGCCAAATTAAAAGTGAAAACCCTAAAACAAATATAACAAAGCGGCAAACATAAATAAAAAAATGAAATCGAAAGCAAGTTAGATTACAACAATATTTGTGATTAGTTAAATATAATTTTCCAAGAAAGAAATCAGCCACATCCAGGATTAGAAACTACATGTGAAGCAAATCTAGAGCTGCAGTAAACAGCTATAGATCCAAATTGGTGGAAGAGGCATAATGTAACACAATATACTGTTTTAGCCGGTGACAAAAGCAAAAATATAATTGATCAAATAAAGACTTTGAAAGGATCCTTCATAAAATCGGCAAAAAATAGTCAATTTTTTTTTAACAATTACTGTATGCTTTATGAGTTAATCAATATTTCACTTTAGGGGATAATAGACTTTACTAAAATATTAAAATGGATAGAAAATTAGATAACGAAGATAAACTTTTGTGTGAGAAACTATTGATGAAGATTAATGTTATGAAGCATATGTTAAAATAGCAAACCTAAAAAATGAATGAAGCACTACTATACTATGTACATTTCTGTCCGCATCTTTGGCAGTTATAAATATTATCATACTTTAAATTTCAATTACTTTTGTTTTTTGTCAAGGTTTGTAAGGCACATGGAGGCCATGCTATATACGACTTTATAAACTTCTATTGCCATGGCTAGAACTCATTTTAATGGGATGTTAGTAATCCCGCTCTTTTAAAGAATTCGTCGAGGAAGCTATTTAAGTCCTAATAGACGAATCGTAGGGTGTATAGTTATAGTCTTTCTAACTTATGACTATTTTCCTGATTACACAAATTCCATGGTAAAGGCCGTACGTGAAATTAGAAATAGTACAATAGCGGAAGTTAGCTAATGTACAATTGAAGATTAGATAACTGCCAATGCTCTTGGACACATTCAGTTGTAGTGAATGAAGCATTCCATGGCACTTCACTCACTTGTTTGTTCATAGCATTTTCAAAACGAAATCTATATACTCCAATCAGCCAGAGAACGATGTCACAGTTTATCTGAATGCCTCCAGTGACGAAAGTTGAACAATACTCATGCTCTTTTCGGTCAATGAAAATGGCCTGAAACGTATTTTGACTTGCGCTTCATTCCACTCTGGACAAACCAATCGACGGGGAGAGGGGTGGGGGACGCTTCAAACTATCCTTAACGTAAGTAATTTATGCGTGTGAGCAAGATAGAGTATTATCATCTGCATAATTGTACAACGTTTCCTCTTTGACAAAGTTTAAGACATGTATGAACATATTATATAGTAAACGCCCAAGAACATATCTTTGTGGTACTCCCTTTGCTATGTCAAGCCGGCCTCTCATATATGTACCATCATAAGCCTCTATCTTTAACGTTAGAAGCTCATCGGGCAGGCCATCAAATACCTTGGATACATCCACAAATATTTCCGACGTTATCTTGTTTTTGTCAAGAACGCCAAGGAAGCGAAGTGAAGTGGCGTGACATCCATATCCTGGTCTAAAGGCATGGTTGCAATATTTTTCAAAATGTTCACGCAGTTTCGAAGGAATTTCTTTTTCATGTAACTTGGATATGAAGGGAGAATGCTTAAGGTCAAGAATGTATCTGACACCAATTTTTTTCTTCTTCTAATATCGGTGTCTTGTGTTTCCCTTAAAAGGTCGGGAAAAGTGTGTGTATATATCTATATATATATATATATATATATATATATATATATATATATATACATATATATATATTGAAAGCAAGTGTTAATTATATTAGCTATGAGTCATGTCAATGAAAGTTCGTAATATTTTACCACTTTTAAGGGAACATTTCTCGCTCACGTTGCTTTTTGAATATACACCATGGAAATATTTTCGTACAGAGTCTCCATGCACATAACTAAATGCGAATTCCGGTAGATCTGGTTTGTTTGCTTTGATTGCTAATATGCTTGTATATAGTACATTAGAATCCAACTGGATTAGATTTATGTCATTTGGTACGTATATAAAGAAGTCATTGAACATTTAGCACACATCTCTTTGAGTAGATACAATTTTGCTACATTCCAATAGTATGGTTGTGTATTTATTGTTTGTTTTTAGGGGCATAAAATGATTGATGGAGGACAGAAGTAATATCAATTTGTCCCCCCACCCCCCGAGTGTCATTCAAAAATGTATATTCCAAAAACCACTCCTCTTTAGTTTTCTTACTCTATTCTTTGGATTTTTTGTATGTTTCCTAGCTGACATGACTGGCAAATTTCTTGAAACGTTGAACAGCCTTCTTTTAAAAAGTGGTTTTGCGCATAGAGCTGTTCGTGCAGGCGGAAGGACCCTTCGTTGTAATGTTTTGTTTGATGGGTGCATCTTCTTCGTTCATATCAGAGAGGAATATCTTATGTGCACAAAATGTATGAAATGGAGTAAGATGTTTAATAAGTTAACTAAATATTTACAAGACAGAAGGGGTTGCATTTATGAATAATCTTATCAACTGTAATGTACTGTGTAAAGATTCATAATATAAATGACTGCTTGCAGAAACAGCACAACATCATTATTTAAAAACAACAACAACAACAGCAACAAAAACAACAACAAAATCATAAACACTCAGATACATGTTGCACTTTGTCCTCATGTGAACAACTATAACAAGAGATATTAAGAATTACAAAAACAAATATTTCTTTAAAAATAATCATTATCTGATATTGCTATCCAATGGGTTACAACCAATTTTGCACGTGATATTAGTGTTTCTTTCGTATTCAGTTTATAATACTTTGCGTTAGTAATCAGTTGACCTTTGCTTCTCTGAAGCAGACGACATCTCAAGATTTTACTCGCCATTATGATACATGTGAAGTTCTGAAAGCAAGCTTAAATACAAAAAATATATAGATACATTAAAACAACTAACAGAAACATTATCAAAAGAATGTGAATGTGTGTATTTATACGTTGCAGAGAAAGAATAAGACATACATATATCGTCTAAATATGGTAGGTAACTAATAGTTATGAAATGTATTCCATCTTTTAGTTGTGATAGTTTGTTATCTGAAAATGAATCATATTAAAATATGTTAATGATCTTGTTTGTTTGTTGTTGTTTTTTTTGGGGGGGGGCGGTTTTGGGGGGTGGAGAAAAAAAGAATAATATTACGACGAACTGCGTATGACGTCGTGTAATGATAGATAATTATTATACTTAATAACAGAGTATTTAATAAGAATTAGACTGGAGATCAGTATATATTATGTAATCTAATTTTTGTTATGACGTAACTGAAATTGCACGTAAAGAGTACAAAAGAAATATTTTCAAGATCAGGTGTAATGTTCGTTGCCTTATATGTGTCTCATATAATGCGTGTGTGCGCCTGCTTGGCTTGTCTGTCTGATTGGTAGTACCGTATATGTATGCTTATAGGCAATATCAAACATTTATTTCAAAAACGTATTCATTATTTTCATTTCTGACGTATGCTTCATTCTGATTAATAAAAGTAATGTTTATCTTTTAATTTAACTTTAATTCCACCGTGTACTGAATTAGCTATTTACCTCTAGCTAGGATTGCTTGTACAATGACCTGTCTTGGTCTGTGTGTGTGTTTTTTTTTTTTTTTTTTTTTTTTTTTTTTTTTTTTTTTTTAAACAAGACAATAACACATTTTTGATTGGCTAATTTGAAAAACATATTCATATTTTAATGAACCATTTACTTCTTCTTCTTTTAATCACTTTCTTTCTGGATATATAGGTGTAAAGCCTGCCTCAGGTATCGCTATACATTTTTCGAAAATCACTTTTTTTCCCATATTAAATATATGGTTAGATTCTAGGAAGGTTAGCATCACTAATTTTTATATTTTGTATATTTTTTTTATTTTAAATTTTAATATTTTTAGTGATGCGTAAATGTCCTTAATTATTTGCTGGGCGTCAATTATGTAAGGTCATCTCACTCTCAACAATATTCCCGGTTTTAAAGTGAAATTTTGTTTAAATCGGCAAGAAATGTGTAAACTTTATGAAAATGTTAGCTTTTAAGTAAATGACCATGTTTTAAAGATATGTCATGCTTATTTCATATATTTTATGTGTGTATTACAAAACTATTCATATAAAGATATGTTTTGCCTTTTTATCGCATATTTATATTGTGTTTTTGTATTCATTTCCATATTTTCCTAGTAGTGTAAAACATACACCAATAAGTAAGATTAGCTGTCATTATTCCCTAACCACTTGCACAGAATGCTGTTAATTTCTTTTTCCAAAAGGACCTTATGAATGATTCAATTAGAATTACATGTTAAGGTACAAGTACTTTTATTTAGAATCTGTACATATTAAAACAAAAAATCTTATCAGATTTTTATGCGCAGTATGATACGAATTAACAAAGAATTGAAATATGTAAAAACCAAAATCAGCAGCACAGATCACATATTCAGAACACACACCTCAGCTAAACAATGCAGCTACACATATATACATTTCGCATCATACACCAACTATAGTGAAGATACATATCTACATATCTACATACTTACATATAATAATTTGATATATATATATATATATATATATATATATATATATATATATATATGTAAATGAACATTCATGCCTATACCAATATTTACTTATACAACGCTCACAGAAAGACAATTTATACACACAAACGCACACACACACACACACACACACACACACACATATATATATATATATATATATATATATAACGGATCATTGATATAGACATACAATATTAAGCAGCCACAGAAAAAATAGCATTTCAAGATTAAAATAAGCCAAGTTTGAAACGATGCATAGAAATTCATACACATAATTTGAATACCACTCTAGTAATTTATACAAATAATTGAAACCAATAGCAGAAAGCTAAACACTATGAATTAGGCTTTTCAAAATAAGCAGGCAGACAAAAAAAGCAAACAAAAACAAGACAGTATAATCAAATCATTGAAGTATTTTACAAAGAAGCGGCTATGCAAGCAAGATAAAAGAAAGCAAGCAAGATAAAAATGTTGAAATTTAATACAAACACAAGGCATGCAGACATCAAGCTCGTGCCCCTCAAATATCCGAATCTGCACTGCATTTGCAGGATTCACCGTTCCTAATTATAATTAACCTTTGGAATCCATTATAACTGCTGACAAGTATGGTTTCATTTGGAACTGAGTTTCATAGCTTAGTTGCTGCATAGATAAAAAAAACTGTTTATACGATACCTTGTTGTCCACACTATTGGAATACCGAAAATGTTTTGTATCTGAAATAGTATTTACAGAGTTTTATATTTACCAAATCTTAAATTTTAGGTGGACATAACCATACACTATTGTATATGTTTCAATGGTCATCCAGAAGAATCGTTCATTCCTTGATCTAAAAGACTTTCCAGGCTATGATAACTTCGGTTTGGTGCGAGGTTCATACTAACAATTAAAATATGGCGTTACATAATTCACTTGATATTGTGTTATCACAGAAACGTATACTAATCTTCAAGAGCAGAAAATATATAATATTCAGACATAGTATCAAATACTTTACCAGAGTAGAGTATGATATTATCAGAGTAGCCTCCAATAACCCAATCCTATTCCCTAACAGTTGTCCTTTGATCCCCTACACCGATGTTTGATTAGACATAATTGAAGGTAGTACAAAAAAGCATCAAAAACCTGTTCTCCCTATAAATAATACACATAAATTCAATAAGTGTATTACAAAACATGCACTATATAAAAATACGAAGATGAAAACAGGAATGAGGCTTATATTTAATGAGCAATTCAAATTTGAAGACAAAATATAAACCATATTAACAAATGAAAAAGTGACAAATCCATAGACTGAAATATAAAATATATTCTCCATGAACAATTGAAAAGAAGATATTCCTTTATAAAACCAATATCTGATGCCAAAACGAATATGTACACAACTTTTCAAGCGTCATGATTAAACGAATGTTTTTACTTTCATGATTTCCTGTCTCATCGTTAAAGTTTTGTGTCAAATGATAGCGGCTTCAAATAGTTATATAATTGTAGTTTCATGAATGCCAGCTTAAAATGGTGTCAATCGTAATACGCGCGTAATTGTGTTTCCCCTTGTTTCTATTTACATTTGTTCGCTACTAGCTTCTACTTATATCATTCGTTGCAAGTTAATTTTAGAAGAAGGTAATTTTGAAGTAATTAAAATTCGTGTTAGATCCAGGTTGCTTAGTTCGTGTTTCATGACCATACAATAATTGTTTTAATTTGCTTTCATTTCTACAGCAAAATAATACAACAATCATATAATAGCATTAGCCATCCGTTATCAAATATCAATACTTATCGATACTGTGGCAAGTACTTTTACAAAACAGATAGAGTTACAAAAACAGAGAAGAGCAAAACACACACATATCTTTATATCAGCAAAGTATAAAAACGTAATTAAAAAATAATCTTCTTGATGAGAAAAATTGCATTCTTGCAAGAAAGCAAGTTACACAATCTCAAAAGGAAGAGTCGTAATTAATAAGATTAGTTCAATATTGCATTTATCCAAACTATAATAGAGATAATATCCATATATATATATGGAATTTAATGTGAGAGTGTAATGACATGCTAGTAATATTATTAGGATAATCATCACTTAAAACATTGTTATAAAGTGAGAACTTACAATTACAGTTTACAATTAGAACTGATATGATGAAATATAGATCTGAGAACAAAGGTCTAAAGACAAAACTGTAATAAAACATTCCTTACTAAAGTCAACATGCAAGAAATGAAGAACTTCCTCAAGAGTCAAATATTGTGAAAATCTTCAATGGGTAAAGTTTTCAGCTTTTTGCAGAAAAAATATGTGTAAATTTAAAATCTGGCAATTTGTTACCTTTTGGTCTTAGTTCTGCGCCGGATTTGTCAAATATGATTGATTTCTATCAATTGGCCAGCTGATCAATAGACACAGTTATTGCCTGAACCAGATATTTGGGACTTTAATATTATATATTGTCGTACTCTGGTTGTGTGTTACAATATACTCTGTCTGACGTCCGATATTCTCTTCTTGCTGAAAGTTTGACGTTGTCATAATAATCGGGTGCCCAGAGCACTCCGCTAGGGGCTTCTTTGAAATCTGTGTTTTTCGTGGATACGTTTGTTCTAGAGCTCGAATTTCTTCTTCTCCTGAAAAAAGGAAGAAAGGTGAAAGCATTCCCACTAGGCTATCAATAGAAACTAGTCTAATCATTTTTATTATTTCCACGCTGGATATATTGCATACTTTATATAATTTCATACAAAGTCAAAAATGAGCCCATGGTTACGCTCTACTTATCTTTGCCAATGTTTGAAAAATGTCCAATTATGTTTAGCTTCTTCAGTTTAATTCTTGCAGATAGTTAAAAACAAAGTATAAAAAGCTCAGACTGTGCAGCATCAGCGGCCACATAAAACGTGCACACATTTTTCCCTGTTAGGAGTAACTACCAATGTAGATCAGAGACTTGGGCATTACAGATCAGCTATGAAAGCGGAGATTGTTACTTCGAGCCCATACAACAGAGATGTGTGTATATTTTGTCCCTAGGCCAAAACCGAGTTTCATGATCCACAGAAAAATACAGCAAGAATTTTTGGGTTTGTTTTACTTTTTATATTTTATTCTTTTTTTTTTTTTTCTTTTTTTGTCCGTAGACTTGAGTTACTGCTGGTAACAACGATATATATGCTGTGCAAGGAAAACGATAAATGTATTTGACTTAAAGAAAGGAGCGTGAATAGTCAGATTATGTGACGTGGTCAAAATATTTCAATGTTAAGTGCATGGTTTTATCTTAATGTTCTATTTATGTTTAGAACGCAACGAGATTTGTGTGCAAACTACACTTGTTTTAGTTATGAAAAATGGGGAATCTGGTACTAGGTGCAGAATCTCTTCGGAAGCAGTTGTTGATAATCTTGATATTGGACAATTTAAAAGAAACTGGTTCTAAATCTCTTTTTGTGTTCTTTTTAAACAGAATCGTATCACTGCATTAGTAGAGCTGCTAGTTCTAATTGCCTCTAGTTGATTACTATGTTCAACGAATTCTGTACTGTATGCCTACCTATACACATATAGTGCCGCTATAGACAAAGCGACGGCTGCGGACATCCGCTCATTATGACACCCGCTGAAACTGAAATGTATCAAATAAGAACAAATGAATTATGTACATCGGTTGCTTAGAGTATCATTCGAAATAATTGCAAAGGTGAGTCGTTTCACACGTGGTACTCAATGACTGATCTTGTTCTGGCTTCTGTGCCTGAAACAATGATTGATTAGCCACCCCCGCTCCTTCTTTTGGATTGAAAACAAAATCGACGCCTGTTACGGCTAATGTTTTGTTTCAGTTAGCAATGGAGGTCTTTTTGCTATATTGGATTTCAAGAATCACATATTCTCTTTCTGACACAATATATCGAATAATAGAGAAATACATTCAGTATTTAACCCTATGGCAAATAAAGTATTGTATCAGACTGGACAAACTTGAAACTCTGCAACTTTGAAATTCACGACAAACTTTAAAAAATGTTATCAACTGTGTGAGATCACATGATTACTCATGCAAGTTAGGCTTATAGTGACATGTAATGTCGAACAAAATATATTATTTCTTAAAAGTGAGTGTTATACCCGTCGCTCTTAGAATTTAACATCTGCAAATGTAGATATTTGGGATAATGTTTATATTTTACATAATTATAATTGCAATAATTTTCATTAAAACATAACAACAACATTCACTTTAAGCAAAAGCAAAGTCTGTCTAAAAACACCTTTACTTAAATCTGAATTTACCTCATGTATGTATTTATTAATTTTAGAAATTTGGATCAATCGTACATGGCTCCAGTTTATATCGAAAATGATATCGGTGACATTCGAATTTTTCGTTGGTTTTCATTGAGTCACTCACATACAATTCACATGAACGTCTATGAAAACTGCAAATATAGATTTGAATGGTATAATTACTAAATGTAAATTTAACAACCTTGCTTATATTTCGTACCAAATCATGTTGTAGTACCTGTACCCACTTGTGGTGAATCGTGCAGGTATGAGCGCCAACACGTCTGATCACTTTAGCAGATTAGTAGATGACCTAGCAGATATACGTGCATACATAATTGCAGAAAAACAACACTGAAACTATCAAAGGTGTCAAGATGTGTGGAATAGTCACTCTCCGGTTTTATCTTAATCGTGTTTGAACGGATAAATACACAATGCAAGGAAACAGAGAAAGAAAGAGAAGCAGCAGCAGATGAAGAAGAAGAAGAAGAAGAAGAAGAAGAAGAAAAGTACACGAAAAAGAAGAAGAAGGAGAAAACGATGATGATGATGACGAGGAAGAAGAATAAGGAAGTACAAAAGAAGTACAGAATATATAATCGAGATGATTAAAACATGTACTTATGTCATGATCGCTACAAACATTAAATTTTACAATTAAGAAAAAGTAAACACCGTTTACCGCTTATGCCAGATTCAACTTAATTTTACAAGCAATATCACGAATAGTTGTACCAATGTAACGATCTCTGTTTTATTACAGGATGAGCAATCATGTTCAATTTTGTTTATGCAACAACAGTAACTGTGTACATGAATCACTTTTTAAGCAACGCCTTACCTTTAATGGAATCATTTAACGTGGGAACAATGCTTGTTACTGCTGAAAGAGCGGTAGCCGTCGCAGTAGTGGAATAATCAGGAGCAGCTGCAATAGTGTTGATATTTCTATAATTTGCAGCAGTAGTGGTCACGATGTCTTTGGAAGAATCAGTATTTGTGGGGATGTAGGTAGGAGAAGTAGAAGAGGAAGATATTGTCTGAGATGTTTTTGTCGGCAACGAAATAATAATTAAAGAAAACGGTCTTCACTTGAACAATTCAGATTTGTCTTCCGTTCTTTGCTTTATTACTTAAAGTCTAACATGCAAAATTCTAAAATTCTAAAGAGGATAGAAGACTTTTGACTTTTGAGAACTGCCGTTAATATGACGAGCGCGAATATATGTAATGAGGTCGCATAACCAAAATGTTTTTTGTTGTGTGTGTGGTAATTTATGAATGTGCTAAAGATTGAAATCTGCATTTAACACATTTGATTTATATCTATCACCAAGCTAATGAAGCATTTTCGTTTGAGGGACATGTTGATCGCATGGTGGAAACCTGTTAAAGTATGGATCATAAACAGTTTTCTGCTTGCAAAGTTTTGACGGAACACAAGATATGAATTTGAAACGAAATATTCTAGATCATTCCCAACCGATCTGGAAAACGTTTGCACACAGCAAATACCCCTTTCTCAGACATACTATAATACAAAGATAAGGGATTTAACAAGCGCCTGACATTAGAAAGCGGGTACCTAGATTTCTGTATAGTTTTCTCAATCAGATTTGCGGAGAAATCCCCAATGGTACGCTTGTTGTGTAGCAATATGACTAATTGTTCCAATCTGGAATATCTTCGAAACAGGCAAAGAGTCTACGTGAACATACAGGTCATCAAACATTCTGAATACCGTCCAGTTTCTTGTTCTAAAGATTTAGCCATGTACAAAACTGGGTCATCAATTACGAACAAAGTTGTTCTATGATTGTTATTCTTACATTTCTTACATGATAAAATATCAAAAACATAAATTGTATACCGAATACCTACAGAAATGAGTTTTTAACATAAAAAACATGTATTCAACAACCATGTGAGTTTCCGATGTTTGGCTAAGAATCAGGTCACAAATTGCACTTTTAAACTAAGTAAAATAGGTACGATCATGTAACAATTATTCCGGGCCACATTTAATTTCTAATAGAAATGAGGCAGTAAATGTCCTCTATTTTGCATCACAAATAACATAACTGATTTATTTACCGAATCGCTGATTTTTTTTTTTTAAGTTGTGCGCAAAGTATGAATAACGAGGATGATAAGCATTCCTTAAGCGATGTAAGCATTCCTTAAGCGGTACAAACGGGCAGAATGAGTGATGGGTAAACCCGATAAATTTGCACCCTTTGAGGAAAAATTGAAACAAGAACAGACTCGTTTCTCGGGGACGTGTAGAATGTGCTAGCAGAGAATAATCCTGAAAAATAAGAGTTAAGCCAATGAATGAGCTGGTATTTCTTATAATTTAAACCTTGCGTTGCCTTGTAAATGGTTATCTTGCGGATTTAGTATGTATGCGGTTTGGCGGTGGGATAAGTCATACCTTCAGGAGGAAGCTATATTTTGTTTGCGGTTGCATTATTATAGCAAGACATAAGAGAACATTAGAGCAACACATGATTAATGACTATATGGTATACTAGTATAATAAAATTAAGATTTAATTTTATATTTACATGTTTGAAAATACATACGAAAATTAATACACACAGACAAATATATGGAAATACATAGAGTCCATTGTGTAAAAATCTTAGTGTTTATGATTTGAAAGCCCATTTATTCTAAGGTGGCCTAATTTTCCAATCACATTCAGATTTGTTATTTATTGAGGGAAAATAGAAGGTATGTATAGTTTATTCTGAATGGGGTTTGATTTATTGATAAGTATTAAGGATAGTGTATCGCCATGGATTATGACATAAATGAGGGAATAAAAAGTTGTTTGCATGAATGTGATAAATAACAAGCGCGATACACGGCGAAACAAAGGTTTAAAAGTTAATAAATCTTTTCCAATCATGAAACGTAACTGTTCTTTTCAAATGATAAAATAAAATAAATATACCTTCATTTATTGTACTTGTCCAACTTACTCCCACCCTTTAATTTAGGTATTCTGGGAAATTCATATAGGCATTCACGGATGCATTTTTGGAGATTGACTTGAGATTGTGTGTCGAGTATAATTTTAGATCAAACATTTTGGGGTTTTGTATGAAATAATTTATATGTGGATTTTTCTATTTTAATGCAAATAATCAAAACATTTTTGAAGCTTGTGGAATTTACCCGTACAATGCAGGGACTATCGTTAATACGGCATTTAAACCACCGACTCCGTGTGAACACCAAACTTTGATGCTTCAATTCAATATCAAGTTGTCATTATTCAATCTATTGAAACAGATTACTAGAAAACCATGGCTGTTAATGGTATTCGTGAAATGAATTGAATTCCATGTTATCAGCAAATGAAGAGGCAATGGCGACTGGTTCGTGGGTAGTTAAATAAATTGCTCATGCACCATTAAGGGGAATATAGGTCCATGAGCAGAACTTTCTAGGAATTAGTTTTGAATTACAGACTGGACCGCAAACTGGTGACACTGTCGTAAGGATTTCATTATGGGTTAGAAAATGCAACATCAATAGTAGGTGACTAGAACACAGATATACATGTAATGTTTGAGCGTTTAAGGTAGAAAAGACAAATAAAAACAAATGCCAGAAATGGCTTAACTAGTCACAGGTTGCTAACAAACGATGACATATAAAAGTGACAAAGGACTAACTAACTGACGAACACATATTTTGACTGACCATCACCTAGTCTGAAAGACCAATACCTATTCTGATAATGTCCAGACAAATGACGATTCAGTTTGCTAAATGTCGCCCTGTTTCATATTCATATTAAAATGATAGACATTCCGATGATTTTTTAATGTCCAATGACTTCTTGATTTTTCGTTGATCTGAATGCAGTGTTGAATCCCATAAATATCTTTTTTCCAGTTATCAAATATACGATATTCAATATATCCTATATCTGATATTTGTGAATAATAATAAGTAATACTGACAACTGTGATTGGCTGATTGAAGCACAAATTACTGACACTATGGTGCGAATGTATCATTTAGGTCCTTTAAATACTGCACATTAATACAGTGTTGCAATATTTAAAGTTATGAAACATACAACCAAAGGTTATTAGAGTACACTTTTCCAAAATTGATAGCTTCAAAATCTCACAAGGAAAGCTTGTCAGGAAGGTTATAAAAACACAACAAATCTTTGAATATTAGGTCTAGCTGATAAATGTTATATTTACTTGGCAGCTTGTTAAATTCTAGTGCGGCGTCTTCTGTCCAGAATCAGCAATCTTCTTTGAAATCTGAGGCTGCACAAGTTTTTTTTTTAAATGATATAACTAATTTTTCATCAGTCCTGACCGATAATCATTTGTTCACCAAAGCCAATATGAAAATAGAAACAGGTCTTGATTTCTATATTAGATATACCTAGATAGAAAATTTCTTAAATGTTATATAAATATGTGAAATTGCGTTTTCCAACACAGCCATAACATTGTCAAAACTGAATGTTACTGTTGACCTACGACATCATTATCATCATCATCATTAACTGGCTAGACAAAAAAAGCTCCAAAATTAGGTTTACTAAATCCCAATGAAAGAGTATGTATGTATGTATGTATGTATGTATGTATATATATATATATATATATATATATATATATATATATATACGTGTGTGTGCGTGCGACTTTATATCAGAAACCTCGAATTATAAAGGAAGGAAAAATTAAATATTTTAACAAACCTGATTTGAACACACTTGTATCTTAAGTCCTTTTCCCTAATTGGTTGATAAAAATTCCATTTAATCGTCGAGGTTATTGGCACACTCTCTATATTATTTTTCAAAGTTTGTTTATTTCAAAAGGTTCCCTTGAACATTTCAGCCCCAACAAGGGTCTGCGATATATAGGGTGCCTCACCCGTCAAGCAAATAAAACTGCCATAAAAATGATACGTCCGTGTTCTGTCCGATGTATATCCTTCTGATTAAGTTCATATTTATCGAATGCCTAACTCAAAATCAAGTCATCCAAGTCGTCGAAAACCCTGAGAAAAACGAATTTTATTTATCCCCCCAGTCCATCTATTGTCACCAAATGCTCACTGATTGATTCGGAGAACCTCAATTATTTTTAACAACGAAAAATGCAAACAAGCAATCTATTTAAAGAAGGCGGGCTTAATGCACTTTAAGCTCTACAGAAAAATAATCTATAAGTCCTTGGATAATACGGTTACATGATTGACACTAGACAATTAATCAAAAATGTCGGATACATAGTATGATCTTATTCCATGAACGCTATGGCAACATTAGATAAACTAGAAAGGTTGAATTTATTACATGAACGCATTTGCAATATTCCATAAACTTTGACCTTTTATTTTTCTCAATTTTTGGAGAGAGATAGAAAACGTCATAGCGTTTAAAGGTTTATGATCAAACGTTCCGTTGAGGCAATATGGGATTGCAGACTACATGCAACAACTACTTAGCTGCGAAATTGAATTGCTTGACAACGTGCACACACTACTCACATCCGAAACTGACGAGTCTGACAAAGGAAGTGCTCAATGAGCATTTTCGGTTTTACCTTTAACCAAAACAAGTGTTAACACATTTTCACGAAGAATTTTACTTATTTCAATTTACGATCAAAATATATATTAAATTGACTTTAGCAAATCATGACAACAAATTAAAAAGGTCAAGTGTATTGAAATATCGGTTAGACTCTTAACATACATATGTGTCCGCCAAGCTGGTCGGCGTAGGGATAATATACTCAATTGTATTGCCAATCGCCAGATTGCAGAGGCGCTTACTTAGCGGCAATGGTGCAGAGTGGTTTTGTGGCATCTTATTGTCATAAAGGGCATCACTATGGACGAGATATACTGCTTGACGCCGACGTGTACAGGAAAATATTGTTAATTTACCGCCTATGTGCACTTCTTCTTTACAATAACGAACTCTTTTGATACTTTATGTATCGGAAGGTGGGAGTTGACTGGGAATCACATCACTTCGATCAAATACAAGAGAAAGCCATTACAATCTAGCAGGCTACAGCACATATCGCTTTTGCTAACAGAAAACACTACCATGCACGTAAACAAAACTTAAGTGAATATACAAAACAAACGGCGAAAATAAGGAAAATAAATATAGGACGATTTGCATTTGATAATCAAATGATTATTAAATTGCAACAATTTGATTGGATAATGCAAATCTACCTCGTTGGATCATGTTTTGTATGGAGTTTCCATCCCAGTTGCAGAAAACATCATAATAGCTACAGTCTGGAAGAAAAAAAAAATCTATAAAGTAGACATAAACAAAACTGGTCATAACCTTTGATCCCAATACGGGCTGTGTCTAATAATGATCAAATCAGTTTCACTCGCTACCCCTATAAATCCCTAGACTATTGGTGCCCCAAACAGGGCCCAGTTTAGGGAAGATTTGGTTGGGTAAGGGAGATGGATGTACATGAGAGGTTGAATATGTAGATAGGCATGGGATGTGGCTGTTGAGGAGAGGTTGCAAATGTACATGAAATAAAGGAAACTGTTATAAGGTAGGTGGCTGTTGAAGGTAGGTTAAATATGTGGATGAAATATAGAGAAGAGGAAACTCAGATTCTGGCTGGATATGCAGAGCTAATGTTGTGGAAGTGTGACCATTATGTAAAGTTGCACAATGCATACATACATAGATATATACATACATACAGCGACATAGCACCGATATTCGCGAGAAATCCAAGATGACTGACTTACAATCTTCAAAATGTTCGCAAAGCAAACCAGTGTTAGAAAAACAAGCTCTTGCCTAAATATCTTGCAATCAGGGGGTTTGGTGGAGTGGAATAGTATAAAAACCTGATGTACTCAAGACTGAAATTAATCCAAATATCGTTCACAGATGCCAACAACTTCGTTCATGTTGTTGATGTTTCTAGCAATATTTTGTGGACATCGCTTGATTCGAAACCAAACATTATATTAATGTCAGGTGACTATGTTGCCCATGCAATATATCGGATATTGTTTTGGTGCTTATGCTCCTCGATTACTCGTGGCCGATGGACAGTGGCATCATTGTTCTGAGATCGGCATGGTTTATATATGATGATGATTGAAAGTATCACAATATTTTTCGCCAATAATGTTTCCAGCAACAATAAAGTGTGCCTAACCAATGGCAGTTGCTTCACCTCCAAACCATTATTGATGCAACACGTTAACGGTGAGGAGCCTTTACTGAGGCCCATCGGCTTATCTGTACTGGGTCTTGATTGCACCAGGTGGAGTTACCACCGTGAACGTTGACTCTGTTAGCTCAATTGGTCGAGAGTCCCGTATGAGGGAGAATCTGGCTTCGCGCTATACATATTTTGTCGTGCTCTTACATTTAGCATTTCGAGCAGGATTATTAGTTTTCACTTGCTACCGTATAGGAAGAGTGTCTACATGGATATCTTAGGAAGGCACTAGGGTAGGACGAGCATCAGAAGGAACCAGAGTTAAATTTAGCGGAACAAGCTGGAAGAGTTAGGTCTGATGGCTCAAGGGGAAGAGCAACCGGTTAGTATTTGTTACGTTGCTTTTTAAGACTACCTGTAAAACCGAGATTGTATTAGCTGTGGCATCAAGAATGTTTGTATACGATCCAGGATTTATTAATCCAAATGACTTACTCACCGAAGCCATCCATCCATCTTTTCATCGGTCAATCCGTCCATCTATCCAACCATCACTTACGATTTCTCTCTCGACATAGCACTTTCTAGGAAACAAAGCAAAACAAAGGAAACATGCGTCTATGTATTTTTTAAATCACCACCAGAACCGAGCAACCAAGTACAAACTGACTTATCATCCAAACTGAACTAAGATATAATTAAAACATAATAGTAAACAATTTCTTAGCCCGAATTACCACAGAAATAATAATTGTATGCACACTTAGGTATATTTCGCTATGCGTTAATATGCTGAAATTAGCACAATATGCAAATTTACACCTGGAAAAATTAGCATTTTCGAAGATGATGCAAATTTACACACCGTGCGATTTTACATACCTATGCAAATCGATTCACGTGACGAAATCGATACAGGTATACAAAATACATATGTATATTTCCACACTTGTGTAAATTGATGTTTTCAATTTGTCATCATGTCTGTATACTCACGTAAACACATTGCAAAAGGTAACTCGTCTTGCTGACTTAAATGATATCATCTTGATCACGTATGACATGGAAATGTTTCGTCATGGTCAGCGCAGCTTTATACATCTCCATGAATAATGTTACATTTGCTCAGTTTTACTGTGGAAATATTCATTAATCCACAATAACTTGCCATCATCCAAAATCCGTAGGCTGAAAAGCTGTTTTATATACGAGCTTATTTGTCCCAAATTAAACATTTATATTACAGGAACCTAAAAACACAAACAATTGTGAGATATGATCGTAGCTCTGGAAACAAAATTCAATGCTAGTGGAGAGCTTTTAATAACACCTATTATAGAATGCAAAATTATGCTTGTGATTTCACATCTACTGCTGCTCGCTGTTATTGCTGTTATTGCTATTATTATTACTATTATTATTATTATTATTATTACCAAGACATGATCCTGGTGTGATGGCCACGTCGTCCAGTCCTATTTCCCCGTTATTCCGGATTTCTCCCCTCAACCGAAATGTTACAGTTGTTTTGTGTGCCACCTCAGTTTCAACGATAGCGAGAAGCCATGTGCTCTCCGGGGCATTTAAGTTTGTAAAGGTCTTCAGTTGCCTGCTGCTTCCTCTTTCTTGCACACTGACTTCCATCCTTGCGGTATGCTTTCCTCTCATTCGATACCAAAATGTCAGACATTGAAAATCTTCAGTATAAATATGCATGCTCTCTAGAGTTGCATTTGAATGATTTCCAGTCATAGACAGATAATGTCCTTTGTCTGAAAGACATTGGAGTAAATTTGATGTTTTAAAAGATACATCTAAATACTCAAAACGAGGTAAAATGGTAACTTTTTTTTCTAATATAACATAAAACATACAGCATAGCACTTTTAAAGAAACAAGGGGGTCTACCTGTTCTGTTGAACAAGAGGACCAAAATATTCATCCTGCATTTCGAATGAAATTATTTAATCTGAAATAAAATTCTACTCTTTTATACATGTTTTATTCCGTTTACTCATAGACTTCTTTGACAGACATGATACAATTTTCTGATACAACGGATCCGAGGTAGGTTTATTTTTCCTGCATAATGTCATTTGTATTCTTCTGAGACAAAAATCGTGCCTGGTTCATTCATTCAATTCGTAGTGTATTGTATTCTCGTATTACCATGGACTTAATCCGTGTACTTCCAATAAGACACCGGGTATCTTATGTACTAGGATTAAACCAAAGGCAGTTTGGGAACGATGAAGGATTAGTCATAGCACATCCAAGGTTAATAATCTAGCCCGGCTTTGCCAGTTTTACCAAACTAAGGACCATGTAATGCAAGTATCTCGATGGTCCAGAGGTTTAGTGTCAGTTGTGTATAATCGAAGTAAACTATCTAAAGGTTGTGAACAAAAAATATACCATAGTAACATTTTAGGTGATTATTTGGTTACCCTCCCCCTCCCGCCCGTCCCCCCCCCCTTCGCCCCGAAACTGCGGCAAAGTTTCACTCCGTCTATTGTGGAATTCATAACCCTCATTATATTGTGCACAGTATACCTTTCTTTAACGCTTCATTTACAAACTTCCGCATAGGTATTCCAGCAAATGGACCTTTCTAATAATCTTTGTTGGATACATTTGAACTTTGGACATATTCACGGATGTGATGGAAAAAGAGATACTTTCTTACATCCAGTGAATATGTCGGGATGTATACTACATACTCTGTGATTTTTCTACTCGCAGATGTAACATGATGGACGGAACAACATAGTATTATGGTAAGGGAACTACAAAACAAACGACCATGTTTCACACGAAATGTGTTGGATTTTGTAATGTAAGCGGGGATTATTTTTTTCTACCTATGAAAGCTTGGGAATGATCTCATAACATGAACTTAGTCGGTAAGGACAATTGCACCCCTAATAAAATATCCATATTTGTGACCAAAACATCAATAATAACAATAATAACAACAACAATCATGCAAATAATTACAATCTGATGATGCTGATGACGATCTCTATGATTGCCGTACTGACTATTTGTGTTTATGAACTTACCCTATATACTTATATTCATCCACTAAGCACTATATTTATTACTTTTCCAATTTCCACACACGCATCCGACTATCCACCCACATGCATTCCAACGTATTCACATACTTCATTTGACGTAAGATTCTGCCAATTAACCTTTAGACTATACTAATATTGCACACCGACAGAGCGGCATTATGATCAGAGTGATAATGTTTGCTGATTAATACTGGTATAAGGGTCAGAAATATTGAAATATATTTACATTTAATGACAACTTAATCAAATCTGACACTGACCGCTTTTGTATGTATGGTCATACATGCTCTGTTGTCGCGATGTTCTCAAGAAGTTTTGTACCCGACCAACCGCACATATCTTCCTCAAAGTTGCAATGCACTAAAAAGAAGACAAGAAAAAATAATATATTTATAACTATTGAAATTGCATTGTTTACTAACTAAGTAGCCCACATATATTGCTACAGCGACAAGAAAGGAGATCTTATTTTAACTCCAATATCCAGGAATGAATCTTCAAATATTACAGTTATCAAGACGCAACTGATGACAGATTATCAGTAGTAGTAGTGTTAGTATACAATGCTATGTACATGCGTAGTGTGTAGTGTGCTTTGAAAAACATTTACTCTCTGTCGATCAGGACGAACCTGAAACAATCAGTATTACGTGTTTTCAGTAACCGAAATCAGTATCAAACTAAGAGAAGTATGTCCACCAGATACCAACTTTACAAGTCTCGGCTTGAGGGTTATGGTTATTTTTGTAGACCTTTACCTGACTCCCACTCTGATGTTTTAATGCTTGCAAGGTAATTGTACATGTATTTACATTCGCTTGTTCTGTTTTAGCTTGCTACAATATCGCCAATATATCAAGACGAGAAATTTACAGATGGGTCTGTTGACTGAAACCTTTCAGTTCAATGAAAATCAAGCCGCGTGCAACACTGTGTATCGTCTAGTTTTCCATTTATATATAATCACTGTGTAAATTGAATATTAAGTGCCAGTTCCCTGATAAAAATATCCTGTGTGTCCCTTATGTTAGTCTTTCATCCAAAACCATCATATAAGAGCAGAACATTGGAAGGCACAAACCACGATGACTGCTTCAGAATAGAAGTAATCATATCAGAGGGAGAGATTGCCTTAAGGGCCCAAAGAGGAACTTAAGTTCAGGTCATCAATTTATAAAACGTGGATCTTAATGTGACCTTCAGGCGTCCTTACAGCAATAATTATATATACTCCCATTTATTTTACTTTCAGACACTTTAACACGCATTACAGCTGTATTGAACAAACAATCAAAATGTTTTTAGTCATATTTATAGACGATATAAAACACACTAACATAACACATACAGCTAGATAATAGAATGAAACACAATCAAGAACAAAGGGCGGAAAATTATTGTAAATTTCGCGTACAAAGTCCTTTCCTTATTGTAAAATACAACATATTTACTATATTCGTTTAACCTATTCAAACAGAGTGACTTGACGAAATATGTAATCTATGAAACTTGAAATAACAATATGAAATAAGATGAAACATATACACTAAACGTATCCTTCCTTGCCCTAACATTATTTTTCGTTTTTTTGTTTGACTGCGGTACCAACAACCAACAACAACAACATCAAAATTCAAAAAGACATAACAAGTACAACAACAGAACAACAAAGGAAATCAAGAAGATTGACAACAACCATTATAGCTCTTTACAACAGCAATGGTACACTCGGTAGCAACATAAGGAAAAGCAACCATAAGAACAGTAAAAGCACACTAAGATGACAATAACACGGAAAATAAACAAGAAAATGAATTTATATTTTAACTGCATAATGTATCAATATATTCTAAAGAAATATTGCTCGAAACTAACAACTTGCTATGCTAAATGATATATTCATAAATGCGTTCAGGGACAACATGGAGGAGATAAACTCTGGTATTTTCTCCATGAAAATGTATTTATAAAAACGCCAGAATGAAGTGGGAAAAATAGATTACGAAAGAATTGACATACGTGATTTTATGTTTTCTTTTTACAATTAACTCATTATTTAGGAAAGTATATTATCTTGCATGTTGGAAAAAACTTGATAGTCAATAACAAAAGTAATATTATTGAGTTATCATAAAAATAGAGTGACATATATAAGAATATTACATATAAAACTAAACGACTGGCATATAATCAATGTACAAGTACCATCGAGTATACTATAAGAAGTGTTGAATTTATTAATAAGCCAATCGAATATTTTACTGCAATAATCCATGGAAAATGTATTAATAGGGGAGATTTTAACTCTGGATATAAACACATAAACAGAAATAATGGTTTTTGAAATTATGATTTATGTGTTTTTAACTTGGTATTTAATAAATATAAGTTGATGTACAGAGAGATATAAACTATGATAAAACTAAATATAAATGCCATTAAATAATAACCTGGCATGGTAGATTAGACAAATTGCATGTAAGAAAAGACTGCATGCAGAATGTGAACAAAATTTAACATTAAAAATAAAAAAGGTTAAGACGAGTTATCAGTTCGTAGGACTATCGTTCTAATAAATGGGAATAAAATGTACCGAGGGATACGGAAACTAAATAATTATGTTTGCAAGAAGAAGATTATGTTCAGACAATATATGTGATTGTATCAACGTTTATTGATAAAGAAGGTTACAACATTGTAGAAGAGTGGTAAAAATAAAAAATTATAAAATAAAATAAATGTTATTAAGCAAAACTGTATTTTCCATAAAGAAGCAAATATAATGAGTAGATAAAATATTTATTCTATTAATAAATACTGATAATACAAGTAAAGATGGTGACAAAAATAAAGCCAGGAAAAAATAGGATAAACTCTGAGAATATGAACTGAATGGATGAAAATAAAGACTGGTCAATTTTGACTAATTATAAACTGAAGCTAGATAAAAATACAGGGAGTGAAAACTAGGAATTTAGAAAGTTAAAATAAAAATGATAATTATTGCAATACAATAAATGGTATACAAATTATATATATATGTATATACAATTTTGATAGATTATTTATTAACAAACAACGATAAGTTGTCGGAAAGTATATATATATAAGACGGGTACTTTGCAACATTTATCATACGGAATACAAATATATCAACACCTTTATGGGCTTGAGGTCGCTTTCAGGCCATGAAAGTTTTTTTTTAAAAGATGAAAAAATCAAGCAATGCCACTGTGGTGATGGGGATTTCAGTCCCTTACTCATATTCTAGAACTGGGTTTTCTTCATGCATTTAGGTAAAATTAAAAACATGATAATATTATTTGTGATTTTTTTAAGCCTAATGAGGGCTTTGTAACTTTTAAATCTAGTATGTTAACATTCGTCTTGGAGGATGAATATCCCTAGCTTATATAAATAAAATCCAATAGTAGAAACATATGGAAAATCGCTAATAACTGGTATAAACTAAATTTAATAATAATAATAATTATTATTATTATTATTAAATATTATTATTATTATTATTATTATCACAGCAATATAATATACATGAGAGACACAAAATACCCAGCTATTGTTTCTTTCAGATACCTTAACGTCTATTATATATGTGTGTCGGTAACACTGACATATTTAAATTAAGGCTATCGGACAAGTTTATCCAAAATTGGATGGATCATCTTAAGAACAGTAGTCGAGCATTATTTTATGTAAATATTGCAAACTTCGGATCAAAACTTTACCTTGACAGCATCTATTCTTTGAAATATAGAAATGCAATTGCTAAATTTAGAGTATCCTCTCACAGACTCGAAGTTGAAGCTGGTAGATGGGCGAGACCATATAAACCAATTCATGATAGACTTTGTTCTATTTGTAACCTCATTGAAGATGAATATCATTTTGTCCTAGAATGCGTATTGTAGAAAGATCTAAGTGCCATATACATAGAGAAATATTTCGTAAAAGGACCAAGTATGTTTAAATTTATAGAACTTATGAATATCCAGTATACTGGAATTTGGAATAATTTGTCCACTTACATTTCTTAAGTTTTTAATCATAGAAATACCGTCGTATATGCATAGATCTTGTAAATATCTTAACTGACCACCATTTCAATGTGAATTTGAATTACATAACTTCTGATTTTATCTTCATATTATTTCCTTTAATAATGTTGATAGCTCTTTCTCCCTACAGAGAAGTTTTGTGAATTAATCTGCTGATTTTATTTGCATGGATCGGCATCTGCATGCAAATGTAATTTCGTTTCGTACTATGACTTCTTTGTATATTGTAGAATATAGATGATGATACCTTGTTGTTTATTGTAAATCTGCCATTCAATTTAATTCATTGAAAAAAGATGTATCCTCCAAGTCCGTTTGGGCTATTGGAATGAATAAAGACCCTTCTTCTTCTTCTTGTATTGTAAAGAATTCAATGAGTTCTGATTCATATTTATAGACGATGTAAAAAAAGAAAACATTGAAAAAACACACGCAGCTAGATAACGCTATGAAATACAATCAACAACAATGGTCGGAAAAAAGCTTTTTGTTACAAATGCCATATGCAAGGTCACTTAATTGTTGTTAATAATAACATACTTACTGTACTAATTTCGTCTATTCAAACAGATTGGAGAGAAGAATGATATAATCAATGAAACTTGAAATAACAATATTAAATTGGACGAAACATAAACTGTAGAGGCATCCTTCCTAGACATTCTATTTTTTCTGCTCATTGGATTTTATAAAATTGTAGTCAATTTGTTTCTTTTAAGACGAAACTGAAGATTAAGAATTTTTCATGGATACATTTACAATTCTACAGCGCCGGAACCAAATTTAAAAATGTGTTGCCCAAAGGGAGCAATGTACATGAAATCCACAATGAAGCGAATGGAAAATTCAATTCACGTTTTGTAATATTAATCTCTGACCAATACGTTTGTAGCTGCTGCATATTTGGACACATTTAATGAGGATATATGAAAGACAATTTTGAAAACGTAAGGTTCATCTATGACGTACCCAATATGTGACAGCCCCTAATAATACAGGCGACTTTAGGGGCAATGATAGTCAACGCTGGTGATAACATACTACTAATTAAACAACGAAAACAGATCAAATAAGATCTACTAACACATACTAATTTAAAATAAGAAGTACTATATGGAGCTATATAGAGCTATATTTTATGTCTCATTACATATCTTATTGTCAGTTTAAAATACCTAAGGGTGGGGGTGTAGGTCTTTTAAGTATGGTGTGTTGATAATGGGGAACAATGCTATCACATGAGGTGGACAGGTTCCCACAGGAATCCATGATATACTAAACTTTTTAAAAAACTAATCGAGCATGCAAAATAAACAATAATAATTGCGATTCCAATATTTTATATATATATATATATATATATACATATATAACTCAACTGTTAATTTATAAAGTAATAGACTAGGATTCTCGCCTAAGAGATTAAATGTCAGTTAGGGTAGGAGTACAACCCCAACTGAAATACATTTAGGCCACAGGACAGAAAAGGGTGGAAACCCGGATACGATAATTTAAACTAATACGTTTCGTCTAAATTAAATATATTAATCCTATTCAGAGTTATCGTTTCTATAATTCCTATATTCTTGAAAAGTGCCCAAATTGGAATGGGGAAACAACATACGGTTATCAAAGCAGTAGATATGAGGACTGGGAAGGGGTGATCATAGACCTCCAAGCTTCCTTGTCCATACGGGTCTGGAGGTTTCCGAAATAAAGAATATAAACCCTCAATAAAGGATTGCTATCAAAAAATGATTGCTACAACGAACTCTGTTCAGATAAGGAACCATATGTGGGATTAATTATAATAATAATCCATCAAAGGTGCTGTGGTGTGTCTTTACATCAGTCCTCCAGAAGGAGAAAGAGAGAGAGATAGTGACTTCACACTTCGGAGACTTTCAAGAATCATCAGATAAAAGTCTTCGTTCTATTGATTTACCACATAAATTCGCACTACATTATAAATATTTTTGCTATTACGTCATCACAGGCATGAAATGAACAATAAATCGCATTTTTCTTATTAGATGAGGTGCTCAATTTTTATCTATGTAGGTTTTTGACATTTTGAAAGTGACTCAAATCCTTTTTAACTGCTATTATCGTTTCTGGACTAAATATTTATTGCAAATGACATATTAACATTTACCAAGATTTTCCAATATAAATTTTGGAATTTTTTTATGATAGAACTGGAAAACATTAAGAAAAGAACAATGATAAGACCCAAGTAAACCAAATATTTACACCCACCAGAAGCAGGGACTTAGACTGATCGAGTCCCCGTTTTATAATTATGGACTGAAGAAGTTAATCAATAGCTTAACTAAAGGATCGATGTATTGATAAACCTAATAATCCATTCATTCATAATTTACCAAAGTAACATATGTAATACTCTGTGTCTCGTATAAAAAATGTATATGTTAAATGTTTACCAGATACCATAACCTTAATTTGTTATTTGCTATTGTATAACAAGGAATTGTTGTTACCTAATATTAAAAACTATGTGAAAATGTGATGTTTCATATAATGCAGCTAATGCACCATCACTGCATCAAAACAATATTCTCTCTCTTGCTCTCTCTCTCTCTCTCTCTCAAGAATATACATTACGGATGGTATGTCTGAAAAGATCTTGGTCATGTCGTCCACATTTGCTAGACATAAGAATCAAATGCAAGTATTTATATCCTGGGATTAACAGACTAGATAATGTATACCTTATTAGTATATCCTATTGCTCAATTGATTATTAACTCCTCTGCTGGCCATATTTCTGTCTCTATAACTTATAGAAAAAAACGCAAGTCCCTGGGGCTAACATTTGTATATCCCAACTAAAAAATTTAACCGGTGCACGCTATTACTTAGATGCTAGTAACAGCGTGTCCGAGATTAAGGACAGTATTAGGAAAAATAAATTAGTTATTTTTGCGCTCATTACTAAGGATGTACTTTGTACCAAGGCTGAAAAATAATATTTAGCAATCAAGAGAGAGTGAGAGAGAGAGAGATAGAGAGAGAGAGAGAGGGGGGGTATTGTTATCTAGTTGTTTGGAAGCTAATGCGCAATCGAACACCGTTGGTCTTTAAACACTCAGAACTCGCTTTAGCAGCAGCAGCAGCAGCATTTCCGTGAAGTGGTAAACGATACGTGTACATGTCATCACGTGCACACATATTTTGTGTGTCCGTTTTCCTGTGTGTGCTTTTAACTGATTTTATCCAGTAGGCATTAATCTCTGTTCATGTATCTCTCTCTCTCTATCTCTCTCTCTCTCTCTTTCTCTCTCTCTCTCTCTCTTACTTACAAAAAGTTTACTTCACAATTATGTATACATGTATAGTGGCAATCGGAAGAAAAATTGTCGTATAAACATCAAATCAAGAGTGTAACGCAAAACTATGTTAACATAGTGTGGCAAATCCACCTTTGTCGTACTTTCTCGCTCGATCTCGAAGACAATTATACTGTATAAACATGTACGAATAAAATCGGTATCATTTTTTATTGAAATTTATTTTTACTTCATGAAAATAAGGATGTCATGACAAGTAAGAGGGGATTAAATTTCGCTAGGTGTGAACAATCATCCTGTATAGTGTAGTGCCTTGACGCAGTGGCGGCGCGAGCGGAGGGTCGCGGGGGTAATTGCCTCCCAGTTCCCGGGCGTTGACTTCGGGAGCTTTTTTAATTTTTTGGCAACCCCTGCCCCCCCCCCTCCGTACACACACACACACATCTTAGTCCACCGGTTAAGGGCTTAGATGGGGGGGTGGAGGTTGGCAACTGACATAAAAAATGTTCTTTGTGGCAAAGTTGGGGCCCCACTAAAGAACATTGCACCCAGATGCCTCGGTAGAGGAGGACGCCTTTAAAGAGCATTGCCCCCCCCCCTCCCGAGCCTCAAACCCTCGCGCCGATACTGACTTGACGAATAGATACTTAAATACTTAAATAGCAAAATACAAAGTAATGGGGGAATGTAAGTTCTTCGAACAATGAAGATTTCTTCACTACTTGAACCAGTGTGTTGAAAATTCGGCTTACGAGGCACTCTGTGGAGGTTAATTCTTTACACGAAACTCCTCGGCAAATAGATCGGATTGCTGAAGTTGTGTTAATCTTTTTCACTGCAAAACACCGTGTGACGCCGTGTTCAAAATCTCTTAACTCCCGATATTTGCACAGAGTTTAACAACCCTAATTTGATTGAAAATGGTATCGTGGATTGTGTCCCATCATAGTTCCACGGCGATCGTACTGTAATTCGCTTTCTAGACTGTTTTCTTCATCAAAATTAAATAATGTATATAAGCAGTTCCTTTAAATTGATACATAGATATGTGCTTTATCGGTGCGTGGTTTGATCCAGAAACAGAGAGATAAAGAGTTTAAATATAATGCAGCACCACTCATCAGGAAAGACGTCTAATTCAAACGAATCAGCCACTAGATTTAGTAATCCGCCCACCACCACCCTTTGCATTAAGTTTGAGGTGACCTCTGCTGATTTGGATACTTGATTTTAAAATTGCCTTAGCCTTCTATACAAATATATGTATACACGCCCTTTATCTGCTAATAAAGTATGCAAAATTGAAATTGATGTGTCCTTGTTTCAAGTGATGTGAAACATTACGTCAAAACTTAAGCAATAATTCAACATTGAAAGAGTCAATGTCAGCGGTCAAATCACATATAGGCTAGTTCGAGTTCGTCGTCTGTAAATGTATTTACTATTAAAAATGTGAATATTCTTCTTCAGTCCCAGTTTTATAAACGTGTGTGATGTGTTGAGATCTGCAAGAACTCTACAGTAGAAGAATGTGTTATTAAGAAAAGAACATCATCATTTATAAGAGAATTCAGCTGGCCAGTTAGATCTGCGCAGTAATATTGTACATGGCGTAAGTACAAAGAAGTCGTGTGTTTCAGGTCGTAAGTCGTGTGTTTCAGGTGCTACATGGTGGACAACCTCTGTCAGCATTGATACAGTACGTAAAGTACTGCAAAGAGGTCTTCTGCATTTAGATATAAAATTGGTTTTTCTTTCGGAGTTTGTAATGATTGACAATTTATATTGCATTCCAAAAGGGGATTTATTTGTGGTATGCACTCTATATATATTTGTGTGAATTCCGAGTATAGCAAAGTCAAAAACAGCTGTGAGGACAGTTGTTACTGGAAATCCATAAACGCCTCGTGTAAATAACTCTGTCATTCAGACTCAGTCATCTGCAAACATAGTACAATCTTAGCACACAATTACAAAATTTGCAGCAATATTTGACAAATAAAAAAATCGTCTTAGCTCATCTAAAATTCTAAAATAATGGGAATATTTAATCTCACAAGATGTTCTTAGTTTTGAAAGTTGAATGTACTCAAGGTCTGGACTCACGAAGATGAAATACGCATCATAAATACTGCAGCTACTATAAAACCTGCAGGCTACAATCAAACTTAAGTTATCAAGTAGTACAGTAAAATTCAATATTAAAGTCACATGGTCAATTGCCCGGTTAAGGCTAATTATCCAATGTTGCTTTACCAGGAAAAATAATATAGAATTGCAAAATTTCATCACCTAAATTATTTACAAATTCAAATAGTTTATACTCTGATTTTGTATATGTCCATCTGGTAATTCATTTTGTAATTATAACAAGTCGATGTTGTGTTACATTTATGCAATTTCGAGTATACAGAAGCCCTATTAGAATAGTGAGAGAGAGAGATGGTGGAGGAGAAGTGGGAAGAACAACTGGGGTTGGTCGTCAATGAAGTGAGGTTAACAGTTGTTGTCACTTCTTGTTACCTTGGATACGAGTCAAAGAATTTGGATTGACACTTGAGCAAACGTAAAAAATCTATGCCATTCATTGAAAACATCACAAGAAAATATCCCATATTGCATCAAAGAAACAAATAGAGAATTTAAACTATATATTGCTGTATATAAACTACATATATATTACCAAACATGTACAATATAACAAATAGAACATATTTAATAAACTAAATCATTGACAAGTTTGAGGTGGGGATATTTTATTTTTCAGTGCGTATAGCAAAGTAAACATTAAACTAACAACAAATATTGATAAATTTATAATTAAATAAGAAGTAATACTTACAACGAAATATATCTATCTATTTATATATCATAGTGACAAGGAGCATGTGTCCATTCCCAGGTCTCATTAGCATATTTTTCTTGGATTTTTTTTAAACAGACAATACATAGTTTCGGATGAATGGCTTGATTCTTAATAAATTTAACACGGAATCATATGTGGTCCTTGTGATTGTTAATATCGAAGCATCATGCCATTGAGGCCTCAAGATTTACAGGTAATATGACGGCAGTTGTTTTAGATGGGTGAAACGTATGGGAACTAAGCGACTTATACCTTGCTATAGAAACACTTTTTCTGTGCAAAGACATGAAACGTGTCTATTTCCAGTCAGGAATCTTGTGGGATGAAGATTCATAAAGTGTTTGTTTCGAACCTATGCATATTGATAATAGACGAGGCCATGAGGTTTTCTGATGCTGCGTTTCAGTCACTTTTGCGGTAAGCTCATCTGATCTCCAAGATTCTGGATTTAAATTCGATGAGCAACCGTACGAACTTTCACCTCATTATCTTCAATACAAATACGGCCATTGTCAATGTATATAGTAACAATGGATACCATTTTGACTTTTGTAGAGTCACAAGAGTCAACATTGAACTATCTTTGTCATTCGTCAGCACAATTTTCATGTTAGATGGTACGTTTTCTGAACGGACATTTTCTGTCACAATAGTCCGTGTATTATCTTTATTAGTTCCAACTGCTCTGCTCGATCCATTTAAATTTCCTACAAATGTCAACGTAGCATTTAGACTTGAATGGAACATATCTCCAAAAGACCAAATAAACAAATGCATGGTCACCTTGTAAATCTATTGTACACTGTATTCTTGGCAGCTTTAGAATCAATCGTCCTGGTTCAGTATGTTCCAGTCTCTTGCCAAGTACTCCACACATTGCAAGTTTCTTGTTAGATGTTTCTTATGCTTTTTTCTGCAATACCCGGCTCTTTTTTACGGTTCCGCCTGAAATTAGTATATTCTAAGCTTTAGAAAGAACAAATATGCTTAAATCGTCTGTAACCCTATATGACGTTTGTTATCACCCACTCGCTCTAGAAACGTGCACAGACAAACACACACACATACATATGTCCCTAATGCAATACGAGTCTGACTTCCATGGTGCATTAATGTTTAATTAGTGTCTAAACGTTTTGTCGTAACTCGTTAAGTTTACATTGAAATTTGTGTTATATTCTTTTCATTGCCATTAATGAGATGGTGCAAATTAACGCTTTAGCATGTAATTGCAACAATAGCAAGATTTTAAAACTTAAAATAAAAAAAGCAAAAACAAACGTGTCTTACATTACGACTGCTGTGGGTCTTGACTGCTGTATGATAAAGTGTGGACCTGTGTAAAGTTTCATTACAATATATGTAGGAGCTAAAAGTTGTCAACCTGAATATGAAAACAGACCAGTGACGTATATTATCTCTTGTTGTGACCTTGACGTATGAGGTATTGATATGACTGTCAATACCATCGAAATTGTATATGTATGTATGTGTATATATATATATATATATATATATATATATATATATATGTGTGTGTGTGTGTGTGTGTGTCTGTGTGTCACTGGTTGATATTTTCCTTTCCATAACCTTGATCTTGAGGTAGAGGTGCCTTGCTATGATATTTGAGACACTGCTGGTACATGATCTATAACTGCCGAACTTCACCTTGAGGCAGAGTTTTGACTATGGTATGCGACACACCGTCTTTACATGATGTGCAACTGCCGAAAGTATAATTATAATATCTTCAATGGTTCAAAAGTTATACCCCCAGATAAGTATATAAAGTGCATTATATTTCTAGTTTCATCTTAGTTTTTCCGCTCCGTTTTAGATATTTGGACAGTTTGGTTAGGTTGGAGGTCAGAGAGCATCTGCTGTAGAAAAGTTAGCACTCGCCGGAACCGACTGCTAGCGGCAAATTGTAGCCTCTTATTACCGGGACTAGCAAAGTAAAGCGACCCTACATCGAGCCCAGCCTTCATAAAATCGATAAGACGATTCGTTTTCCCAAACATAAGAATTAAAACATATTTCATCTTTAATAAGCCGCCGTTGGAGTCAACATTACAGTGTTAACAAACTGGGCCTAGCACTTGGCCATTTCTTACATTCCTTGCTCACGCGATACAAAATCTCGCGACCTACATTTTCCATAAGGTCAGATGATAACGTCATACAAATATGCTATGAATGGAACATGCCGATGACAATTAGACTGCGTTGAAATAAGTAGGCCTCGAGATTTGGCACTCATGAGACTATGCAATGCTGCATCGCAGATTAGACTCTTTTAAATACTGGTTGTTAGGCTTATATATTACCTTACTCAAGACGCAAATCAACTTCGAATTAAATCCAAGAAGATATATATTCTTTTTATCGATTTTTGTTTTCTGCACAATGTCATTTAATCAGGCTAACCGTTGAGTAGGGGTGAACCGATACACATGTGCCGCGTATCGATACGATTCACGATACACAGCCTACGATACGATATATTATCGACACACATAACAACTCGATGGTCTTCTCATCCTTAGAAGGTCTTTCAGTGGTAGGGTTGTGCTGTTTCATATGTGTTGAAATATTGGTTGTATTTCTAGTATGCAGATTACGGACAAACATCGAATTAGGATCTGTTCATATTCCCATTCTTTATAAGAAAACAAAAATACTTCCAAACAGACTATATGTTAGTTGTTAGTGATTTTATTTCAATCATTTAGGCCATTTGAGGCTACTCCATTCGATCGGATCCAGGACTCATCTTGGTATCCACGCCCATTGTTTTGCACTGCATGTATACTTTTAAAACATCTTATTATTAATTTCATGTCTTCACTTAAATTTGAAAGATATGACGGTGTTATCTTCAGCCTAAAATAAATAGTGAAATATCCACCATCTAGAGCAAGTCCAGGTGTGGGAGCAGAGATGACTAACAACCAAAATCTATCACATTGTACTTCCTGCAAATGTAAAACAACGTCCCCACAGGCACTCGTTACTGTTAGTGAAAATGAAAACGTTTGACATAACCCACTCCACTTCTAAACAAAATTAACAAATTAACACAAGGTGACAAACCTGTACGTTTGAAATATGCCTCTTTGATGATTCTGTGATAATTTTATTTATCCTGATTACTTATATCAACGTGAAAGGAAACATTCCAGACTTTTTCTCCATGTACGACTTTAGTAATTTACAGATCATTTAACAACCATTTTAAACGAAGTTTCTCTGTGCTTTGTATCTACTTGGATCGAGTTTGGATGCCATTACTTCCGGTGTGTCACGCAGTGAATAAGCTGCAGTCAATTCCGATTGGTGGTTATTGTTTACCCTTGACTGGAACAAATAATAACTACCAATCAGCATTTAATGTAACATCTTTCTCTGAGTGACACACCGGAAGTGTAGTTTTCAAATTCAATCCATATAGACAAGATACGAGGCAACAGAGAAACTTTGCGTTAAAGTGGTTATTAAATGATCAGTAAAGTACTTATATCATACATGGGGAACAAAGCAGGAAAGTATCCTTTACGTTGATATATATATATATATGTGTGTGTGTGTGTGTGTGTGTGTGTGTGTGTGTGTGTGTGTGTGTGTGTGTGTGTGTGTTATCAGCGGCTGAACATGCTGATGGGATAAAATAATTAGCATGGAATAGGCAAAAGAGGGATGAGGAGACACATTACGAACCACGATGTGAGTGGGTGTGCAACGGTTTTTCTTTCTTTTTAACTGACAAACATTAGTGCCTGTGCCTGCGAAGGCCATCTCAGATAAATGCTCAGTTTAAGGAGTAAAAAGGCAAACAACTAATACATATTCATGACATCTGAAGATTAAAGTAACTTCTAAAGGGTAAGTATCGTTTTATATCTATTCTTCACCTCTTGTATCGATAAGTGTATCGATATGGCAAAAATATCGACGCATCGATATATCGATGAATAGTGTCATCACTACCGTTGAGTAAAGCGATTACCTTATGCCATTACCTCGCGATTTCGGCAAATTTCAACTTTTCGATAAGATATACGCTCTGATCTCACCCAAACAAAACTATCCAAATACATAAACCTTGGAGTAAAAGGTCAGAAGGGTCTATTGCTGAAATATACTTAGGCAAATTTTCATTAGAATACATTCAGTGATTCAAAAGTTATACTCCAAACAAAGATCAAATTACATAATTACTCATTGTTCTTGACCTTGTGGGAGAGTCTTGGCTATGGTATGTGACATGATATATACCTGGGCAAAGTTTCATTAAAATATAGTGAGTGGTTCAAAATGTATACCACAGAGAAGGCTACAAATTACAATATTACATTTCCCTTTGCTTTGACTTGACACTAAGGCAGTGGATCCGGCAGTGGAACGTGACTCACTGACTAGTCATAATATATACCTTTAATAAGTTTCATCAAAGTCTCAAAGACGTGTCAACGCTCTCCTCCGGACAAGCAGAAGGACAACGCCAGAACACAATACAACTGATTTAGATGGGTTTATAAAAGTAAAAGGGACACGCGAGAGAGGCGATTTGGTCATTCTCGGTTTTATCATAGGAAAGTTAGATAAGTCATGATAAAGCTTTCACACTGTTCACCTTTCTTTTCTTTGTCAATTATATATATATATATATATATATATATATATATATATATATATATATATATATATATATATATATATACAGAGCGAGAGAGAATAAGACTTCATTGGACTTTAAAGCCAAAAGGTACTGACCTTTTCTTCATGATACATCCGATAGCAACACTGAAGCAAATGATTAAAAGGATGACGATGACAATAAGAATATACATCACAACTGGAAATAAGAAAATGCAAATGAATAGGCAATGAAGAAGACTTTAATATGCAAGAATTCTTTCAGACTAATGTATTAATATTATGTGATTTCGTAATTTTAATCTTGTTTAATTTTCTATTTACCTCTCTATCTCCATTTATATATTAATTTGTATATCTATCCATCTATATATCTATCTATCTGATTGTCTATATATCTATCCATCTATCTGATTGTACTTCTCTCTATCTAAATATCTATATATCTATATATCTATCATTATGTGTGCGTCAGATTTTCCATTATAGTTGAGTATCATACATGTTTCCACAATACGGCGTGATTTGAACAAAAGAATATATCCTAATTCCTGATATTGAATGTATCCTTTATAAACTTCAGTTTAATTATAAAATTTAAGATAGGAATTAATGCCGGAATATTTCATCTTTAACTTACTATAAATGTCTCTGTTCCAAGAAATACGAATCTGTCCCTCGACATATTTGCTTGTGTTCAAAAAGTCAGAAGATGCGGTTTTGGTTGTAATATTCATCCCTCCTTGAAAGCAAAAGGTACAAATATCATACGTTTGTGACATTATCAGTATCGATATATTAAGAGACACGCTTCAACTGATTCCTGAAATTCCCATACCTCAGAATCCTCTTCAGGCTAAATTTTATGGTCCTTATACCGTTGAAAAGAAAGTAAATGACTTAAATTATATCATTAACACTCCTGGGAGACGGAAACAGAAACAACTTTGTCATATAAATATGTTAAAGGAATATTTTGACAGAGATAGCCCAGCTAATTATTTTGTTAATTCAGTTGTACCTGTCCCACACAGTGAAGATATCAACTATGGAGTACGATCAGACTATAGTGACTCTGGTATAACCAATCTTCGGAATTCAGAAATATTGAACAACCTAGACCAGAAACTTTCACATCTACAACAACAGGAAAGAAATGAACTAAAACAGCTATTACATGAATATGAGCACTTGTTTCCTGATGTTCCAACACGAACAAGTAAAATTTATCATGACGTTGACATTGTAGATTCTGCGCCTGTGAAACAACATCCTTATAGGATGAATCCTCTCAAACAGAACTATCTGAAGAAAGAAATTCAGTATCTACTGGAGAATGATTTCATAGAACCAAGTAAAAGTAACTGGAGTTCACCATGTATTCTTGTTCCCAACCCAGATAATACATTCCGTATGTGTACTGACTATAGAAAAGTCAACAGTGTCACCAAAACTGATTCATTTCCAATCCCAAGAATGGACGATTGCATTGATAAAATTGGAAATGCGGAATATGTCACCAAATTTGACCTTTTAAAAGGATTCTGGCAAATTCCACTGACGGAAAGGGCAAAAGATATTTCAACATTTGCAACTCCAGATGGACTTTATCAATATAAAGTCATGCCGTTTGGAATGAAAAATTCGCCTGCAACGTTTCAACGTCTGATGAACATGATAACATTTGGTCTTGATAATTGTGACGCTTATATCGATGACGTCATTATCTGCAACAACACCTGGGAAGATCATTTGGAAACCATTCGACAATTCTTTGATCGACTCAGCGATGCGAATCTTACAATTAATTTGAGCAAAAGTGAGTTTTGCCATGCTTGTGTCACATTTTTAGGACATATAGTGGGACAAGGTCAAGTTAAACCTATAGAAGCTAAGGTCAAAGCTATCTCTGAATTTTAAGTTCCAATTTGTAAAAAGCAACTGATGCGATTTCTAGGTATGGCTGGATATTATCGGAAATTTTGTTCCAATTTTTCCAAAATTGCTGAACCTTTGACAAGTTTATTGAGTAAGAAAACCAAAATTTGTTATTCTGACAAGTGTCAGGAATCTTTTGACAAGTTAAAGGCCATGCTTAAGAATGCACCAGTTCTTTCTGCACCAAATTTTAGCCAATCATTTAAATTATCTGTTGATGCAAGTGATGTAGGGGTTGGTGGAGTATTGATTCAGGAAGACAAAAGTGGTGTGGATCTTCTGTGTGTTATTTTTCTAAAAAACTAAACAAGCACCAGAAAAATTATTCCACAATTGAGAAGGAATGTTTGGCTTTGATATTGGCTTTACAGCATTTTGAAGTGTATGTTACCTCAGCTCTTTGTCCAATTATTGTGTACAGTGATCACAATCCCCTTACTTTCATCAACAAAATGAAAGATAAAAATCGGAGATTGTTGAGATGGAGTTTGATATTGCAGGAATATAACATTGACATTAGACAGATCAGGGGAAAAGACAATGTGATTGCAGATGCACTCTCACGTGCCTAGAAATGTAACATTGCTTGATGTAATTAAGTCCAGTATCATAAAACATGTTCTTATGTAATTTTGGTTATTATAGTATTAGATATACATTCAAAAGAAAGCTTTATTATATAAATCTTTCTTTTTCTTTATGAGGGGAGGTGTTATGTATGATGTTTATATGATATTATACATATTTTAGGAAATTATAAATGTTTCTTCACTTTAATATTTGCTTAAATCTTAATGTTATCAGCAAAAACATGTTTAACTAGTGTCCTTGAATTAGGTTGTTTTGATCAATATGTTTTCTCAATTTGAAGGTCAAGGTTGAATTTTGTTTACAGTTAGAATTCCATTAAGATGACTCACATTCTAGAACATTCTGTCATGTGACCAATCTTTATATATATCATGTTTGGTGGACATTTTTTCAGTTCGACATTACCATCAGTCTTGTAAAGAGCTATTACAGTTGTGAAAATTCATTCCAAATTCTAAGAGAGGAATTATTTTAAATATTCATTGGATTATAACAGTGCTCATAAACTTTTGGATTTTGGATTTTTAATTGATGATTTTGGAATTTAAGTGAACTTATTCAGATATTTTGGAATACTTCATTTTGACATCAGCACATCAAGATTTCTAGTACATCAGGACTTTGGAGACCATTAACACATCATAACATTTAAGGACACAGCCGTGAATTCGGAACATTCTATATTTAGGACTTGTGATTAGAACAATCATTCTTATTGGATTATTAGGATTTCAAAACACATTACTGTAAGTGACTTTTTGATTTTTCATTTTAATTATCTAGTAATAAATTGCTTGTTGATTTTTTACTTGATTTGTTGGTTTCACTTTCTTTCTGTTACATTTTGCTTAGACCATAGAGTCGTAACACAAGAAAATGAAGTACAATAAGCTATGGAATCGAATGATGTGGTCTCCTAAAATGTGTGAAGAAATATTTCTTTAATGAGTCTTGTTCAATCTGTATGAAAATTAAAACTGATAAAGTTAAGTGACTTTCTGTTTCGACTTGTAGCCATTTATGACCAATTCTAATATTGCATTTGTTCTATTCCATATTCAAAATTAAGAGTCACTTGGCCCATCCAATTTTCTTGATAGTCCATAAATTATAAAAAAAAACATATTATTTGCTTGTTTGTATGACTGGCTGCTATTTTGATATTTGGATCGCTTCATATTGGCAAGTGGGTCATTGGTCCATTTATAAGACCTAGTGGCTTTCTAATCCAAATATATCACTCTCAGGTCTCTACGTAGAGGTTAGCAGTATGATGTTTCTTCTATGAGGTTTCCATTTTTATTATTACTTGACAGGTTAGGGTTTAAAATGTTCTACTATGAACTTCTACAAAATTAACTATCTTGTGTGTATAATAAGGTACAATGAACCAGAGAGACTCAACTTTGATACTTGTCCATCTAAGACGTATATAATTGCAACAATGGAGTTGTGTACTGTCATATCTATAATATAAGTCTTTATAGTGTTTTGTTTTATGCGTTTTTGAATCGTAATGAATGAAAGATATTTGTGAGCTAAAACATTTCTTACTATAGGTCTAAAGTTAATTATCTATATGCGAGAGCCAGATTTTTGGGGCCACAGGACACAAAATAAAATGATTTACAATGATGACGAGTATGCATCTGCAAAGAGGCGTAAGAAGATATTGTTATATGGGTATTGAATCCATCACCCTTGGAATACTAATCCTACTATTTAAGAACTGACCTACAGGGACTCGCCTTGATATTTATGGCAAGTTTTAGTATCCCTCAGTGCAGACTGTGAGTTCTCATCACACCGCATCAATTAGTGATTTTTGAAGGATTTAAGTGAACCTAAGTGATGGCATATTTAAGATTTATAAGTTTTAATCCACTGAAATAGTTAAATTAATCTTATTCAAGGGATGATGACAATGTTTAATTAAACATTAATCATATGTATGTGTATGTATGTGTGTATATATATATATATATATATATATATATATATATATATATATATATATATATATATATACTTGCTTATTTAAACATAGATGCAGTGAAACAGTCATATTCTTAGTCAGGTAGTTCTTAATAGCACATATAGAGAACGAATCTCGAAGTATAAATGTCCTATATTTTATTTAATTTTATATGAATTTATTTTTTTTATTTACAGAACAATCGTCAATCATTTGGTTGTAGTGGACGCCTAATATGGTATTTGAAACATCCAATCTTGCCATCTGGGGTAATGCTGTACACGTCGTTTATGTTTAATTATTTATTTCAAATAAAAAACATACACAAACGCATAAAACGCACACACTTTGAGTAAAGTATTATGACTCTGAAACTACATGTGGAGAAATATATGTTATTAAAAGTTTAAAAGTTTGATATTTCCCAGATTTTGATTTTTCACTGATTTTGATATACTTTTCTGACGATATATATATATATATATATATATATATATATATATATATATATATATATGTGTGTGTGTGTGTGTGTGTGTGTGTGTGTGTGTGTGTGTGTGTGGTAGGTGGATTTTGTATCTTGGCAGAACTTTTGTGCAAAACGTTTTGCAAACAATTTTGCTGACTTCCAAATCAAATCTCCTTAATTTAATAATAACATAAAGTTATGAGGGACATACATTTTTTTACGGAGATGGTTCGAGAAAGGAATCACTCAGGTTATTGATATATTAGATCGAAATCGCAAATTCTTGTCTCTATAAAAAATACAAGAAATATCTGCTGTCAAAATAAACTTTGAGAATATATAGATATCATACAAGCTGTAAAATAATATCTTAAAGAGTCATCTATAATCCCAAATGAAACTATTTGTAATAGACCCATCTGTCCAAGGAATACTAAACATCTTAGAAAACATGATAAAGGTTGTAGATAGTTTTATGAAATAATCTCAGTTAATGACGAAACTCTTAAATTTAAAAAACATATTTGACTATTCCAGAGTCGTATGATTGGAGTGGAACATTTGCTCTCAAAATCTCACTAACAAAAGATTGAAAATTTGCATGATTCCAGCTGTGACTAATTCACAGAACTTTGGCAACTAATAGCTTTCAATCCTAAATTGGTATTATTCTGGACCCGTGCTGTTCATTTTGTAGAAATTCTCCAGACACAGTAAGACATTTATTTAGGGTTGCAATAAAGCTGCCTTTTTGGAATATTTTGCTGTCTTGGATTTGGAATAATTCTCCACATATGCAAAATCTAGATTTTACTGCCTATAGAATCCTTTTAGCTGAAACTAACGACGGTCAAATAGATATAATTTTGGAACAAATTTTGTTGCATGATATTTGCATAATATTTGGCTTATCAACAAAATGAGACTTAAAGAAAGTTTGTCTCTCGTACAAAAGTTCAAAAATTATAAACATTCTTATGAAACAAAAATGTATGTCAATAATGCATAGGAGGTGGGACACAAATAGAGAGGAATGGATTCCATATATGTCACTTATGTAACTCGCATTATGTCTGTGCCTTTTACTCGTGTGGTTCGTTCGGGATGACCTCTGACCTCTCATTTTGGTCTATAATATATATATATATATATATATATATATATATATATATATATATATTATATTTCTTATGGTTAAATACGGTGGTCAAATATCCTCAACAATTTGAATATATTCAAGTATCTTTCTTAGCCGTTATAGAGAATTAATAGGTAATTGTAAGTAATAGAACTATAATTATATATATATATATATATATGTGTGTGTGTGTGTGTGTGTGTTCACGTCTTACGTTTATTGTTTCACTTTCCTTCTTATATCTTCGCTCTCTTTCTCCCTCTCAAGACAGTTAGCCCAGGGCTCCTCAACCTTGTCACTGTCCTTTTGTTGTCAGAGGGAATGAATATTTTTTTTTAAAATTACTATTGACTGTATTAATTATCCCAAGGGCATTCTCTTAAGTCACTATATAATCTAAAGGATTATTCTAAAACAAGTATAGGGCTCTTGTTATGACAAAATGCTTATTCTATCCACATTCGAAGTAAGGTTATGTGACGTGTTCTAATCTGTGTGCATAAAATGAGTCTTCTAAAGTCTTTTCATAAGGAAGGTAACATGTCAAGCTCTTGTTCCTGATTCTGTGTCTTGTGTTTATCAGTAAGATATAAATGTAACTACTGTCATGTAAGGAATGTTTGATGTAGCTATCATTGAAAAAGTAATGCACAAAAGTTAGAATAAAACTGCATCTTGACGTAACTGATTCCTGAGTCAACCGTTTACAGTCCCTCTTTGATGATCTGTAAGGTCAAATGAAACATTATGAGGAACTTAGAATGTATGATATATTAGTAATCTTCGCAATATGAATTGATACTATAATATGTATTGCATATTAGATATAATACATTCACCGGAGCTGGTCCATAATAAAGTGCGTTAAATGGTAATATTTAATATATTGATGTGTGCATGTGTATTTTGATAATGAATATAATTCTGAAAATACTACATCTTAAAATCAGCTTTATTTTGTTCTAGAACTCACATATGAGTATAACCTACAACAATTGTTTATTACACACTTACATGGTACTTAATTAGAGGATGGAGATGAATAATTTATAATACAGTCCACTGTGTTTGTTTACAAAGCATTTGTCATTGTCAGAGAATGCGATGTGTGAATAGAAATATGTTAAAGGTATTAAATATAACTCTTCCATGTTTCTTAGCAGCTTACGTTTATATGTAGAAAAACAATTAAATCAAAACATCTCTAACTTAAAATATATTTCTTTTTATTGGTTTTTTTTGGTCGAGACACTGATTGCTAAACTGCGCCATTGCGGCAGAAAATGATATCACATTAACTTGAACCATTTTAATTAATAATTGCTGATTGGTACTCTTAAATTTCCACCAGAAATGATCAAAACGATTATTTTAAATTAAACTTGTACAGTCAATTTTAGAACGTACAGTTACATGCCATACATAAAAATATGTTCTTTCCTACTTAGAATTAACCGCATTAAAATGGCAACCATCTTCAAATTTGGTTGAGATTATAGAACCTCGGTGTATTTAAATTGAATCTTACAGGCACTGATTAGGCTGTGTGCACCTTAGATATCCAGAAATGTTAAATTCATATTAATTTAACTCCCTGCTAGTAATATCTTTTAGTTTACTACTTCGTCACTAAACCGACCGGTATACTGTTATGTACTAAATGTTGTGCAAATGAACAATAATTGTCCACAACAACCCCCTCCCCAACCCTGGTAAACGTTATAATAGCTGGTGTTGCTCATTACTTATTTAACCTGCAAATGGTTAAAGTCAATCTGTCAGTAATACTTCTAAAAAAAACTCCTATATTTTGAGGATGAATAGTCTCTGCAGTATGAATTTCGCTGTTTCACATTTCTGAGTGTTACCATGTAAAACTGTGTTTATCTCCACTTGTATATTTAATTTCCATACGTAGAGCCTTATATTTAATTTTGCCGGCATCTGTGTGATCTATGAGATTAAAGAAGCATATGTTGTCTCTTTTCAGATCTGGTCACGTACTGGGAACAAGCGAAAACCTTCCATTAGCTTGGGCATTCCCCGGCAGGCAGAAGGCGATTCCAAGGCCTGATCAGGACATGTCTAATTTAACAGGGAAAAATCACCAAGATTAATTCATACAAGCACACTGGGATATAGTTCCTCAAAGACACTGCTTAGGCTTTTATCGCAGATATCAGCACGCTGTTCAAAGAGGTAGAACGTCCCTAAAACTGAATTTTCCTATTTCAAGGATGTCATTTATCCTTGTTTACATTGAAACGCTTTGCATCTGTGCTGTGGTCCCATCACAATGGGTAATTTCAGCATGTTATTATATTTCCGAGCAAATGGATGCGTACCTGACACAATAAACCTCGAGAATAGCATTTGTCAGTCTTTGTTGGATGTATACAACTATACACATTTTAACAGACATATTCCGTTTCGCCTGGAAAAACATGTTGAGCTATCATGTTTCACTCTCCATGGATCAAGTGCTTTACGTTGCACAGGTCAAAGCTACGACCTGTCTTAAATGTAATTCATTGCTTAACCTTGCTGTCTAAAATTTAACAGCTTATCTTTTCAATTCGTTTTAACATTACATTTACATGTTGAAATATATTGTATATTGGTCTTTTTAGTTTAGTTTTGTTTTGAGAGGGTTGGGGGATTCCTTCCCAGATAATAAATGTCATATATTGGAAATTTCGTTTTACTGCTTCCAACAATTTATATAATTACGAAAGATCCGGAAAGTTTGGTTTTATAGCCTGAAAAGAATCTGGACAAAAACAATTGCTGAACAGCAACACTGCATAATTTATAAAAGCTGTCAAACTCCTAGTGTGCCACAATAATTCATCACATTTACTCAGTGCAATTTAAATATATGTTGCAATCAAATATACGAGTTGAACTCAAATTAGCCTCAAAATAATGGTTTGACAGGTCTTAGACAACAACTGGCTCTGCTCAAGGCTTTAACAACATCAGGAAGATATTTTGCTAGAAATGTTATCAAGACTGAATGTTGTTTTTCAAAGCTGACTTGTTTTGAAATGTTACAAGTTATATTGATAATAAAATGCTAAGCTTCAAAGCTTACAAAACTGTATAGATTACACTGGTCTACATCCAAAATGCTTCCGCAATAAATGTTGTCAAACTTTACTAAATCTGGGTCAATGAGAACGAAAATGATGCTTAAAATTGTTGACTAGTTTTGAAGATATTATACTGGGTCAGTATATACGACCCTTGACTTGGGAATGGGGGAGGATAAGTGAGTTATAAAGGGAACGGATCTCAATTTAAACCAGAAATGACTAAAATACATCTTTGACTGGATCTATGAATAAATCTATGACTGGGTTTGGACAGTACTTGTTTTTTAGGCAAAACAATGAATGTTGCAATCTGAAGCTGGTATTGCGTCACACATTATATGAATTGCATCATGTTATTCCTAGAAGTCATGGATGATGCAATCATAACTAAGCTTACATCACTCTGCTGAAGCAATTGCCCTATATCAGCTCTACAAATCATACAGTGTCGTGCTCTATTATTTGTCAGTGTTTGATTTTGCAAAGGGACACATTTTTGTTTAGCCAAAGTGAGCAGAGATGCCTCGTACTAGTGTGAACAATGCAGATAACTTCTGCTATGTTTGTGGTGAAGTAACTTTTGCATCACAAAAGCGCAGTATAACAACTATGGTTAAGAAAGCCTATCACCTTTTTTTTGGCTGCAAAATTGGAGATCGGGAAAAGATGTGGGCCCCACACATATGCTGCAACACTTGTGCAACAAATCTTTGCCAGTGGTTGAACAGGAAAAGGAAATCTATGCCTTTTGCAGTTCCAATAATTTGGAGAGAGCCAACAGATCATATATCAGCAATTGTTACTTCTGCATGGTGCCTCCAGTTGGGAAAGGTGTGTCAAAGAAGAAAAAGTGGACCGTGAATTATCCAAATATTCCGTCAGCTATACGCCCAGTACCCCACGGAGAAGGACTGCCGGTTCCCGATGCACCAGAATGATTCTCACTTGAGTCAGACGAGGAAGAGGAAGAGGATGAAACTTCTAGTCCTGAACCATCAATGTCGCATGACCCATATTTTCTCCCATCCTCCTCCTCTGAACCACACCTCATAACACAAGGTAAACTGAATTACCTTGTCTGGGATTCGGAACTACCCAAGAGTAAGACAGAGCTGTTGGGCTCCAGACTACAGCAGAGGAATCTCCTGGCAGGTGATGTTAGGGTTTCCATGTTCCGTGACCGTCGAAAGGATCTTGTACCATTCTTCTTCATAGAAGGTGATCTTGTAGCCTGCAACAACATCGATGTTGTGGTGGCAGCCCTCAACATCGTTCATGATCCAGATGAGTGGAGACTGTTCATTGATTCATCGAATACGAGTCTTAAAGCTGTTTTGCTGCATAATGGCAGTATTTTGCCATCAATTCCAGTTGGTCATGCAGTCCATATGAAGGAAACCTATTAAAACATGAAACATCTTTTGAGGTGCATAAACAATGACCAACATCAGTGGCAGCTTTGTGGCGATTTCAAGGTTCTTGCTCTCTTGCTTGGTCGGCAGACTGGATACACAAAGTACTGCTGTTTTCTCTGCGAATGGGATAGTCGGTAGAGAGATTCCCACTACATCAAGAGAGATTGGCCACTCCGACAGTCATTGGAGCCTGGGATGAACAGTGTTCAGCATCCACCACTTGTTGAATCAAGGAAGATTTTGTTACCACACTTGCACATCAAGCTGGATCTGATGAAGAACTATGTCAAGACCATGGACAAAACACAAGCAGCTTTCAAGTACCTCCGTGGAAAATTTCCAAGGTTAAGTGAAGCTAAGATAAAGAAAGGTGTCTTTGTTGGTCCTCAGATTCGTGAACTTCTTCGAGATGATGCATTTCACTGTCCACTGCGTGGCAAGGAAATGACGGCATGGAAAGCCTTCCAGTTAGTGGCAAGAAATTTTCACGGAAACAACAAGGCAGACAACTACAGTGAGTTAGTGGAAATTCTCCACAAGGCATAAACAAGCTTTGGCTGCAACATGTCACTAAAGATACATATTTTGCACTCTCATCTAGATTTTTTCCACCAAACTGCGGAGCAGTGAGCGACGAGCACGGCGAGTGATTTCACCAGGACATTGCAACAATGGAGAAACGCTCTCAGGGCAAATGGAGCCCATCAATGATTGCATATTATTGCTGGACAGGGACAAGAAATGCTCCATTTAATGAATACAATAGACAAGCCAAAAAGCGCAGAGTAGACACTGAATAAGGACTAAACTATGTACTTATATATACATAATAGTTTTTTTACTTTTGTTTTAATATATTGTTTATATATATAACCCTTTTGCTGTTTTTTAAAGTGTTACATAAACAGGACAGGTGAAATATTATCATGTAAAACAACCATAAACACATGAAAAGACCTAAGTTTACAATTTATGATTAAAAGTCTACTATGTACACAATATACATAGATGTAAAATGTAAAACTTACATATTTTGGAAACAGTAGCCAATCAGTTGTTTTAATTTTTATATTTGAATACAGCACATCAAAATCCCTAATAAATAGCACATTTGATCTCTTAAGCAGACGACTTTGAAAACATTGTAGACCAGTGGAAAGTGTGCTTCTTAGATAAACACCTTGACCACCTCTGTTGCGTATATACTTATGCTTCCTGGACTTATAAATGAAATCAAATTCATGTAAATTAATAATGTCATATGCATCAAGTTTAGTTTCATTAACACATAAAATATCAAAGGTCTGAATCAACGGACGATATTCTGGGTAAATAAGCCTTTGTTGTAGTCCACAAAAGTTTATAGATCAAAATTTGAATTGCTTACTATAAGCACATGTAAAATGTGTCCTTTTGTTTGAATTGCTTGAAATAGTTTCCGTACGCGTGTTCTTTAGGAATGTGTTGACACAATTGAATGCACACTCCGGGCAGTCCTAGGCGGTGTTTACAACTGTAGTGTTACCGGTGACTGGGTCAGGTGGTTTGTTGCTGGATTGAATGGGCTGAATTATACTCGCAGATAAATCAACATCATGGAACTTAATGTTAACATAATTCTATAGTTCAGCAGCTATAGAATCATACCAGAGTAAAAACACATAAAGAAGGCAATCGCTTCAATAACTACACACCCACACGCACATATATCCGTCCATAAGGATATATACAATTGTAAACTTCTTTCTTCCCCACCGACATTCAACTCAAGGTGTCTGTAAACTCACTACTAATGACGGTTCTTTTCTAAACATACCTCAGAACCAGAGAAGTTCTGAGTGACTGGAAGAAGGCAAATATCTCGGTAATTTTCCAAAACGAGACAAATAACGATCTGCTACATTGCGTCATTCCTAAGACACGCCTATTTGCGAATTACCGTGTAGTGTAAAGACAGACTTCTCTCTGACAAAACTGAATAAAAGTTCAAAATGATCTGAATCGCTAGAGGACTGGGAAAAAACCTGGCGTATGTTGTTCTACGGAGAGAAAAGCAATATCCTCCGCCTTGACAAGATTAAACTCACCCTTAACGTACAGTTACACGATGAAAGGTCATCTGCTTTCAGTCGATGAATCAACAAGATATCAGGAGTTTGTACTGGCAAATAACATGTGCTGAAAGAGGAATATATACCTCCCCCCATACTCAGTACCAAACCAACAAGATCGACATGGTGCAACGCAGAGCTGCATGATACACCGTTAATAGGTATAGGAACACCATCAGTTTTGCATCATCTCTGGAATACCTACTGTTGGAATCGTTTGGGTCCAGAATAGCCCCAAACAAATCAACGATGCTCTACAAGATGGACATACCAGCCTCAGAATACCTGCCATCTGCATCCCTTCGAACCAGGACCAGTAACTGTTTGAAATTTAGTCTATTCTCTGTTGCAAAGGATGATAATAAATACAGTTTATTACTCAAAACTGGCTGTCTTTGGCGTAGTTGGAGCTCCTGGCTTGGCATCTTTCAAGCAGGATATATCTAGACTTACTTTCTAAATAAATTATGTATGCTAGTAGTAGTAGTAATAGTAGAAGCTGTAGTAGTAGTATTTTCGACTCTATAAGCATATTTTATGTTTCGGGTGCTGCTCAATTCTTTTTTTTCCAAATGCTGCGCCATAAAGTTATTGTTTTTGACTGCATTGGATTACGAAATAGAGGATGCGCCTTTGTCGTCCGTTGACAACCACGGTAAGAGCCAATAGTTGAACATTTAATTTTGCGCGACTAAAGTCATATTTGAGGAAGCATATAACCAGAATATTTTTAAAAATTTCGATTCTTTCTTGCAGATTCAAATGTCTATTTAAGTGCCAAACTTATATTTCAAATATGAGTCGTAGAACAGTGCACTGACGTAGACTTGATAATAATTATGGTTACTTCCGTTAAAACCCATGACATTGTGAATATTCGCCCAAAGAAAAGCAACCCATAGGTTTTATATAAAATAAATACATACATTGAAAAATAATTGAATCGAAGGAAGTGGAAAATGAATCATTGATACAAATATACCCCTAAAGTGCGCATATAAAACTGTTTTATACATGATCGTACAGTTAATTAGTACAATGATATCACAGGCGATGACATAAATATGGCAGTCAGGGCGAATGCGTTGGATTTTTGTTCCAAGTGAACAATTGTACTATTCACAAGTGCACAAGTGAGCATATGTGCAAAAGCAAGATCCGCGTCAAATAACTCATAGCAAAGTGTTGGTTAATAGCTAGAAGTCTTAACAAAATATTGGCGTTATCGAAAGAAACAGCATCTTGGACATGATGACAATTGATTAAGCTTCATGGATCTTAAATTGACAATGAATCTTAAATCGGATACATAATGACTATTAATATTTTAAAATAGAAGAGGCGTGAAATGTATCAGTGTGAACAGTAAATAACAAAACAAATTGAAAGCCAAATGCTGACCAGTGAAATAGGACAAGAGGCATTAATCTCAAATACACATTTAAGATATATGTAAATTGTAGCCACGATAAAAGTGTCAATTGAAACGATGCATGGGTAGTTTTTCTTCCAGCAAGCTCCAAAAGTCTGACCTGGAAGTGACACCCATCTACTTCAATAGGAGGAATCGAAACTGGCAATTTCATGTATCGTAGCAATGGATAATACCTAACGTAATTAATTGTCATACATATACTGACGTGTATTCCAATAGCCTCATAAAATCAGCTGTCTCTCTAAGTTTAGACTATTAACCCGTGAAATCTGATACACAGTCCTGTTCTAACGTCAGATACAGTTTGTATCATTTTTACATTGATTTTTCCTGTAACAGGGTGATGGGTCAGAAGGTGAAAGCTGATAATTCCAATTCTTTATATCTATAACCTCGTAAATCATTCGCAACTACCATCAAAGTACGGGCAAGAGATAACATCACCATTGAAACATGGAATGTCAGGACATTAAGACCAGCAGGGAAACTCGAGGAGCTAACAAAAGGATTTGGAAAGATACCAATTGCACACCCTTGCACTCTGCGAGATGCGCTGGACAAATTTCGGAGAGAGATCAACAGATGACGGACACAGGATCAACTTCAGTGGGCATGAGAACAAGCATGAACATGGAGTCGGGTTTATGGTACACAAGGACATTGTGAGTGCAGTCATGGGTTGTCGACCAGTGTCTGACAGAATGATTACAATCCGCGTAAGGGCATATAACTTTAACATCACTATCATACAGGTCTATGCCCCAACATCTGACGAGGAACTGGATGAGTTCTACGACCAGCTTCAAACGCTCATAGACCAGACACCCAACAAGAATATTCTGGTTATTCAAGGAGACTGGAATGCTAAGGTAGGAGAAGACGCACAAGCAGACAGGCGAGAAGTCTGTGGTCCATACTGTAATAAGCAGACCAATGAGAGAGGACTCAAGCTCCTGGACTTCGCCACATACAATAACCTAGTGCTAACGAACACCCTTGGCCCCCACAAACTATCCAGAAGATGGACGTGGCACAGCCCAGACGGAAAACATTACAACCAGATTGACTACATCTTGGTGAGAAAGCGCTTCCGGTCTAGCGTGAACATTGCCAGAACACGTAGCTTCCCAGGAGCTGATATAGGAAGCAACCATGACTTGCTGATGATGACTATCAAACTTCGTCTGAGGAAGACCAATAAGCCACGACAAGTTAGGATCAGGTTCGACCTTGAAAAACTTAAATATCCAAGCGTGGCACAAGCAGAGTCTGACAGAAAACCAAAACATTCTTAACAGATGGACGGAATACTGTTCAGAGCTTTACAACCAGGAGACTTCTGGAGACCAAGCTGTACTAAACGTACCACTGACCACAACAGAGGTTGACCATCCGATCATCAGGGACGAAGTAGAGGCTGCAGTAAAGGCACTAAAGAAGGGGAAGTCAGCTGGGGTAGACAATATACCAGCAGAACTCGTTAAAGCAGGAGGAACTTCCATGATAGATGTCCTCACAACATGTCCTCACAACAATCTGCAACCAAATCTGGCAAACAGGATAATGGACCACCCCATGGACCCATGGACCCAGTCTCTGACCGTGACTCTTCCTAAAAAAGTGAATCTACAACTGTGCCAGAACTACCGAACAATCATTCTCATTAGTCACCCAAGCAAGGTTATGAAAATCCTCAACAGACTGAAACCCCGAGCAGAGCACATCATTGAGGAAGATCAGGCAGGTTTCAGAGCAGGACGTAGCACTACAGAACAGATCTTCAATCTTAGAATCCTCTGTGAAAACTATCTCCAGCATCAACAGAACCTCTATCATGTCTTCATTGACTTCAAGAAGGCTTTCAACAAGGTATGGCATGCAGCCTTGTGGGCCACCATGCGGATATACGACATAAACGCAAAACTGATCCGGACTATAGAAACCTTGTATGACAAGGCGACTAGTACAGTCCTCGTCAATGGCAACATAGGAGACTGGTTCAGAACCACAGTCGGAGTCAGACAGGGGTGCCTTCTCTCACCCACTCTCTTCAACATCTACGCTGAAAGGATCATGTCCGACGCCTTGTAAGACCATGATAGCAGTGTCAGTGTTGGAAGCAGAACAATCACCAACCTGCACTTCGCTGATGATATCGATGGCTTAGCAGGAGATGAAGAAGAAATGGAAACCTTAGTGAACCGTCTCAATCAAGCATCACTAAGATATGGGATGGAGATCAACGCTGAAAAGACAAACCTAATGACAAACAACCCGAGTGGCATCCAAAAGGAAATAGGAGTGAATGGACAGAAGCTGGGCACAGTAACAAGCTTCAAGTACCTAGGTGCTATCGCCTCTTATTAAGGTTCAAAACCTGAGGTTATTTCCAGGATTGCGCAGACAGCAGCTGCTCTGGCTAGGCTGAAGCCTAGTTGGAAAAACAGCAACATTACGCTTGGGTCCAAGATCAAGCTTATGCGCTTCCTCGTCATGTCCATATTCCTATTTGTATGTGAGATATGAGCAGAATTAGAGAGAAGTATCCATGCCTTAGAGATGAGATGTTACCGAAGGATCCTGAAAATCTCATACTTAGACCACGTCTCTAATGCGGAGGTGCGCACTAAAATCCAAGGTGCAGTTGGACCTTATGACGAGCTGCTCACCACTGTAAAGAAATTCAAACTAAGATGGTATGGTCACGTCCAACGTTCAACTGGCGTGTCAAAGACAATCCTACATGGCACAGTGAGAGGAAAGAGCAAACGAGGCAGACAGAAGAAGAGATGGGAAGAAAATATCAAAGAGTGGACAGGGATGGACTTTGCAAAGTCCCAAAGAGCAGTGGAGAACAGGGCAAAATGGAGAGAGATTGTCGCAAAGTCATCAGTGGCGCCGCTACGACCAGCAAGGTTACGGGAGAAATGAAATGCAAAAAAAATGAAATCATTCACTCTAGTATAGATGGAGCAGACAGTTTGATATGTAGATTGATTGTTTGATTGATTGATTGATTGATTGATTGATTGATTGGTAGCTACATATACAGATACACAGAGATGGCATTTGGGAAGAATTTCTACATATTTTGAAGAAGAAAAACAACTATAATTATGTTAGTCTGCTCTCCTTGACGTGTGTGCATGAGTTATTATCTCAGCTCCTATTAAACCACTTGGTCTTGAAATTTACAATTTTGCGACACGGCTGATTATAGTCTGTACATGTTAACAGCTGTTTGGAAGTTGGATCCATCCACTGGGTATGAAGCCTGTAGGAGTCAATAAGTTAAAACAAAACAAACGAAAGAAATTTTGTAAAATATTGTTGTATCCCTATATACAAATATCTCTACAACTCTTGTACATTTTAAATCGCAACGAGCCAGTGTAGGGGTACGAGGATGCTGTTTAGGAATAACTCTTGCAAGGTCTCACAATGGGAGTACAGTACAATGAGAGTATCTCTAGCACACTTGTAACATTTTTCGAAATCATAATCAGCACACTTGGGTACTGGACCCCAATCTAAGCTATTCATTATGCACTAAGTAGAACGTAAACAGACTAATATGTAGAGCCTGACAGAAATTCAATAAACATCGCAGAAGGCTCTGCTCCAAGGTAGTGCCACTTAGAATATAATGCATTACTTATTGATTTTTATTACTGATATGATATGTGCTATACCAAAAATAGAAACATGCCTTCTTGCAATGTAATATGTACCACTCTCTTAATTTACTATTGCATAACAGTTTTACTACATTGTATTTAAATCGTCTTGATAACACTAAATCTTGGATTTAAAGTACAAACAGTACAACACAGGGTCCCCTAAAATCAAAAATGGAATGCCAATGTAATATCTATCAGAATGAGTCGCTTTGCATGTTAATTCTGATTAGAAGTTACAGTGTTAGTTACTGAATTATACAGCTCAATCAGTATGATCGTCGTATTTCAGATTGAGACATTTGCACTTTAAAATTCGCGGTTCTGCGGAAATATCATTCTATATCAAATGAGAAATACCTTAGTACATAAAGTAGGCTACATAAAGAGTGAACTCAGAGTTTTAGAAAAATAGCTCTGAGAGTGTTTTGAAATAAGCATGACAATAAACAAAACAATTTAAAACATTTATTATAGGACTGTACTATATACGGCTAACGTAGACAGTGTGATACAGAATATAGTGTACGCAAAAAAATAAGAAAGGCATTTAAACCATAAAGTAATGTTAATCGTATTGCTAACATACTAGAAGCGCAGTCATCAAACTGAAATTGTATCCTTAATACAAACTTAATTGTGATTGCAACGAATTGGTTTCCTATGTGTAAAGTTTTGAACTAATTAAGAGAATATTCCAATGCTGAACTATCCATTCAAAATTAGAGAATCACAAATTCACTTTTACAATGCAGCACCCTTTTATAAAGATAGCAGTGATAAAATGTCTTTCGATCTAAACGTTTTCTCAACTTTTATTAACTCTACCAAATCCATCATACCATGCACTTGATGATTTAAAAAGATTTTACAACTTTATTTGGAGTGGAAAAAAAATGTAATACAAGCGAAGATAAACGTTTCTAAATGTTATATTTAAACCTTATATAGCTTAGGACAATCATGTCTGGGAATTCTAAATAGAAAACTTTATTACAACTATCGTTACCAACGATTGATAATTTCTCTTTTAAGTTATTCTGTTCAGTCAACAAGAAATAATCTTAGTCCAGTGTAGAGAGGAGTTTTTAAGCTTTCTCAGAATTATATAAATCAATTCAAGTTAATTCAGAGGCATATTTTTTATAAACATCTGTATAATGTATTCCTACCATAAGGATATAAAGTAAGAGCGTTTTAGCAAAATATGGTTTGAGAAAGGTAGCTTTTATGTTCATACTTTCATTAATGAAGATGGTGCATGGATATGTTTCCATAACGACAAAAGTAGATTCTCTTAGAACTAACTTCTTAGATTTTCAAAGCATACAACCGGCTATAAAATCTTGTAAAAGAAACTTTTTAATTGTAATTAGGATGGTAGTTTACAGCAACCTTTTACAAATGTGTTGGCACACACTGTTGTCAAAAATGAAAAAGGATTTAAAGGTTTTTATGCAAAATTAATTGAAACTAATGAAATCCAACTTCAATAAGGAAATTAAATGCCCAGTTTAGTAATATATAAGGAAATATTGGCATACATTTGCTTTCAGACCTTAATTGGATGCAATTGAAGATTGTATATAGAACCTCTGGCTATAAATACTTTACTTGAAACAATCAAAATTGTCATAATATGATCAATGTTCTTTGTGCATGTTAGATGCTGAAACCTGTCAAATTTGTTTTGGGACTGTTACATATGACCAACATTTTGAATTGACATGATATGATTGATCAAGAGTAAGTGCCGTAAAAACAAGAAGTTAATTTATCATAGGAAAATTTAATATTCGGAATCGAAGAGAAACTTCTGATGATGTCATAAATGTGCTTACTATTTTAGGAAAACAATGTATTTATACATGTATATATTATTTTTAAAAAAACTAATTTGCCATATTTTATAAAGCTAATTAAACATCATTTCTGTCTCGAAAATACAATGGATGCAGAAATTGTGAATGAGAAAAGTTTCTTAGAAATTGATTGTGATACAAAAACGTGATAGAATAATCTTTTGTTCACAAAGTTTCTTGGTGTGTGATGAAGAAGCATATAATTTTTATTTGACTGAACCATTTAATCCCTACCTTTTACTTTATTAGACACGATATATTACACGTCCTTTGTGTAAATGTTCCTTTTATCATGTTCAAACAAAAACTGGGTCATATTTGTATCTCCATGACTAAGAGGTATGTGTGCTCCTTTTGCACGCATATACATGTACACATCAGATTATCCTCTCTATATCTGTTTTATTTTCCTTTTGTTTATCTTCTTTTTATTTCCTTTCTGTTTTATATGAATAATTAGAGATTAGAAATGTGGGTTTTGTTAACTGTAACCTATATTTATGACAACTACAACTATAAAGAATTGTTATAAAGTTAAGTATGAAATATAGAAAAAAAAATCATATTTTTCATTCCAATATTTTAGCATGCGAAAAATATATCCTTATATTTTCACATGTGAAAATACCAAATTTCCGATCATGCCATTCGACGCTTGATTGTTTGTTCTTTTTTAACGAGTGGCGAATGTAATGAATTAATAGAAACGGTATGCTTCTACTGTTACGACTCTATGGTCTAAGAAAAATGTAACTGAAAGAAAGTGAAACCAACAAATCAAGTAAAAATCAACAAGCAATTTATTACTAGGTAATTAAAATGAAAATCAAAAAGTCACTTACAGTAATGTGTTTTGAAATCCTAATAATCCAAAAAGAATGATTGTTCTAATTACAAGTCCTAAATATAGAATGTTCCGAATTCACGGCTGTGTCCTTGAATGTTATGATGTGCTAATGGTCTCCAAAGTCCTGATGTACTAGAAATCTTGATGTGCTGATGTCAAAATGAAGTATTCTAAAATCTCTGAATAAGTTCACATAAATTCCAAAATCATCAATTAAAAATCCAAAATCCAAAAGTTTATGAGCACTGTTATAATCCAATGAATATTTAAAATAATTCCTCTCTTAGAATTTGGAATGAATTTTCACAACTGTAATAGCTCTTTACAAGACTGATGGTAATGTCAAAACTGAATAAATGTCCACCAAACATGGCATATATAAAGATTGGTCACATGACAGAATGTTCTAGAACATGTGTCATCTTAATGCAATTTTACTTGTAAACAAAATTTCAACCTTGACCTTCAAATTGAGAAAACATATTGATCAAAACAACCTAACTCAAGGACACTAGTTAAACATGTTTTTCCTGATAACATTAAGATTTAAGCAAACATCAAAGTGAAGAAACATTTATAATTTCCTAAAATATTTATAATATTATATAAACATCATACATAACACTACAACCATAAAAGTAGTTAACACCACGTTTTCTTCTTTCTGTTACATAACACACTGTAATCATTATTTTGTATATTGATACTCCAACTTATATACTTGTATGAGAATGCCTTAAAGATGAACCCTTGGTATCATTATGTTTCTGGGGTCAATTAACACAGGATCAAGTATGCACAAAACAAAACGGAACACAATGTTCCACCTCGGACCGTAGAAAAAGATCTGCAATGCATCTCCCGTCATGTGCTATTTTATTCTACAAATACCAACATACGTGCGTTCTCTCTCTCTCTCTCTCTCTCTCTCTCTCTCTCTCTCTCTCTCTCTCTCTCTCTCTCTCTCTCTCTCTCTCCTACATAAACACGCATAAACGAATACACTTATACATATACATCAACTACTGACAAGACTGATTATAATAATTGTATTTAGGTCCGAATGTCTTTTTCCCCATACATTGACAATTGTCACATGGTGCGAAATGCGCACACAGTACATCAGCTTTGAATAGCCATGCGTATTTAGTATCGTATACACAGACTTAATGCTGGCGGTCTTGTTTGTGCTTTAATGTTGGTGAAATTCTTGACATAAAATTTAATAAGCAAACAACTGTATTGTGCAAAACTGTATAAAAATGTGGAAGTGAGCCTGAAATTAGTTTATAATTGGCATGTGCTGTTTCTGGTGCATGGGTGATGTTGTAACACAGTTAGCATCGCATTCTACTAATCTCCCCACCATTTCATAGAACAATATTTAATGAAAATATATTTCGCATCAAAATACAATAAATGGAGAGCATGATTTTGAGGTGAAGTCTACTGTTATGTCGTGCTCATTATTTAATAACTCGACTACCTTTTTCTGTATCTCAGAGGATTTGGGAACCTGGTCATCAATTAAAAAAACGTATACAAATACCTATCATTTGTCTTATGTTTTAGATTTGGTTTATTGGATAAGAACAGTTTGGGACTGATTTCATTTCTTGAGGCAAAGATTACTTCATTAATATGGTTGTCTTTCTCAATTTCATGCAATAATCTCGGTCCCAAAGATTCAAACAGAACAGTGTATCAGACAGGACTATCAAGGTCAAAATTCCAAGTATGTAGAGCAAACAGAGTCCTTTTTGCCTCTCTCCACGAATGGGAAACTGTCCAATTGGCCTTAAAAGGTTTGTTTTGTATCAAGAATAGTCGTTTGGTTTGAAACGCGAATAAGATAACAATGTTAGGGAGTCCCTTGTGACAGTTGGGTTTGAAGTATAAATTAATGTATGAAATAACTAAGTTTTAGGAATGTTTTTTATTATTCAGTCCTTTCGTTTTTAAAATCGGAAAGAGTGCGGTGGTGTAAACTGCCAGGTAGATGGCGAATACTTTACATTATTTGTAAGTCTGCGGTTTAAAAACGTTCAAACAATTAAGCATGAGGAATCAAGCCTTTGACTTATACGACATACCTATTGGTTTCACGCAACCTATGTGATACAATATCCTGGTGGCTAGCAAATCATAGCTGACAGGAAATGGTAATAAGTTAATAAGTTTGTGTGTGTTATATTTATTGTGTGTCACAAAGCCTATAATGGTGCTCGGTGCTTTTATTTTATTTTCAGCGTAGGCAGATCTTACACTATTCGACTGTGGTACAGTTATCTGGCCGTCCATTATAACTGATGGATGTGGGTTTTTTTCAAAATAAAGAGTAATAGGACAATTCCGTTACCATGAGTCCGTGCAGTTTTGACAGCGGGTTATTTCAAAGGGTTATAACTTCATTAAAATAATGTACAATATATACCTTTTCTCCTTGCCGTATTATGTGTCCACGAAAAGTCAGCAACTTGACATAAAAGAGAATTAGTTTATAAACATTTGATTTCTTTTTTAAAATGTTATATTATCTTACTTGATGAAATAGTCAATTCAATTAGTTGCGTGAATCCAAATATGATCACCCTCTAATACAAACTTGAAATGACATTTCATTTAAACGGTGTTAATATAATTTCGATTGATTTGTTTAATTATGGCTTACTTATTATCAGTGTTTTCGTTTTACTTTTCCATTTCCAATAATGATTTAGTTACATGGAAATGTTTTATTATTGCAATCCTACTGCTACTCAATTCGTTCAAATAGTATGCATGCTTTATTGTATGCTCTATTATGATATGTAATTAGATTTTTTTTTAAACGAATAAATCATGATCAATAGCTGAATATTTTTATATGGTATTGAATCTCAACAATTTATTTTGGGGTTTTAAATTATGCCAAAGTTTTGGGATTGGTAATATTGAAATTTCAAGAGCAGATTTACATTAAAAAAGCATATCATTTGAAACCCTTTTTTATCAGAAGAAGACATTGGTGTCTTGTTTGCATTCAAATTAGAGTTGCCAAACTAACCATTACTGCGTGTAACTTAGAAGAAATGTTAATAAAATGCCGCAATCACAGCCATCAACTGATTCAAATTGGCACCTTATGAATCTCTTCTTACATTAATTTACAATTCTTCGAGATTATACGTAATGCATATATATATTGTAGATCAAAATAAAATAAACGTCGCTTACAAAAGAATCAGTTGATACATCGGTCATTATTATAACAAAACAGCTGATTGTTACAATGAATGGACTAGTTTCCTTAAATGTATTATCTAGACAATCGATACTGTAGATCCGTTGCATGAATAACAGGAAATTAACATGATAAAGGAAAGTCATTTAAAATACAAATGATCTTCCCAGGTGTTGTTGTAGATAATGACGTCATCGATATAAGCGTCACAATTATCAAGACCAAATGTTATCATGTTCATCAGACGTTGAAACGTTGCAGGCGAATTTTTCATTCCAAACGGCATGACTTTATATTGATAAAGTCCATCTGGAGTTGCAAATGCTGAAATTTCTTTTGCCCTTTCCGTCAGTGGAATTTACCAGAATCCTTTTAAAAGGTCAAACTTGGTGACATATTCAGCATTTCCAATTTTATCAATGCAATCGTCCATTCTTGGGATTGGAAATGAATCAGTTTTGGTGACACTGTTGACTTTTCTATAGTCAGTACACATACGGAATGTATTATCTGGCTTGGGAACAAGAATACATGGTGAACTCCAGTTACTTTTACATGGTTCTATGAAATCATTCTCCAGTAGATACTGAATTTCTTTCTTCAGATAGTTCTGTTTGAGAGGATTCATCCTATAAGGATGCTGTTTCACAGGCGCAGAATCTACAATGTCAACGTCATGATAAATTTTTCTTGTTTTTTGTTGGAACATTAGGAAACAAGTGCTCATAGTCATGTAATAGCTGTTTTAGTTCATTTCTTTCCTGTTGTTGTAGATGTGAAAGTTTCTGGTCTAGGTTGTTCAATATTTCTGAATTCCGAAGATTGGTTATACCAGAGTCACTATAGTCTGATCGTATTCCATCGTTGATATCTTCACTGTGTGGGACAGGTACAACTAAATTAACTGAATAATTAGCTGGGCTATCTTTGTCAAAATATTCCTTTAACATATTTATATGACAAAGTTGTTTCTGTTTCCGTCTCCCAGGAGTGTTAATGATATAATTTAAGTCATTTACTTTCTTTTCAACGGTATAAGGACCATAAAATTTAGCCTGAAGAGGATTCTGAGGTATGGGAAAGAGAGCCAGAACTTTGTCACCAGGTTTAAAACTCCTTTCCTGTTAATTTCTGTCATACCTTAATTTCATTTTTGACTGGGTAGTGTGAAGATTAGTTCTTGCTACTTCACAGGCCTTTGACAACTTGTATTTGAAATCAGAAACATAATCAAGAAGATTAATCTTTGAATCTTCATTTGAAAGAAGTTTCTCTTTCAATAATTTCAATGGTCCACGGACAGTATGACCAAAAACTAGTTCAAAGGGACTAAAACCCAACGACTCTTGAACTGATTCCCTAACAGCAAACAACAACAAATGAACACCCTCATCCCAATCCTTTTCTGTATCAAAGCAATATTATCGAATCATATTCTTCAAAGTTTGATGAAATCTTTCCAAAGCACCTTGACTTTCAGGGTGATAGGCAGAAGATTTAAACTGTTGGATGCCTAATTCATGCATAACTTGCTGGAAAATTCCAGACATAAAATTTGACCCTTGATCTGACTGGACAGATTTGGGAAGGCCAACAAGTGTAAAAAACTTCACCAAAGCTTTCACAATAGTTTAGTTTTTATATTTCTCAGAGGAATTGCCTCTGGAAATCTTGTAGATGCACACATGATGGTCAACAAGTATTGGTTGCCTGACTTGGTTTTAGGTAAAGGACCAACACAGTCTACCATTATTCTACTAAATGGTTCATCAAATGCAGGAATAGGTTGCAGATGAGCCTTAGGTATCTTCTGATTGGGTTTTCCTACCATTTGACAAGTGTGACAAGATCTGCAGTATTTAGAAACATCACTTTTGAGTTTCGGCCAATAAAAATGATTCAAGATCTTGTGATAAGTCTTACGGACTCCTAAATGACCAGCTAAACTAGTTTGATGGGCTAAATTAAGAATTTCCTGTCGATATGACTTAGGAACAACAATTTGATAGCTCACTGACCACTCGTCACCAGCGGGTACATCAGGTGGTCTCCATTTCCTCATAAGGACCCCATTTTTCACAAAGTAACACACTGGAACTTGTGTGGCTTCAGTTTCACTAATAGCCCTCTGAAACAAACAAGATATCTCGGGATCTTGCTCCTGTTCAACGACAAGGGATTGTCGTTTGTCATCCTGAGTAGGACAAAGAGAATGAGTTGCCAAAAGAGGATCACTGTGATCAATACCATTTGATTGATCAATACCTGAGGAAAAAGTGACCTCATCGAAAAACTGACCAATACATGTGTCAGCTAAAGGAATAATATCCTGATCAACATCACTCTCAAGAGCTCTTTTTGCCATAGCTCTAGTAACTGCACAAGCAGGGTACAAATCAGGGATTTCAGTTTCGACAGGATCAACTTTCTGATCCAAACAAGGCTTGTCAGTTACAAGTGGATTAACCACAACCTTATCTCCAGCTAGGTCATTGCCTAGTAATAAATGAACACCCTCTATGGGTAAAGAAGTCACTGCCCCAACAGTCACAGGTCCAGAAACTAAGTCTGATGCCAAATTTACACAATGAAGAGGAACATTTACAAAGCCGCACTCTACTCCCTGAACAAGAACACTTTCACTTGAAGAAGACTCCTCAGACAAAGGCAAAGTACCTGATAATAAAAGACTCTGAGAAGCTCCAGTGTCCCTTAATATTTTAATTGGGATAGGTTTGGCAGAATCACCAATAAGTGATATAGAACCTTCTGACATGAATGGTTCATAAGCCTCCAAAATAGAATCAGACTGGAGTTTGTTTGACCCAACAAATGTATTGCTTTCAATACAAGACCGTGACCTTGACCTCGTAGAAATAAGAGCATTTGGAAAAGCTCTGTCTTTACTATGTTGCTTATTTTTCAACTTGAAGCAATCAGAAATAACGTGCCCTTTCTTTTTACAATAAGTGCACGTAGGAAGAGATAAGGATTTCTGATCAGTCTTATCAGATGTTTGATTCCTAACAGTTGTGCTGTTGTGAAATTTGGAAGTACTCGAATGAGATTGAAATGGTTTTTTACCAGAAAACTGCTGAGAGGACGACTTATTGCCAAATGAATCAAGGAATAATCATCAGCCATACGAGCAGCATTTTCCAAAGTTTCCACATTCTGCTCGTCAAGATAGGTTTTAACATCACTATGGATGCACCTCTTGAACTCTTCAATTAACTTTCTCATGCACTATATCCCCTCCTGGATAGGTTTTGAAATGAAATTCTGAACATTAGATGCCATTGTAAATGCTTGTTGGTTTCACACACAAAAATTTCTCTATATAAAATCTTTGCCAAAGACAAAAAAAAATTCCGAGACAAAATCAATATGAATTTCAAAGATAAATTTAATATCTCTAATATGCTTTAAAGAAATTCAGATCCCAGAAGACGAGCCCCCAATTTCTGTTACGACTCTATGGTCTAAGAAAAATGTAACAGAAAGAAAGTGAAACCAACAAATCAAGTAAAAATCAACAAGCAATTTATTACTAGATAATTAAAATGAAAAATCAAAAAGTCACTTACAGTAATGTGTTTTGAAATCCTAATAATCCAATAAGAATGATTGTTCTAATCACAAGTCCTAAATATAGAATGTTCCGAATTCACGGCTGTGTCCTTGAATGTTATGATGTGCTAATGGTCTCCAAAGTCCTGATGTACTAGAAATCTTGATGTGCTGATGTCAAAATGAAGTATTCTAAAATCTCTGAATAAGTTCACATAAATTCCAAAATCATCAATTAAAAATCCAAAATCCAAAAGTTTATGAGCACTGTTATAATCCAATGAATATTTAAAATAATTCCTCTCTTAGAATTTGGAATGAATTTTCACAACTGTAATAGCTCTTTACAAGACTGATGGTAATGTCAAAACTGAATAAATGTCCACCAAACATGGCATATATAAAGATTGGTCACATGACAGAATGTTCTAGAACATGTGTCATCTTAATGCAATTTTACTTGTAAACAAAATTTCAACCTTGACCTTCAAATTGAGAAAACATATTGATCAAAACAACCTAACTCAAGGACACTAGTTAAACATGTTTTTCCTGATAACATTAAGATTTAAGCAAACATCAAAGTGAAGAAACATTTATAATTTCCTAAAATATTTATAATATTATATAAACATCATACATAACACTACAACCATAAAAGTAGTTAACACCACGTTTTCTTCTTTCTGTTACATAACACACTGTAATCATTATTTTGTATATTGATACTCCAACTTATATACTTGTATGAGAATGCCTTAAAGATGAACCCTTGGTATCATTATGTTTCTGGGGTCAATTAACACAGGATCAAGTATGCACAAAACAAAACGGAACACAATGTTCCACCTCGGACCGTAGAAAAAGATCTGCAATGCATCTCCCGTCATGTGCTATTTTATTCTACAAATACCAACATCCGTGCGTTCTCTCTCTCTCTCTCTCTCTCTCTCTCTCTCTCTCTCTCTCTCTCTCTCCTACATAAACACGCATAAACGAATACACTTATACATATACATCAACTACTGACAAGACTGATTATAATAATTGTATTTAGGTCCGAATGTCTTTTTCCCCATACATTGACAATTGTCACATGGTGCGAAATGCGCACACAGTACATCAGCTTTGAATAGCCATGCGTATTTAGTATCGTATACACAGACTTAATGCTGGCGGTCTTGTTTGTGCTTTAATGTTGGTGAAATTCTTGACATAAAATATAATAAGCAAACAACTGTATTGTGCAAAACTGTATAAAAATGTGGAAGTGAGCCTGAAATTAGTTTATAATTGGCATGTGCTGTTTCTGGTGCATGGGTGATGTTGTAACACAGTTAGCATCGCATTCTACTAATCTCCCCACCATTTCATAGAACAATATTTAATGAAAATATATTTCGCATCAAAATACAATAAATGGAGAGCATGATTTTGAGGTGAAGTCTACTGTTATGTCGTGCTCATTATTTAATAACTCGACTACCTTTTTCTGTATCTCAGAGGATTTGGGAACCTGGTCATCAATTAAAAAAACGTATACAAATACCTATCATTTGTCTTATGTTTTAGATTTGGTTTATTAGATAAGAACAGTTTGGGACTGATTTCATTTCTTGAGGCAAAGATTACTTTATTAATATGGTTGTCTTTCTCAATTTCATGCAATAATCTCGGTCCCAAAGATTCAAACAGAACAGTGTATCAGACAGGACTATCAAGGTCAAAATTCCAAGTATGTAGAGCAAACAGAGTCCTTTTTGCCTCTCTCCACGAATGGGAAACTGTCCAATTGGCCTTAAAAGGTTTGTTTTGTATCAAGAATAGTCGTTTGGTTTGAAACGCGAATAAGATAACAATGATAGGGGGGTCCCTTGTGACAGTTGGGTTTGAAGTATAAATTAATGTATGAAATGACTAAGTTTTAGGAATGTTTTTTATTATTCAGTCCTTTTATTTTTAAAATCGGAAAGAGTGCGGTGGTGTAAACTGCCAGGTAGATGGCGAATACTTTACATTATTTGTAAGTCTGCGGTTTAAAAACGTTCAAACAATTAAGCATGAGGAATCAAGCCTTTGACTTATACGACATACCTATTGGTTTCACGCAACCTATGTGATACAATATCCTGGTGGCTAGCAAATCATAGCTGACAGGAAATGGTAATAAGTTAATAAGTTTGTGTGTGTTATATTTATTGTGTGTCACAAAGCCTATAATGGTGCTCGGTGCTTTTATTTTATTTTCAGCGTAGGCAGATCTTACACTATTCGACTGTGGTACAGTTATCTGGCCGTCCATTATAACTGATGGATGTGGGTTTTTTTCAAAATAAAGAGTAATAGGACAATTCCGTTACCATGAGTCCGTGCAGTTTTGACAGCGGGTTATTTCAAAGGGTTATAACTTCATTAAAATAATGTACAATATATACCTTTTCTCCTTGCCGTATTATGTGTCCACGAAAAGTCAGCAACTTGACATAAAAGAGAATTAGTTTATAAACATTTGATTTCTTTTTTAAAATGTTATATTATCTTACTTGATGAAATAGTCAATTCAATTAGTTGCGTGAATCCAAATATGATCACCCTCTAATACAAACTTGTAATGACATTTCATTTAAACGGTGTTAATATAATTTCGATTGATTTGTTTAATTATGGCTTACTTATTATCAGTGTTTTCGTTTTACTTTTCCATTTCCAATAATGATTTAGTTACATGGAAATGTTTTATTATTGCAATCCTACTGCTACTCAATTCGTTCAAATAGTATGCATGCTTTATTGTATGCTCTATTATGATATGTAATTAGATTTTTTTTAAAACGAATAAATCATGATCAATAGCTGAATATTTTTATATGGTATTGAATCTCAACAATTTATTTTGGGGTTTTAAATTATGCCAAAGTTTTGGGATTGGTAATATTGAAATTTCAAGAGCAGATTTACATTAAAAAAAGCATATCATTTGAAACCCTTTTTTATCAGAAGAAGACATTGATGTCTTGTTTGCATTCAAATTAGAGTTGCCAAACTAACCATTACTGCGTGTAACTTAGAAGAAATGTTAATAAAATGCCGCAATCACAGCCATCAACTGATTCAAATTGGCACCTTATGAATCTCTTCTTACATTAATTTACAATTCTTCGAGATTATACGTAATGCATATATATATTGTAGATCAAAATAAAATAAACGTCGCTTACAAAAGAATCAGTGATACATCGGTCATTATTATAACAAAACAGCTGATTGTTATAATGAATGGACTAGTTTCCTTAAATGTATTATCTAGACAATCGATACTGTAGATCCGTTGCATGAATAACAGGAAATTAACATGATAAAGGAAAGTCATTTAAAATACAAATTATATACATGAAAAAATCTTTATGATATATACATATATATATACATATATATATATATATATATATATATATATATATATGTATATAATGACACAGACAGTGCTAATAAACTGTGATGATTCAGAAAGTGCAACTTGATATCTTCATATTGAGCATACTGCGGTGTGAAATAATATACGTATATAAGAAAAATACAAATAGCACATGTTTGCGAAAGAAGGCAGGTTTATCTACCCTATCTATATTTATTATTTTAGATGTTTAAAAGCAGAATCATTTCAATATTAAATTCAACTAAGATGGCTGCTGTGTGAATAAAGACATACATAAAATAACTATTTCAATATAGAACATTATATCTCTATTGGAATAGACCTAAATTTTGTGACATCTGATTATTTTTATTGCTAAAGTGGTCAATGAATTTGTTCATGTTCGGTCTCTCCCGAAAATACTTGCTTATATACTTAATCCACAGCAAAAGCCCTAGCGCAAGTGACGATGACGTAAGTTGTGATTTATACTTGGAAATCCTAAATATTTCTTCATTATTTATATATAATATATCTTTCTTAGCTTCCGAGTGCCTGATGTTATGTACAAGCCCTGGCACATTATCTACGTGCAACTCAAAGCACTTGCATAAAACGAGATCAGTTTTTGTGAATACTAGTAGCAGTTATATGCGATAAAACTACCCAAATGTATTTATCTATTGAATTTGTTTCAGCTTTCGTTCTTTCTGTATCATATCATAATTATCATATCATAATTACATGGGACTGAAAGAGAAGAGCAAAGATTTAAAAACCTGACTAAAACAAACTGATCATGAGATTAAAATATTTATTTTCCTCCTAAGTTACTACATTTTCGCATCGCATAGAAAATGTCAGCAAGTATCATATTTTTTACACGTCAATAGTGATCATATCATTACAGCAAAAACGTCAACAGTATTCTAATCATTGCTCCGAGATCGTCAACAACCATCGTGATATTACAATACAAACGTTATCAATCACAAGATCATTTACCAATAATGTTAGCAGGCATCTTATCATTACATAAATAACGACAACATGGTTATCTAATTTCTTAAGTGACTACAAATGAAATTGTAAAAATATTTGCTTTCTTTGAAGTACTCCTAGAAAGTGCTTATCTGGTTGAGCAACATGATGCAGATGTCTTCTGCATATAACGTGTCATTCGACAATGCTGGACAAAAGATGGATTAAACAAGTCTGAGAATGCTAATTTGATTCATTCTTCAAAGATGCTATGAACAAATTAAACTTTCGATTGGCAGAAATAAAAAATAAAAACATTTTTTCTTCGGCTTAAAATTCAATACCAGCTATTTGTTTCCACGCTTCATCCAAATAAATGACAAGAATAGAAAATGTAGAAAGTGGTAATACAAGTTTCGGTATTAGTGCACAATTTAGCCATATACAAATGTATAATGACAGAAATTACTGGTGACTAGCTGAATACAATACATAATAATAAAAAATAATGTCAAGCAGTATATGTATATATATGTGTATGTGTGTGTACATCCATATATTTGTAATAATAATAATTAACTATATTTATAATTGATTCTTGATAAATGTCAGAAAAAAATGCATAGGGCAAAGGCAGGGAAAATAATTAAAATTTGCTTGTCTGGGAAAACAATTTGGTCACCTGGCGGCCAGTATATTTTCATCGCTAATTACATCACTAAATCTACTTGTGAATCTTTTATGTTGTTTACAATCCTTTTTTTCCTAATATCATATAATTTAATGTAGTTTTAATTTATAAAAAATGTATTTCAATCAGTGACTGTTGCCTCTGTATATAGGGCCTACAGCTATTGATTTCCTAAATCCTTTATTTTCATATAAAGTAAGATAAACTACGCATAACACCATATACTTGTAAAAATACGAACACTCAACCAATGCACCTGCAAAAAAGTACAGAAGAATATAATGATACAAATACAAAAAGCAAGCAACCAAACACACATTGTTATTTTACACATTTTCTGCATGATTAAAGAATAAACAACAAAGCCTCATCAAAATTACATAATTAGCAATCAAGTTGGAAATAAAACAGAGAACTTAATCACAAAGTCATATTTGTAGAAAGATCAGAAATATAAAGACTGGAAGATGACTATTTGCAAATCCATTTTTATCAGTTTATAGGAAATAAATGACAGTTTCGAAAATTACTTCCAAGTAAATGTTTTGTACACACTCTCTCTCTCTCTCTCTCTCTATATATATATATATATATATATATATATATATATATAGAGAGAGAGAGAGAGAGAGAGAGAGAGAGAGAGAGAGAGAGAGAGAGAAAGAGAGAGAGAGAGAAAAAAAAACAATAGTATGTACTGGCTTATTTTCCCTTAAGCAATCCTTGTATTTCAAACGTATTTTGCATGTATGTATGTGGTTTAGCGTACCTACCTACCTACCTACCCTCATACATATATATATGCATACATACATACATAATACATCAAAGCTACTTTCCAAATATCACCGCAGAATCCTGATTAGTGCGGACTAAAGGTAAGTTCTAAAAATGCAGAAAGGAAATTTGATAACAAGCTTGGGAAGTTAAGACCTTTTAAATAAGAGTGTCCATGTACTCCTACACATTAAACAAATAAAAGGTAAACTGTATTTGTATGTTCACTGCAACTACCGTATATCTGTGTTGTCTTGCCAGATAGGTCTAGCAAATGGTTTTGTGGTTAATCCTTTGACTGGAATATAAATAAGTGCCTAGTCCACACGCAAAATACATATTGCAGGGTATGCAACTCGAATCGGTGTTATGCTTCATGTTATAGTTGTTCATGTCAAAACTGCAGTATTCATAAACACCACGAAACGTTTTATAATATGGACCGGATCAGCAGGTCCAAATTAAATGTCTACTTAAGTATTAAACATTAGGTCAACTTTGTCAACGCAAACATAGAAGGGCATCTTTTCTCTTCGCCTGGGATTGTGCTATCATAGGCATCATCGTGAAATTCATTCGTGTGGTTGTAGGTGCAGTCAGACAAAGTCTTCCTCGTGTCTGGCAATGAACCAGCCAATGAATAGACACTTACATCGCATGAACCAGATATGTGTTGGGTTTGGTTTTGTCGCGGTCGTTTCTTTTCAACTGTGGCATATTCTGCATGTGGGTTGTAATATACTGATTCGGACGAGGGATTGCATTTTTGATGTCTTTCCATGGAGGACATGGTATTTTTATTTGCGTTCTTTGTTCTCGACATTCCACTATAGGTTGTATTTGTAACTGTGCTTTTCCTTGGATCCTTTGGCCTAGTGCTCGAAGCTTGTCTTCTTCTGCGAAAGAATAATGAAGGTCATTATGCAGTATATAGTTTAGTAAAGAAGCATGTGAAATCAAGTAGCATAAAAATGTATTTTCGATATAAACAATACAAAATTAGTAACCTTGTATACTATGACTATATGACTTTGTCATTGCAATGAATGTTACATTTCTCCCTTGCTTTTAAAAACTCCTCAAATTTTTCCACGAAGCAATGTGTGTCAACTATTTGAACTGATTATCCCTTTAATTATTTTAGGCGATTTGATACAGTATATATAATCAACTATGATGTACATGACAAATTATGAAAGATGAAAGGTATAATGTTACTGGGATCATTGATATTTAAATGAATCTCAGCTCAGTAAAGATGAAAACACTCTCAACGAATGATGAGTCATGGTGACAATGTTATTATATTTTTTATATACTATAGCACTATCAACCACTATTGAAAAGAATTAAGTGATTGTTTTCTCATTACAATTTCAACTTATATTCACACACATTTTCAATAAGTGTTTCTTATAAAGAGGGTAACACAAGTAAAGTGTGAACATACAAAATATCCATTATAATAGATTGAAAAAGAACTATGAATTCAGCAAATAAATGTAGGTTTTTAACAGTTTAATCAAAACACTTTCAGTGTCCCACATACATGATGTGATCTATTTCATTTACAAGGCCATATATATTAGATTATTTCATAGTACATTCCAAGAAACTCTCCACGCCCAGACACGTGCATATTACTCAGCGATTCCCACGCACTACTTACATTTACTTCGTTCTCGTACGTGCAATGTGGCGGATGAGGAATTCAACGTCGGTAGCTCAGCGAGAGTCGGCAATCTGGGTATAACTTAAATTTTGCGTGGGTAAAAAGACCTAATTATCTGTATTACAAGATGAATACCGTGGGGAGTGACTACAAATGCATTGTTCTTGATAAGTTCGGAACGTCCATTTACAAGCCGGAACGTCTGGAAAACGATATCTAGCAAAACAAATATAATGAGCAGCTCAGAGAGTCAAGATGTCCACAAGTGACTTACTCAGACAGTTATTATCCTGCGTCAAGTAAATCAGGACAGACTTTCAAAAACATTGCATGGCTTTAAATTACTAAAGAACTATTTCTCACAGACAAACATACGTGGACAATAGTAACGTCAGGACATCCCCAGCCCCAAAGAGTTATGCCGTCTCTTGTGCACATTCATCGCCAGTGTTCTTAAGTCAGATAGTTCATTTTTGCAGTTTCTTGTAACTGAAATCCAACTGTGTCACTATATTTATTAACAAAAATTCCAGAATATAAATACAATATTTTGGAGATGGGGTATACCTGTACACATATATAGCTGCCAGTGACACTGCTCCAACCAAGCCAAGACACCCTATGACTATGCCGACAATGACACCAACTGAAACTGAAACGTAAACAGCATAAAATATAACCAGTTGCGTTTTTACACTGCAATCCATTTCTATATAAACAAAAACTATTGTCATAGTCCAAGATGATGGGACTTGGTCAATATTTCTTTAAGAAATACATCGCAGATATGTTTCTTTGTTTGTGCTGAAGTTTGATCTGTATGTTCTTTTTTTTTCACGTGGGTGGGCAGAGAGGGCTGATACTAATATAATTTTCACGATTATTAAAACCTACTATAACTTTGTAAATAAACTAAGGTTGAGTAGATAACTAAGGTTGTGCCTCGTTTTCTAAAGTATTTTACAGACATCACAAACAAAACATCAGCACAAATTACATATGTTTGATCATCTCCGTGACACACGCTGTCGTCAGAGCTACGAGTGAACAGTCACGTCAGGTTTTAATTGGTGTGCAATTATATATAACAATTAGTTATATCTGTTTCTTTTCACAGCTATAAGGTTTGGAGTGGTCAAGGTTTCCTGCTCAATGCACACTATTCGCTTTCCCACCCCACCCCCCTAGGTCGTTGCAAGCTACGGGCGAAAATGCGCTATGCTCTTTTTAACCGTGACTCTCTGCAATAAGATTTCCCAGTTTGTAATGAATATGTAAAGACCTTGTTACCCAACCGTTACGCGCCGGAGTAAATATTTTTCGGAAAGTTGACTCCGCATGATCTTTCAAGGTGTTAAAATGAGCCAATTATATTTTCTCTTCCAAATAGAGACATGTATCGATCGAAACAAATGTATGCTTTCGTCGGTGTTTAAGGGTCTGTTGTGTTGTTTTTGACGTATTTTCTTGATGCATACTCATGGCAAATAAGGTCATTTGGTCGCAGACAACCAACGGTGAAAAAGGAGCGTAACATATTTCGGCCCATGGCTTGCGACGATGCTGAGCCTAAAGTTTATCTAGATATCAATGTGCCTCCATGAAACATATGCAAACAATATTAATTTATGCCATTCCATGCAAATGGTTCTAACAATTCCGCGTGATCTCCCTTAGGAAAGTAATTTACACATCCCAGAGGTCATGTAACCAGATTATTCTACATAATATGATATAGATATATGTGATTATGCACTAAATTGTAAATTAGGAAGCCTCAGTTTTCGTTTTGCAGATTGATATAAACAAAAAAGAAGAGAAAATATTTATATTTCTAACTCAGATCTGTCAGTGTGTGAAACAAAGTCGTGTTAAACTGTGTTCAATATAACTTATTGTCAGCAACGATACAAATATTTTATCAAATACCACTTTGAGAATGCGAAACTTTTTAAGAGTGATGGACATGTGACTCAACTGTCGGCCAAGAGATCTTAGGAGGTCAGAGACGTAATTACAAACCCACTTCATTAGCCTATCTGGATGCTGAACCGGATAAAGTGAATTATGCCCTCCATTTATGCACCGTGAGCTACTTTGTATTTTAAAAAAATATTTTCACTTTAGCTTCATTTAGATAGAGATAATGGGAAATGAAATGAAAGAAAGAAACAGATTAAAGAATAGAAAGAGAAGCACAATATGAGTATATATACCTAATACATTTTTGCGAAGTTTAAAAACGTTGAAACGACTTTTAATCACTGCGCATCTGCTTTCACCCTCAACTATTTTACATTAAATATTGTTTAAATTATTGCTTAAAATAATACATTTTATTTTATGTTTCATTTTAGGGCACATTTTTACTGATGTCTGGCACCCCTCCCCTTATCCGCGCCATGCAATCTTGTGCATCTTCTGACCAACAGAGTAAACAGTTTCATTACTTCTACCAAACCAGACGCTTGCACAATTCATAAGATATTACAAACAAGACAATCACACGTGGAGTAGACAGCAATAAGAAGGGAGATGTAAAAAGGTACATTTTTAAGCAAGTAAATTTCTGAGCGGTCCAGGCCATGTAGACTTGCACAGACAGAGCAATATCTTTATAACTGAACCCTGTCTTTGAATATGTTTTAAAAAGTTGTTGATAATTAAATGTATTTTAAAAATGTATAAACTTTTCATTTAATTTATCAATAATGACGAGATCTATATTTATGGACAATATATTTCTTGCACTTTTATCTTTTGTCTTTATTAAATTTAAATTTTCTTTAATTTTCTTTTCTATTAAAATATATGAATTCAAATTGCAGAATTAAAGACATTGGTTTTGCTATTGACGACACAAAAGATAATTTGTTGATTTTGCTCTAACAGTTGCCATTAACATTCACCAAATTGTGATCGATACTTCCTAATTAGTATGTGATCATTTCACTTTTCCCTGGCATTGTTTTATTATACAACGTTCCCTTACTTAAAAAATCTAATCATATATGCGTTGAATTTTCATGTGTCCAACCAACTTATATATAATGTTTCGTTTTTATCTATGGGTTAAATCAGGGAATGGAAATCTATTATTCACAAATCACAGTCGGTATGTAACGTGACATGCTTTACCTGATCGTTGGTAATGTAGAGTCATCCCGCACAGAATGAAAGTGAATTGTCTCATATGATTCATTTCTGCAAGGTGGGTGAGAGCTTGGGAACTCAACAATTGTCTGATTATTTGTACTGCAACAAAAGCTGTCCTTCTCCCAATTTGAGTGAAATTTTCCTTCTCAAGATTATTCCTTGCCATAGCTAAAGTGAAGACTAAAATGAATTTAATTATTCCCTATTACCTTAATAAGAACAAAAACCTGTTATTTGGTCAACAAGTTTTCAGAAGACTTTAAGTGAGATCGAAAAACATTCAAAAATTGCATGCAACCAAGTACTTTCAAATTAAGATTTGAAAGATAACCTCAATAGCTACTATTAGACAGTAAAATTCTTTCATTTCAGAGTGGTAAATATTTAGCAAGAACATTATGTAGTCTCCTATACAATCATTAAGAAGTTATTTTACAATATAGTAACAAAAATATTAGAAATATACATTACTTAAACAGCTGCGTGTAATAATTCAAATTTTAAATAGAATTTATTTAATCTACAATTAATACTTGTGTATGCGTTTTTTCTTTTTTCTTTTTTGTTTCCTTCTCCATTTGGAAACAACTTTGCTTGAAATAGTAGTTTTATTCTAGCGACAACAAATATAAATTCAATAATTTAAATTAAAAACAAAATGGTATTCCCCAGCCCCCTGCTAACATTAGCCCCACCATTGTCTATGTGTGTAGTCTGTTTCTTGGCATATAGGCCTGTTTCTTTTTTTTTTTTTTTTTTTTTTTATTGTCCCATGGATTGCCTGCTAGGACAAACATAAATCAGTTTGCACATTAAATTTTGGTCTCAGTCTTGTTTCTTAGTCTCGTTTAACCAGTCTCGTGTGATTCTAATAGTTTTATTCTGAGCGAGTGACCCTCGGATGGCAAGGATCACTCGGAGCCAAGCGAGATATCTGATTGAATGAAACTAGCTTTGTCTACACCTTTAGTGTTATGTTATTTGCTTCTCATACACGGGTCGTCCACTCTGTATCATAGCCGTGTTAGAAAGGCACTAACCTTCATCAAAATCAATTATCTACATGAGCTAACATCTATGTACTCTTTATGACTTGTTTGTTACATAATCGTTGGTAAAAAAAAATTCCTTTGGGAATATAAGAAACGGACTGGTTTTACTGAGTTTTCGACGTTATACTGTTGGTATTTTTTTGTTTATTTTGGTTTGGTGTGGTTTTTTGGTTTTTGGTTTTTGTTTGTTTTATTTTTTTTTATTTTTTTATTATTTTTTTTTTGCTTTTTTTTTTGAAGTTGCTGATATACCGTAGGATAATGCATCGTAAAATATATATTGTTAAACTAACCATTTCCTTTTAACTTCCTGCATGTACAGCTTAAATTTCCTTTCTAAGTGTTTATGGTGTGTTTACAATATTGCAAGCTTTAGTGATATATTGCAGAAAAAATATATCAAGAAAATTAATGATACGTTGAATTCTCTGCTACATTACAGTTTTCGTTTGTAAATTTCGGAAAATCACAAAAGTTGTTCCCACGATAAAAGTACTCACTGTATGTGTCTTTAGCTATTATTTGTAACTTTTCGTCTCGGTTATTATTATTATTATTATTATTATTTACGTGTGGCCTGTTATTAAATTATTATCTTTCCCTCTGTATGCATGCACGAAGAGATGAATAGAAGATGGGATCGATTAATTAAACATGACTCATATTTGCATAGGCACTTTCAAGTGAAATATCCACATATACATACAGACAACAGGGATAAAATTTTCAGTAAGAATATTACATCAAGAGTGTGAAAAGGGAATTTTGTACCCCAGAAATGAAAAGTTTTCGAACTATTTGACCGACGTTTACTCGTCAAGTAAGAAGTTTAGGAAATGGATAGAAATGCTGACACGTTAGAGATCTTTAATTGATTTACAGGACAGAATTAATACTTGCCATGACACCGCATTTCACGCGGAAATCGATTTTCAGGTATCAAACTCCGAAAGACCATGGTAATTTGCAAAACACTCATTCCCAAAGTTATACAAATACTAATGTGCATATTACATAAATAACTGATGTAAACAAATTAAAGTGGTTGCTGTAAGATAGCTAGTTAAGTAAAATGGTACACACCTGGAAAGATTCGCAAACAAATTTATTAAAAAGCCAGAGTTTCCATTGAATTAGAATTTTGACTGATCTTGATGGCAGGATGAGTTATTGGTAATGTATGATTACTCTATGATTACGCTTTTAAATTGATGACAGAGACAATTGATTAGTTGAGAAATTTTACCTGCACTGCTACTTTCATCTTCCGTCATTTGCAGTACTGTATTTTCTGTTCCATGCACATTTGTCCGATTTGTCCTATCTGAAAAGATATCAAATATACATAAAATAGGATGCATTGATTCATCAAGCTTGTACTTTTCACAAACTGTTTCTATCAATTTTACTTTAAAGCTAAAATTATTTATTGATGATTTTGTAATGTGCATGTAATCACATTTCCTTCCCATGTTCAGTTACCTTCCCTTCCCATCTTCAATTATTACTCAGAAGGTATACCTTAAACTGTATGCGTACCTTTTTTAAAAATGGAATGATGATGTGCCTTTTTGCAATTATAATATAAATCTAGGCTATATCTATAACAAATCAGACGAATTTTTATCGGAGGAAAGCATTTCTGTAACTTTGTAAATAAGATACAATATACACAATATACCAATACATAAAGCACTGTAATGCGATTATGTACGAGTGCGGAATATCATATTATAAGCTAGAAAATCAAACAATATTTTCTCTTGTAATTTACCAGCTTTAAGAGCTGCAGAGCTTTTATTGTGCAATTGGAGAATGTAGTTCTCTGTAACAATGAATTGCCTACAGAATCACATTAAAAGTGTTGGCTGAGCCACCATAATCCGCCATTTTTTTATGTATACTGGGGTTGATACCTTGGAAAAGTGCTGGGACCTTCGCATCTCACCTGATCATATATAAATTCCACATTTGAGCACTCGTAAAGAATCAACTCAGCTATGTAATTTTTATGCATTTAATTTTTTTTTGAAAACAAGAAATCGTCTCAGCAACTGTAGAGGTAGACATACATTAGAATGCGAATAGTTATGATTTAGTGTATTGCTGTGTGCCGGGAATATATATATGAGCTGGGTAGTTTTCTTTATTTTGAATAGAAAATGTGACAATGGCTACTTCCTAACAAAATATTCAACACTTATAGGAAACTGTTCATAAGCGAATACTATTTTTTGCCTTGAAAGATATTAAAAATGTGAGGATTGTGTTCGAGAGAAGTAGCCTCAGATACCATTAGGAAGTCCTAGCAAATTTATCTAAAATGCAATTTAAAATGTAAGATTCTCTTTTATTCATGGATATATTTAGTCTTTTTTCTAACAATAACTAATGTAGAAACATGTTGTCTCAACTCTGGTATCCTATATGCTGTATATTTGTTGGATTTATATACGAAACAAATGTGACAGCAGAACTATCTAAGAGAGAATTATTTGCCGATATGACTCTGACGAACGGAAACAACGGTAACGGCTGTCGGGTGTTGTGTTTACCATATAGGGAGTATCCAGAAATAAATATACAATCTATCTAACGTCAGTATTCGCTGGAGATGTTTTATCGCACCTCCGCATGGTGCATTCTAATAGAGATATTTAATTTTGCTTTGCATGTGTACTTCCGTTTGTCCATCTGGAAGCAAAGTAATGGCTATCAATGTAAAAATATGTAATCACAATCTATAGAAGAAATACAGATCTTGTGGCTTAGCAACTTTGCCGAGTTTAAGAACTGTATTGTCTTTCAAAGAAAATTAAGTGCATAAAACATGTAGATTTCATTATTTCAGTGAAAACGAAAACATAACATGAATAAAATATACATTAAAACTTATATGTTCTGGATCTATTTATATTATTGTTCACACTAAGAAATAATTTCTGCAAATGTAGAGAATAACATTAGACGTGGTATTATTGAAGGAATGACTATGCATGGGAGGACTGGATATGCGATGATACAGTGTTCTTTATTTTGATCATGTTTGAGGAGTCCTATGTAGATTTAATTATAAATGATTAATGCTCAAACATGGAAAGTTTAATTGTACATTAAATATAAGCCGCTCTGAAGCAAATGTTGCAGCGAATGTTAGGGTAAAAATGGTTAATTATAACAACATAAATACCAAATTCTAGTGGGGGGATGCATTCCCTTCCTCATAACCGGATAGTTCACCACCGCACTTATTTTTGTCGCGTTGTTATGCGTTGGGAGGTTACCAGCCATTATAAAACATAATGGACAGCTATATATAAATGTCCATCAGAAATTATGTACTTTCGAGCTCGAATGTATTGCTTGGGCGTCCAATGTTTAGAATATCACCTACTACACCATATATGATCCACCTTTTAGTGAATATGGCTAGTGTAAGCGCCAAAATATTGGTGGACCTTTCGCATGACAATACGTTTTGAACTTGCCAAAGTAATAAGGTCGAAAGATCATTGGCCTTTAATTTTCACTTTCCCTCGTATTGTAAGATAGGAAGAAAAGAATCTCGAGAGAAGAAGTAGTAGAAGGAGAAGAAATGGAAAAGGACGAGGATGATGGGATGGGGAGACAAATAGTTTTGATGATGATGTATAATATGTATGTCACATATGCCAAAATATACAAATGAATAAATGAATCAGTTTAAGCTAGATGTAAATTAAATTTACGACTAAATTAAATAAAATAGTTGTTACTTAGTCTAAATGAATAGGATAAGAATTGATGCTTTACTTTGAGACGCGCATTGTCATGATGAATTCCGTGTTAAACGTACATTCGCTGCTGTAGAAATGAACATTTCGTAAACGTTCATTTCGTCGATGGAATGTGTTAATATTAACATTTATTCGCGCAATAACACCTATTAAAAAAAAAACAACAACAAACATAACATGTAGTGGCATACTCGTGGTTTCCGTAGTAGTAGCTGTAGTTGTATTAGTAGTAGCAGCAGTGGTCCTAATAGAGGTATAACTAGCATCATATTTGGGTATGATGCTAGTGGCATACACGCTAGTAGTAGTAGTAGTAGTCTCTGAAAATTAAGCATAGTTTCACTGATAAGGAATATTTAAATGAAGCTACTAGGTTATAATGTAAATGAAAGATTCACTTTCCATACACTTTACCTTAATCCACTTAGCAGTGAGTAAACTAACATGAAGGAAAAACACTAATATATGAAGATCTCTAGTTCCAACTATCTTATTACAGATGAATAATATAAATTACGATATCTTTGTTGTGTCATGCATAGACATACACAAACTAATTACAACACAACGTATTTCGGTCGGATGTACCTCTTAGTTAAATCAGCGATTTTGCCTAGAATCAATACATATCATCACATCAGCTCTGTCTTGATCATTATAGGTCCATTATAAGCCGACACTAACTCACAAACATTTTAATTTTGCTGAAAAAAATGACCAAATTATACGTTAAACATCGCTGGTTGATTCGCCGATTAAATTTTAAAGTTCCGAAAACAAAGGCAGATTTTTGGAAAATGAGAAAGATGCAAAATTTAAAAGACCAAATAATTCCTAGAATATAGTGTTCAGCATTTGGAAGCAAAAACATAAATAAATATTTTGCTTGCAAATATCTTGCATTACGTTACCTGTACACCATCCTTGCTTCAGTGATATACTTCTGATGGCATATCGCTCTGAGCAACCATGGGAATGCATAACACTGATACCTATCATTGAATTCTTCCTTAAATTGATATTGATGTGCGTTGTCGTCCAAACCGTTATTTGTTTCTCCATTGTGTTGTCCCAAATTGGATTCCATTTTACTCCAGTTTGAGACCCAACTTCAATGTACTTTATGTCGTTATATTCTATGAAATGCAGAAGCGAAAGACACTTTTCTCCAGGAAATATTTCTGACCGAGAAGTCAATGTTGATTCATTCCTCGAATTACATTCAGGGTATGCATAGTTTGAACCTGAAGAAACAAATGTTTTCATTTTAAGCAGCTTGAAAATTGATTTATGTATCTCAACAACAACAAAAAGAAAATCTTTCGTATACAACTTCATGTGCCTGTATACTATATGGAGTCAGTACCTTCTACTGTGTGAGTCAAAAGAATTACGTTGGAGCATAAAATACAATTCTCCATTATATGGGGCTACGATTCCATTTCAACCTAAGCATTAGCTAGTATTAAAGGACAAATCCAAACAACAATGACACACCTAAAAACTTTGAGAATGTATTTGTATTTGTCAAATAAGATTGAATTAATATGCCATCCCCATCCACTACATTTATCTCAATAAACAGCATAACAGTGTAAATCTGTTTACATTGAACAGATAGAAGTTAAAGGTTTTCGTGATTTTAGGGTTAGATAAATTATGACATGTTATTCGTGCAACTAATTTTGTAATTGTGATGTTGCAGGAGTATTTTCTTTCGCTCTAAATATTTGCGAGAACACTGAAACACAAATACAACTTCTGTTAATTCAACACATGCATTACAAAATAAAGAGGAACAAATACTTAAACTATAACAAACTTATAGAAAATCTGATGAACAAAATACAAGGCGACTGCACGCCACTTAGCGACTGAATTCAAACAATGAACGTCTAGTTACTTCATTATATCCAGCATGCATTTCCGTTCTTGATGACGTGACGAAGACTCTGTTTGCAATCTTCGGACGTATTAACGCTGTTAACATATGGTGATTGTGGCTGTGGCTGTGCTAACAGAGATTCAGTAGTTGCAGTAGTAGAATTAGTAATGTTGAGTGTAAAAGTATCACTTGCTCTATTAATAGTAGCATCACAATATTAGTGATGATTGTGTTGCGCTGGGCTAATTATAATAATAATTGTTGTTGTTGTTGTTGTTGTTGTTGTTGTAGATGTGATGGTATAATAATAAGGATTTCAAGAGGAATACCAATGCTTTGCCGTGCTCTGGTTCCGACCAAAATGGAAACCTGAGAAAGCACGAAGCTTCAATGCCTTATCCACAAGTTGCATTGTTAACTCTGCACGTATTGAGAAGGAAGATTCCCATTTAACAACATTTCCTACAATAACAGATATGACTTAAAAGAGTGCAAAGAAAATAAAAAGGGCTCATTAAAGAAACAAAGACAGAGTATTTCAGTTTTTCTGCCTCGGGAGAGAAATGACAAGTATGAGATATAAATTTAATAAAAATTGCGTGGCCAAGAAAGAATTCCAATGGGAAATACAAATCAAACGAGGATGATATAATACATACATGTTTCAGCTTAATTAATGAAAAAATGTACCATTTGAGGCTATCTTCCAGCCGGAACTTCCATCCCAGTTGCAAAACCCGTCAAGAAAATTGCAGTCTGAGAGAAATCAAAATCATTAGTATTGCTGACAAGATGTAAAGTTATGGAGTTTTATGCATTTAAATCTTTTGTTCACGTAAAAGCTGGCATAATATCTAACTGTTAGCTAATGGGTCAATGCATCGATAGAGCAAAAAACTATCCATTTCGATAAACAGATATGTATATATATATATATATATATATATATATATATATATATATATATATATATATATGCTAATTATACGATGATTGTATCCTTACTTGCTTCTTCAAGTTGATCAACTGGACAAAAATAAAGAGTAATATGTCACAAAACTGGACTGCCATTAAAAGTTTTGCAACCAAAACAGAATTTGACATTTCTGGGAATACCTTACACCTACCTTAAAACTGTTGATGTTTGTAAGTTTTAGCGAGATATATTAGGGATATTAAATTAGATTTGGAATTTGGAAGAAAATGTTTGCCGAATGCATTGACATGCACATAAAGATTAATGAAACTTTCGATTTTCCACTTGCATCTATTTCATTATTCTTTGTTTTGCATCACTCACAATATATCAAATAGTTTAGTGCAACCACCACCGGTATTTCATCCAGAAAGAATTATACGAAACATTAATTACATAGATAAGACCCTTTTTTACATATATTGTGCATAAAGTGGATAAAGATAAATAAAATCGACGTAAAAATTGTTGCATGTAGGCATGTTTTTAACTCAATTTAATCATCACCATCATTCTCGACATCATCATCATCGTTGTTACCATTATTATCTTCATCACAATCCACAGGAGAAAGATTGATAATGATTACTAGTCACTTTCTTCAGCTACTGTAGATAATGTTACAACAAGAACTTCACCCTCTAAAAACATAAAGTAGGTTAAGAGGTATGAAGTGACTGGTAAGCATTGTCCATCATACCATTCTATATGCATGAAGGGAGTGGCTGGTAAGCATTGTCCATCATACCATTCTATATGCATGAAGGGAGTGGCTGGTAAGCATTGTCCATCATACCATTCTATATGCATGAAGGGAGTGGCTGGTAAGCATTGTCCATCATACCATTCTATATGCATGAAGGGAGTGGCTGGTAAGCATTGTCCATCATACCATTCTATATGCATGAAGGGAGTGGCTGGTAAGCATTGTCCATCATACCATTCTATATGCATGAAGGGAGTGGCTGGTAAGCATTGTCCATCATACCATTCTATATGCATGAAGGGAGTGGCTGGTAAGCATTGTCCATCTTACTTCTGTTTCTGCTACTATGGTTATTATTTAATCTAGTGCTGCAAATAAATATAAACCAGAATGAACACCAGAAAATATAAGAGACGGGACAAACGTGAAACAAGTTATTAAAGATGTCAGATATACGCATACAAACATAAAATTGTTCAAGGATATATGCGCTGACGTTTTATTACATATCGGAAGTCATTGATGGTGAAAGAGTTAACTTAAGTGTAGTAGGACAATACAATATATATCGTTTGATAAAATTGCAAAACTGAATATACACCAAGAGGCTGTGTAGAAGAGAACTCATTTAACATACAACAAAAATTGATAATAACAAGAATGAAAATATGTAGGGTCGAGATAAAGACGCTAAGTAGAAATCATCAAATCAAATCAAAAAGATACATAAGCAAGAGATTTAACAAAAAGGGGTTATAGTTTATGATTTAGTTGAAGCATGGCAATTTGTGCCTACTAAGTAATGGACTTCAGAACAAGCAGTACACCTTATCCTTGTCCTGTAACTCAACGCAACGCTATAGTTAATTGATACACCGAACACATATTTGAAGAGATGAAAATATACTACAGACAACACAAGAAGGAAATATAAAGGAATGAATAAACGTAAAACAAATTATCAAATATGTCAGCAGTGCGCATGTAAACATATAATCTATCATGAATATTCGATAGCGTTTATTATATATTGGCAGACACTGATGATACATTGATGATAGGGAGTTAAATTACGTGAGTAGGACGATACAATATATATATATATCATTTGATAATAATTGCAAAACTGAAAACAAACCAAAAGGCCGTGTAGCAGATAATTAATATATCATAACGAAGAAAAGTGATAACCACACTAATGAAGATATGTAGAGCAGCGATAAAGAAACTAAGTAGAAATCATCGAATTGAAATAAAGAAACAAATAAGCAAGAGAATTGTCTAAAAAGGGTTAGAGCTTATGAATCAGTTACAGCATGACAATTTGTGACAACTGACTAATGGACATCAGAACAAGAAGTACACTATAACTAGTTTATTGCTACAGTTAATTGGGACACAGTCAAAACATTTAAATACATGAAAATATATTACAGAGGATATTACTATTTCTCATACAAGACATGAAACAGTTACGATTACTGCACCTAAAGAATTGACAATGATGATTATGTTAATAGAAGCAGAGCATGGTGTGATATGAAATTCGGGCAGTGCGGATGGCAATAACCTAATGTTACTTTCAGTTAACTTAAGTCTACCAGATTTAGTACATTAATATACGTTCACTTTTAGACACGAATATTGTTGCCATCTGCAATATTCTTAATTCAACCAACAACAACATGCAAAACAGAAAATGTTGCGAAGAACTATTTGGATAAAACAAAATATACCAATTGTGACAGATTCGCAATCCCAACTATACACACATTAAAAGATAAAGATTATGAAACAAGCAAACAATTATTTATATTAATGTTGACGGTTGCAGGAGAAGGTTTAATTTAATGCATCTAGTAAGCTATTAGCTTTGATCGTTTTTAATGCCGTATTTATATATCTGATCTAAACTGTAAATAGTTAACCAACTAATGCTAGAATAAACAAAACAACATGTCCAGCGGTTTTAAATATTCAGCCTGTTATATAGCCAGTGACAACAGGCAATGATGCTACTGACCTTATTGGATAGCTAGACTAAATAGTTGGCACTATATTTAATACCTCTTTGACCTTGTCAAAGAATGATTCTATTATACTTTTCTACCACCACATGTGTTGTGGATAAACTAAGGGACACTGCTTTCATACATATAGCAGCAATTGTGGCAATTGTCACACCTTCTGTTTGTTTTAACCTTTCCCCATATATTATATTTTCTCTAACTTGTGAACTTATGTTATCAATGTTTCCTCTGATATTACCGTCAAAAACTGCAAAATGCCAACAATGTTTCCACTTTTGATTTCAATATGTTTCCACAGTTCTTTCCTCTTAAATGTTTTGGTTTCATCTGTTTCTTTTATGATGCCTCTCCTTATGTCCTTTATCACTTTATCATACATTTAAACATCGGATTTTTACATATTGTGTTTTCGAGTTGACGCGTGTTACAGCATCTACATATCTTCATAATTATTTGTCCAACTGAGTATAAATTATGATTTCAACTGTTCTTCGGGTATCCGTTCTTTGTATTAATCTATGAAAGTCTCTGCGCCCCTTACTTACTAGTAAAATGGTTAATTTGTGACGATTGTTTCCACTGGTATCTTCTCAGAAACTGTCTTTTTAAGTTGTTTTTACAATAGTGTTTTCCGTCGCTTATTTAGTTGTTTTTTATATTTATTTATCGTTAAATCTGTCTAATCTATCCGGAAATTCATATGTTGTATTATGTGTATTAACCATCGCACCATCATCATATGCTGGCTTAAATATTGAATGTTTTGTCTCACAAACATTGTGAAACCTTCTTTAGTTAATTAATGTACAATACTACTACCTCCGGGTTAAGGTTGTATTGAGTTACTTGATACCAAAAAATGTATTCCCTTCTCTAATAGTAATACGTACATTTGTTGGTCCAGTTCATTCATACTTTGTAGGTTAGAATATTACAACTGTTTGGATGCAATGTAACCTTTTAAATCTATACCTTTAAATACAGTTTTAGCATATTTGTTGATGAATTATCTAGTCATACTATGATTGTTATAAGCGTTATATTTTATATTAGTTCATGAGAATTTAAATCTGTAAGCATAGATTGTTAAGGAGTTCAAATCCATTCTCAAATGGATAAATCATGTATGATATAATTTTATGTTGGATGCTCGTAATAGTATTTGTCATAGCTAGGATTATCAAATGTGTGATCAAGATCTTTTCCACAGCTTGTTACCACTTTTGCGTAATTCAAGGGGATCAAAAACCTTACACAATAATTGGTATTCACAGAAGATAGAAAAGGAGTAACATTATTTCCCATGATACTACATAATACAAACATGAATTATAAATAAAAATAACAAATGGTATAGATAGAGAGATAACTTGTAGACAAGTAAGTGACAAGGAGTTGCAACGTATGACGGAAAACAAATCAAAAATACCTATGCGATCTTTGTCAATGCGAGACCAGCAAAAATATCAAATATCAGATGTTGCTATCCTAGCAGCAATCGCTCTGGCGAGTAAATTCTACCAATTGATGATTCGATTCGACTGCAGAGTCAAATTCGACTGCAGAGTCAAATTGCATTAAATCTGATACTGGGTTTTATCATTAACGTTGGGATTACAACTAATGCATACATTGCAAAAAGGTCAACAAGGATAATACAAATATGGAACATAACGGCAAATAAGGTATACTAGCTGCTTGGTTATCGATGCGCATTTTTCTTTGACCACGGTCATTAAACGGTCTGAAACATGTGATGTCCAATCTCCACAATGATAATGTTGTTCGTTTGAAAAGTTCGACAATTTGCCATGTGTTTTCTCAGTGGCATTTGATCATTTGTAAACCAGTTATTACTGACTTTCATGTATAGTTCTACTGCCGCTACTTTCACCAGAAATTTAAGGTGAGTTTAAGTCGATGTAAATGTTAGTTGGAATGTTAATTTGCAAGTATGCCTGAAATTATGTTAACGTTCGCCTGATACTTTGATTTAAATAAATGTAAGATGGAGGTGACACAAACTTGGAGAAATATGTATGGTTGACAAATCCACGTAGAAGGTAACTTCACAGAAGAAAAATGATAAGCATATAGTTAACCTTAGTAAACAAGTTTGGAAACGTTCACGGCAATTTGCAAGGATCAAATCAAAGAGACTAAAACTTGAGTAAGATAAAAATATAGTATCACAAGATGATACACATTCGCGTACTTCATACAACATGTATTATTGTATGGGTGTGTATTGTTATCTTAGGTTTCGTATTGATGTATATAAACAATACCGTTTGTTACAAACCTGTAATGCCTGGAAAGACCCCCAGAGAACAACCAGTTTGACTACCTACTGAATCAAAACTTTGACAACTCGAATTCCAGAACGTTTTTGAGCAAAGCTAAATTTCAAAGTAATTAATGACAAATAAGACAAACAACATAATTAACACTAGTGTTCATGCAACAATGAACCGCCCTTGCAGTCAGTTACAACATATTTTGGAAGAAGATATTTTAGATATCAATAGATCCACAAACAAACATGGTGTTTGATGAAGTCATAAAGCTCAAAATTCAAAATTCATTCATCTAGTTTAAAATTGATTACTTGATAGCACACGGGATTCTAACAAAATAAAAAATAAAAATAACTGAGTAATTCAATATCGCAAAAACGTTTACCTAAGGATAATTGCAGTTCAATGTTTTGAAAGCAAACTTAAGAAAGCTGTGATCAAGCGTACCATGTATTAAAACCGGTGGAGCCAAATCATAAACATATAGAGGCAAAAAAGCCTGACAAATTTATTTCAAATCATAAACAAAACTGTTTGTTTCGTACAAATAAATTAGAGAGAAAACACCAAGTGCACCATCTTTATATCCAACACTGCTTTTAGCAACGCCTGCGTAAGATATATATTTTGTGCCTGCTATCAAGGTAAATATTCAGAACAACTGAATCAAATCTGTACTATTTGAAAGATGTTAGTTCAAGTAAATAGATGAATTTCATTCTGACGTTTTGGAATATAAGTATATGTTGGTGAGTGTGACATATGTGACACGAATGCTGCAGCTGGTTAAGAAGGCAAAAGCGTGTGTGATATGCAGTTTTAAAATAATTACAAAACCTGAAGAAAAATAAAAGGTAACACAAAAAAGCAGTAAAAAAGATGGATCCATCTGAGAAAATGTATTTAGACGTCTGTTCTCCAAACAATACCCAGTTGAAACAATAAAGTATAACACAACGACAAGGCATAAGATAACGTCGTGTACATTTCTAAAACATTACAAGAAACCTATCAATTAAGTATTACAAACTGGTATACAAAATATTGAACACTTTCAAGGGCAATGAAATAAACAGAAAGAATGTTTGTATGTTTGTAGGGGTATTTAGATTAGTTGATAACTTTGTGCAAATCAAATACTCTGATCAGACTATACATTATCCCTTCGTTTTGGAAAAGGTATTTTCTGTGTATGATTTCGGCACATCTTTAAAACCTTCAAACACAAAGAGCCATCATAAATTAAACCAAATCCAATCAATGTGGGATGAATTTCAGCATTACCTCCAGGCGGAAGACAAGATAAATTATGATACCTCCTTTACGTCGGCTAGAGAAACTCCGACTGTTTATCATACCAACATACAGCTTTTATGTGACATTTAAATTATTTTTTTTAAAAGAACCTCATAATATCATTGTGGAAAGAGGAACAAATGGTCTTGATAAAAAGAGAATATAATAGCTTCTTTAACTGTCATCATCTGTCCAAGATTCTCAGATTTCTTTTCTACTTTATCTAAGTTTTCTTCCATACACTATTTGTGTAGTTTTGTTTCACGTTGCTTATCACATGATATATATATATATATATATATATATATATATATATATATATATATATATATATATATATATATATATCGTTCTACCACACTTATATTTCAATATTTCATTACATTGACTTGCAATTTATAATAATACATAAAAGAATTCACGCTCGTTTGTATGTTTGTAAATGCACTACAAACATGTTTGATACCTTATTTCACGGTGTTCAATCTAAGTAAAAGAAATAGTTGTAAGATGGATGATGATTACCAGTCACTTCTTGTTGACACACCTATAGCTTTATAATGGGCTAATCCCTTGTTCTTAAGGCGTCCACGGTAGCTTAATTAATTGGCTGGCAATCATCATCCACCTCATTATCAGCAGCATCGTCATCACAATTTCTCATAGGGATAATTGAACATGAGACAGAAGTTATGGCTAAATCATCCAGTCCAATTTCGCTGTATTGCAGTCTATATTCTCTTAGAATGCGAATGGTTACCATCGTTTGGCTTGGAACCTCGACGTTAATGGTTGCGGGAAGCCAAGCGTTGCTTTGTTGACCCGACTTTTTCCACACCAGAAAATATGGATTATTTGCAGTATACACTATGACACTAATTGCCGAGGTATATCCGCTCATTTGATACCAGAATGTTAGGCATATAAACTCGTAAAGGAAGACATTTATATTCTCTAAGGTGGCAGTTGGATATATCGACTCTTGATATAAATAATGAACTCCCACTGAAATATTAAAATGGAATGTATGCCATTAATGATAATTTAAATAATGTTATACTTTTGAATTTAATAATAATTGTAAGTTAGACAACAATTTGATGTAACTATAATGAAGGTGTCTAATACCTTAGGTAGAAGTTTGTACGTTACTAGTTAGCAAATCTAATACATAAATTGTGTTTGTACATGGACAAAGTCTTGCATACTTTTAGTAACTAAGCATCGTACGTCTTGTTACCCATTTTCGATGTAAACCCAATCATGTGCAAAATACAAATATAGCAAATGCGGATAATCTATCCTCTAATCAAAGTTTAAATACTATGTGACACCTGTCAACCATCCGTCCATCGATCCATGATAGTTAGTTGCCCATCAATAAAGTTCCCTTGTTTATCTTTGGGTATTTATTTTGCTCATGCATATATATATTATTTGTATCGGCAAATTGATTCCTGTCCAGATAAACATCATAATATATCAAATTCTTTCCAAAACTTGTTTTCAAGAAGTATCATTTATTTGAACAGCTAAAAAATGCATGGTACATGACGTGGTATTTTATTCTGGTAGTAGCGGCTCATTATAATTTATTCAAATAATATGTATCTATGCATATATGCATTCATGGAGGTGCGCATAATCTTTCTGTATGCATGTACAAGCTTTAAGACTTATCGGCAATATCCTGGCTATATAGTGCTAAATAAAAGCTACGGTAGCAAAACTGATAAACTTGAAAAACAATCCACAGGAAAGCAAACCCATATATATATATATATATATATATATATATATATATATATATATATATATATATATATATATATATATATATATATATATATGTATGTATATATATATATATCTTAGTACAACGCAAAGATAAATACACCAAGGATAAAACACTTCAAACACAATACAAGGTCAAACATTGTCTATTTAAATTGCATATTTTTTAAAGGGGCTTGAACTCAATAGGAACATCAGCACTGGACGCAACCCACAGTTAGACAGGTTGCCTTAATTGGACGCCCCTTATAGCACACATGAGGAGGCTGCGCTTCTGTTATACATCTTTGAGCATTAATTCCAGAACTCAGGGTTGTACTACAATGACCACGTTGTTATAGCAGTTGTTGCTGTTGTTGTTGTTGTTGTTATTATTATTATTATTATTATTATTAATATTATTATCCTTGTTGTCGTTTTGTGTTTTTGTCGTTCTTCTTAATTTTAGGTTCCTTCAAGACATTTTGTTTCTTCTTTTTTGTTGGAAACATCTCTATCTCTTGATCTGTATTATTAGAAAACGTGTGTATGCCTATTATGTAAAAGAAACAACCGATTTGATTCTTTAAAAAAGATGCCACAAAATCCAGAGGAAAACTTCCTATATGCGGGAAAACCAAAATGTGTGTTACATGAATATAGTAGAATACGTCCAAATAGCTTATATACATGGATTCTGAGTATACTTACCTTTATTGATGGTATGATCAGGCCATGGATAAGTAAACCCGTTGTAAGCAATCCTCTGAAAGCTACTTATCATCAAACCACATATATCATCTTCAAAGTTACATTCCACTACAATGGAAAACAATGTCAATACATTCGAGGCATTTTAAAACGAGAACCCTTTTCTAACAGTATGGTTGCATCGTGCTTCTGAAATTGTCAATACCAGTTTAATTTAAAGCGATTTAAATTTATTGACATGTATCTATATGGAAATGTCAATAACATTAAGGCTATTTTCAAAAATATATCGGAGTGCTTAGTGACACACATATATTTATTTAATTAATCTGAGCTATGAATAAATTATATGTCCTTCATGAAACTCATTCCGTATAATTTTTTATAAATGTTTTTGAGCGATAACTTTTACTTTGTAATCTGATATAGAACAGATGACAGGTGTATTTATATAAGTATTGCAAATCGCAATCAAAGTTAGTCATCTCTAAATACGTCTGACTCATAAATTTTTTAAAATAATAAGTATATACAAAAGAAGCTTACATTTGCATGGTCCATTTAAGAGCTGAATGTTGCCTATGTACATGTCATCTCCATGTGTTACTGATGCCGAGAAACGAATCTTGAAATCCACAGAACTCTGAATATTCCTCACATTTAGAAAAAACGTTTGCCATACATAATCATAATTGCTCTCTTGAATGTTTACTAGTTGATGTTCTGAGCCATTAATGACCAATGATACATTGAGGGTTCCGCTGTATCCATACCATTTGTAATAGCGCTTAGTCCTGAAGGCAAATGTTAAACACTGTGCACCTGTATCTTGCAATTGGACACTTTCAAGACGTGCTCTATGTATCTGTCCATCAGTTGGCAACAAACGCAAGTAGAAATTGTGGCCTGAAATTTATATTTTGGCAGAGAAATAGTGTACATAAAAAAACATTTCCATACAATAGTTTCCAATTGTTTTGAGAAAGGAAAGACTTGAGAGGGGTTTAACGTGGGAACTCAGTGATCACCCTCAAACTATAGTTCTTTGATATCAGGCGCGGATGTCACAATAGTCTCTGTTTAAGTACATACATCTACCAAGGGGTTTCTCTGTATTACTTTAATCGGATTCCTATCTCAAATGCCACGACTAAAATATTTGCTGGAAGACTTGTTAAATGTTGAAATGTTTTGAAGTAATAGAGCAGGGTGGACAATTCGTATAAATAGAGGGAGATTACTCAAATGAGTGAATAAAATATTAGAATAAACACTACAGACAGTCCTAGACATGTAAAGCTAAATGTGCGATCCATTGTTATGAGCATACAATGATACACTGATTGAAACACACAGGGTAAACATTGTTTGTAAATTCGACACTCAGATCGTCCTTAGGAGCCGTGCAATGCACATTCTGTAAAAGACAACTTTCTACCATGAAGAATGGTAGAAGAGATAAGTGAGCGACTCTCACATAGGTCTTAAAGGGCAGGAAAGCTATACAAATACACTGACCTGTTAAGGAAATTTAGTTAACAGGAACGAGGGTCATAATAAGCGTCGTCAGTGAAATTTAAGTAATTTCCCTCGATCTCAAATAAGTACAGTACACAAGATCATAGCAACTGCTGAGTTTTACCGACTTTGAAATTCATCACCCTACAGGAAGGCAAATGTTAGCAAGAAATGTCTTAAAAGGAACTAAATCTGTTGTAGGAATTTGCAGCGATATCCACATGCACTGAATTGTTTATACTGCTACTACTGCTTCAGTATGTTAATACTTGAATAACGGGATGAGTGCTAACTGTATTTGAAAAGAAATTAAGAAGGAAAAATATGACTGAACTACTCTGGACTACGTTTATAAATAGTGTCTTTGGCATAAATAATACTAGGCCACTTTGTCACAGATGCATTTGACCAGCCCCCCCCCCCCCCCCACGCTCCCGCCCATCCACGAGAAAGGAACTGGACAACCGTTTTTCGGCGATTTTAAGTAGTTTACCAAAATAAGGCTTATCGTTTTCAAGAGCATGTGTCTGCTAGAAAACATATTGATTTGACAAGAACAACTTACGATCACGGAAACAACAAAATAGGAGACTTTTAACTATATCCATTGTTGGTGAAATTGGGATGGTTTGCTTCTTGAAAAATCTCTATATTTTGTATAGCAGTTTTGACTGCTTTGATAAAATGAGCAAATAACAAACCCGTAATTGCTGCAATTAATAATTGAATATAGGCCGCTAAAACAGAAACAGTGGACTTATATGCTTGTAAACGCCACCCACCGAAAGAATCTATCATTATGTCTAAAGGTAATGCAGTTTTTAACGTACAATAATATTTCTGCTGCTACGAATACCAATTGACACTGCTATTACAACGCCGACACCGCCGACGTTATTCACTACCATTATTTATTTGACTTATTTTATTACTACTACGGCCGCTACTATTACAACTACTACTACTACTACTACTACTATAACCACCACGATCCCCATAACTGCCACTGACTGTTTGAATTAGCGAAGTAAGAAGGAAGAAAGGAGGGAAGAAAGGAAGGAAGAAAGAAACATATATGAGTACGCAAGTATTGCTTCAGCGAATAAGTAAGTAAGTAATATGTGTCCTTAAATAAATCTATTGATTATCAAACTATTGCATCAATTTACCATCTTCAGTGACCTGACTCCACCAACCGTATGGATAGCGCATTGGTTGTGTCCATCCACAGAGATCGTAATTGAAAGTGCAATTATCTGAAATGAGACAATTTTGTTCCGTTCGACATAGGTCTTTGAAAACGTTTCAGTTTATTAAGAATATTATTTATTTGCATTTATATAAAATTCTTTCAATTTGAGTCACCCTCTCAGATCATTCCATGAACACCGTCTATGACGGTAAATACGGTATCTGACAAGAACTAAGGCAACATAATATGGCGACCACATTTTCAGTACAATAGACAGGATATACTTTTAGTTGGTTTCATGAACTCAGGAAACGTTATTCCTCACTCGTAATATAATTTGCAAATTTTTTTCTAACGTATATCGCCGTGGTTTCTTTTAGAATATTTTCTAACACTTCGGCTCAGTGTGAAATGGACTTAAACATAGTGTGCATTCCCATTCGCCCTGCTAAAATACAATGTTAATAACAACTATCAAGGATGGCGATCTTCATATTAACTCCAGACGAGTCTTGTTTTGTGTCAAAAATCAAGGATCGTACTATTAGCCCATTTTACTACAGCGAACGTGTATTAGCTAAACAGCTGTAAAAAAATGTTTGTGATGGGCTACAACTGCTTGGAGCCTTCGTACTTCTATTCAGTTTAGTATCAATAGCATAGATTAAGCTATTTGTTACAAGAATTGTATTACAAAAATATATTCCAACAAAGTTAAAACGTGTATATTTTGATGTGCAAGATTGTACGATATGCATAGACGCTTTTACGATTGAACATTGCGAACTTAATATGGTTTCAGGTAATCAGAAAGGACGACAGTTCGCTGACAGTTGGCATCAACTTGGTGTAAACAGTAAACATGTGATTCGGTGGACTGAGAGAAGGCCGAAACAAAACTCTCCACAGTATGACCACGTTAAAACCCAAAGTGTTGCTTGTAGGCCATATCTTTCCGTTCCTTTGTTGAGACACTTCCATCTTCACTTTTCAAAATTTAGGTCTGCCTTCAAATTATAGCAATGCGAAGCTCCCATTTTATCTACGGGGTGGATGTAAAATTGACAGATATCCCTCTTTGTACTTTGATTTTATAGGTGCGAACTCTATTATTCGCACTCTACTCTGAATTAATTTTACAAATTGGTGATACTGAGTGTTGAAATTGAGCATTACAACCAATCAATTTAGCCAGTCATATTATGACTATTTCCTTTAAGACAGCTACATAGCTAAAATGGTTCTAAATTTATTTTTAAAACTTCAACTTGTCCTAAACAACCACTTTTGGTAAGAACGACAAGTGATAGGTGGTCGCTTAAAAGCGGTTCAAATATTCAATTCTTTGGTTTTACTGAACGTTAAAGAAGGAAACTGACTCTTTTATAAAGGCCATTGTTTAAAACAGGTTTTTTCTTTAGGTAGATTCAACTGTGTAGAATTGTGTCACAAGTTTATACTTTCTAATGATTGCATGCTATTCTCGATTCTATTTTTGCAGAAAAAGATAATGGAGAGCGGAAAAATAAAGAGGTCGCACAAAAACAAGAAAGGAGGGAAACGCACACGCCAGAAAGTAGACTCAGCTGTTTACCCTCCTGCCAATAAATTGAGCCGCTCAGGAAGGATCTGACAGCATCAATGTCTCGGTCTGTGATGTCCAATCTCTGACAATCTGCAGTATTGCCTTCTACTGCTACTACTCAGCAAGATACAAACATCATGCATACGGAGTCAAGTAGATTAAAGCCCCGCGTCCCACAAAAGGGCAATATATATGCATTGCCAGGTATATCCACATCAGCTGTACATGGAAATATTGCTTCATCAGACAGACAATTAATAAGAAAAAATGTTTTACAAGTACATTAAGTCTACTGCCATGTCATTCTGTTGTATCGACGGGGTCAAGGCCACTATTAGCAGAGACGGACCAAAAACATAAAAAGTTGAAATCTTCAAACTCTCTACTTGACAAGGTTCTCCTGAAAATCTGGGTGAGGGAGTATGTATGCCAGTCCACATTTCTAGAGAGCGGTGAGGTAAATATTACTATTAATATGCAGACTGGTGTTGTTAGCTTCATTGCTGTCTCAAAGAAAAACAAATATGACGCTTAAACATTGCACTGATGCATTCAGCATACTTATCGCTGTCTGCCACCCAATGAAAACGAAAGCTGATAATTATGACACACTTCCGTCGTTTATAAACAGCATCAAACATCCAACGGAGATACATGAAAATGAACTGTATCTAGCAGCACTATCCCAAAAGCAGTGTTTTTTGTTCTTGTATGGATTTCGATTGAAAGCCAAGCACTCCACGCTGGTATCCACTGACTGCTAACAGTACTAATTTCTCCACTTATGCCGAGACTTGGGGGGTCCACCTTCACTTCAAATGCTGGTCGTGAATGACAGGATCTCCAAAGGTAGGTAGGACGAATGTGAATCTAGCTGCCACCATTACAGTAAATAAGTTGCCTTTTCTATAAATAGTCTGCACATTGAATATATATTAGAAGGTTAACGATCGAATAAAAGGTTTTTCTTGCTTGAGGAGTTTACTGACGTTTTTAAGTTAGATTTTAAAGGTGAAAGAAATCCGCAAAGTACCCCAATCTTTAATCACCTAAATAGCATACTGAGGTTACCAAATCAACATTAACTAAATAAGTAGAAGCTGTGGGGATTGCAGGATCTTTTGATCAGAACACTTTTTAGAATCCGAAAATGCCACCGCTTGTCTTTTGTCCCATACAAAAACCAAGTTGATAAAGGTTATCTATAATTTATCTTACCCCATGTGCTCATCTGATTCAATGTAGATACACCAAAAGACATGTCGTCCCCCCCCACACACACACACGCACATATTGATGATATAATTCATAATACTACACTGTTTAAATAATTTACGTTTCGGCTGGTATAGGGTTTATCGAAATTTAACATTCCTCTTTGGACGGTATGGTGTCTATGGGAATTTAGAATTACGTTTGATTTGTATGAGATTTAAGGGAATTAAATATTACATTTGGGAAGGTATGGCACCCTATCGGAATTTAACATTACTTTTGGGTCGATACAGCACCCTATGTGAGTTGAACATTACGTTTAGGTCGGTATAGCACCCTATAGAGCTTTAGGATTATGGGTCACTATTGCATCCAAATGGAACATGAAAACACTGTACAAATACGCTTTGTTGAAGGGAACATACTGTGGACGAGCAATTCTAGATGTACATGATACGTGTTTCCTCGAATAGATTGAGGTAATTTCGTCGTGAAGCACCATACTTTGTTGGTAGAAAAACATCCAGAGAACTGTCGCTGGCGAAAGTCAAATAAAATGTATTATTCATTTTTTGAAAGTTCTCGTATCCAAGGATTCGCTCAGTTTCAAAATGTTACTTTCCGAAAGATCAAATCAGTCGCTGTTGCTATTGAATTGCTGTTGCTATTGCTGTTGCTGTTATTGCTTCTTCTACCATTGCTCAATTTCAACGATGAATAAAACTGCCCAGTAAAATGGTCCGCAGTTGTTTATCTTCTTGCTACAAACTAAAGTTACCGATAGCATCTCCAATCACACAATACGCCACGATGATCTGACAGAAAAATGACGATTTTACTTTTCGGGATATTTTCTGTACATCACATCCACTGTTGTTCTTGTTTCTGTCTTTGCTTATGTGGCTTCCGTAGTGATTATACTGGTTAGCGTGACACGCAGTTTCGAAGACAATTTCATGAATTATTCTTATTTTTACAATCAATGATTTGCGAGGCTGCAATCCAAAAATCGAAACTAGGCTGATAACCTCTCCTAAGTACATCCATTTCCGTGACTCGAGGTCTTTCCCACTTTGCGTGTTCCTTGGTCGAAGGTGCTCTAGATATCGAAGACGTTATCGTCCTTCTTCTTCGTTCGTTGTAACTCTTGTAAGTTAAACGTTCCTTTTTAAGTTTATCCGTGCATATTGTCGAATTTACAGACGGACGATTAGAGACCTGTCCCATCACACTAAACAATTATGTTTTTCAGGTTGAGTAAATATCCTTTATCGAAAGTGTCTTCGTCTCCCGATGTAAACCCAATCTACCGTTTTCAATACAAGGGTAAGAAGAAGACTGTTGCTGTGATATACCTCTTTTTTCTTCTTTAATTTCTCTGGAATCCCAAAGAATCGATCAAACACTTAAACTTCATTTTGGATCGTCAATTGTTCCGTTGCGCGTCAGATACTGCGATATTACGATTGATTGTTGGCTTTTACAAGACGTTGTAGCAGGTTGATGTCTTTTAATGTGTGTTGATGACTCACAACGCTATTTTTTATTCAGGAATTTTGCGTTCCATTTCTAACTGCCGATTGAAAAATTCATTGCCTTTGCCAGATTGTCATCGCAGAGTTTGTCGACCACTTTGTTTCAAAATGCTTTGCAGATTTTGCATTAACTCAAAAGCCGTTTGCATGTCAGAGGCACGCCCGAATCTTATTTTTCAAACACGTCGATCACATAACACAGATTCTTGTAACCTCGATTGAATGAAGCCATGTGTGAAACATCAGTTTAATCTGCCTGCCATTGGTGATCGATACCTGCTACCACTGAATGATATCTTGGAAATTTGCGTCTAATTGGTTTGCATAACATGTACGCATAAACTTCTTGTAACCATCGTTGTAAGTCGTGGAGGCGTACACTTCTGAGTTTTGTTTGTGCAGCACTATACAAAAAATGAATTACTTCGTAGACAGCAGCTTGTGCAAGGTTGTAGCAAATGCTGACCAAAGGATCATTCATGCTCAGTATGTCAAACAATTTCCCGTGCTCTTCTGTTCTTGTTGTGGCTTATGATGTTGTTTTTGTTGCTTTGTTTAGAGAGTACGAATAGGAAAGGGAGTTGGCGATGAGGCCAATATGTGTGTGATCGTTTTGTGTTGTGTTTTTGCTTTTTTGGGGGTTTTGTTTGTTTTTTTTTTTCATTTCTTTCTTAACCTCCCTCTTTTTCTATTGAATAAGGATGGCGTCAACATCAACACTTTGACCCTTGCTTTCATTTTTTGTCTGGATGTCTGACTTTATGTTGTTTTTATCGTTGGTATTTTAGCTGGCAGTGTTTGGTAATCGCCCATATATTCCATCTCTTTGTCTTCCAATTCGTTCTCACTCCCGTGTTCATCGCTGTCTCCCAACATTAGCATTGATTGTAAAATTCGATGACCTTAAATCCATCGCCAACGTTGTGAATTTCCCACTGTAACTCGGTGAACATTGTTTTGCTCAGTTCTACAGAGAATTGTTGCCATCCCACGGGTTAAAATCTAATTACTTTTTTTTTTTTTTTCAATTCGGTCACCAAATTATTGATATCACATTTAGTTAGTTTTGACTGTCTTGTCTACAGCTTTCTGGCGAAATGTTGAAAGACGTTGCAATAAATGTCTATACCATTCAGATTTTTCCGTTTGTGACAAGTTCAATCAATCATTCAAAGGCTTTATCTCTTACGTATGTGGCAAGTATGGTAAACACTGCTCGTACTAATGACGGAGGTCCATCCAGTATTTGCTAGGGAACAACGTTATTTGTTTAGTCTTTTCCATAAAGTAAAGTTTTGTACCATCGTTATCGTAGAAAATAAATCGTCTTTTTATTTTAAATACAGGTTTCATTTCTCCTCTTTGAATAGGACCAGCTATCGCTACTAACATGGAGCAGCTACTTTGGCCGACAATGGTACCACATACATCGGAAAGAACTATCGTTGGACGAGCACTCTCTCCTTTGGCTCACTGGTTTTTTCGCTTTCAATTCTATGTTTATGTTTCTCGTCAATGGAATAGTTTGCTTCAACACGTTCAGGCAACATTCATATAAGGTACTGATGATTTCTTTGGTAGCATTTATAATAATTTGTTTCCCCGTCGGTGTATTTCACCTGGTTAAAATCGACAGCACATCCCAATATTTGTTTAAGCGAAGGTGTATGTATTTTTTTATAGATCGTTTGGGATGACATCTTCTCGAGTTACCTGATGCCAAAATATGTTAACGTTAAGCTTATACAGGTATTCATATCCATGTACAAGCTTTATCTTATTCACTGTACGAGAGAAAGGATGAGCTTTATATGGATTAAAGCGATTGAGTTCTTGATTTGACAGATCAAATCGATTAAACCTTCTAATACACCCTTTAGCTTGCTCTTTTTTCTTAGGTTGTGCTTGGTTGTGCCACTTTTCTCAGCAGCTGCAGCTACAAAAGAGGGAGACAACTAAGGAGAGGTAGCCAACGGGAGATCCATTTCGGTGGCGTCTTCAACATATTTGGAAACACTTTTCTTTAATATGATCTAGCTTGGGTCATCAAACAAGGTATTAGATGATACTGACACTGGTGACGGTGCTAGGCAGGCCAATGGCACGCGATAAACACATATTATGTTTTTGTGTTCGATCTTGACAATAATTCTTTCGAGAGTTGTGAACCACGGATAACACTTTTTATCATCTTCAAGTGCCGGAAAGAGGTGAAAAGTTAGTCACATACATAATCGCTTTCCCATCGCTGATCTCAATTTCATCGTTCGATTGCTGCAAATTTTAAATCTTGTCTATACATTTTGTAGTTGTTAATTTAGCACGTCTGCTAGTTTCGATCGCTACGGCAGATTTCAAACTGTCATGTGAGATAGAAAGTTGAAAAGCGATCGTGAGCTCGATCAACATATAATCAAACATGTCAGTATTACACTTGATTTCTTTCTCTGCTGGAATTTCTGACTTAAACTCCATGATCTGACAGTGCAAGTTCATGCCGTTATATGAAATGTTCTGGAAGTCAGCTAGATTGGTTATATAAATAATCCTCGGGTGCTGCAGAGCGAGTTACTGTCTCTGACGATCTTTGACTCTCTCAATAGTGGAGATGTTAGTGATGGTCGTAATGGTAATGTTTGTCGTGGCAGTGGTGGTGATGTATAAGGATGTATTATCTCATTATCAAATTTGCTAGGGTGTACCTGCGCTAACACTGCGCTCCTCGTGTTGGGAGACCCAGAACGTCGCTTCCTTCTGATTTCTCTTTAGACTGTTGTGATCGTTTCATGATGACACTCGCTCGTAGGATAATATACCTTTATTTGAGTGTACTGCCCCTCACTATGTACACAGAGACCCGACGTAAAACGGTTACACCGTTCGTTGCAACATTAGTTTGTAAGAAAGAATACTTGTTTGTAAGGGTGGAGGTGGTGGGTCAGTGTGGTTGCAAATACGAGTGTTTGCCATCATATTATACCCCTTCTTTCTATACAGATTTGTAAGTTTGTCAGTGTGGGGTGTTTAATTGAAATGATGTTTGTTGACTGTAACAATACGATTAATTTTTATTATTCCAATGTTTTGTTGTTTTTTTTTTGTTTTGTTTTTTTGTTTTTGTTTTTGTTCCAACATAGCGGCAACAGTCTTCCAGGTTTTCCTTGAAATAGACTTTCTCTTTTTTTAAGTATATATGTTGTAGAGGTGAAACAGAAGCGACAGTTAAATCCATAGCTTGCGTGCTGTAAAGTGGAGCACTGTGTGCATGTTTTATACGTATTGGTATTGTCTGTAATTATGTGTGCATGTGTCTGTCTGTCCATGTGTTCCATTCCCATACTACATTCATGCAATAGGCCCAAATGTGACAATATAAAAGTACATGTAACTTGACGCCAATTGTTTTAAGAAAGTTTATAGAATATTCTTGTTGGGCTTCTTGATAGCTCCGTTGTGCAAACGACAAACAAATCATAAACATAAAAAACGAGAATTTAGAAAATATGCTTGGTTTATTTCTCTCTCTTTATCTCTCTCTCTCTCTCTCTCTCTCTCTCTCTCTCTCTCTCTGTAACAATAACAATTGTTTTTTTTTCTTCTTTGATCCACTGATCTCCGTTCAATTAATAATGTTTTAATAGTTTTATTACGAGTAGTTGTTTTCAGCCAAAAACACGTCGATATTCTTTAAGTTTGCTTTTAAATTGACCTCCACTTTTGTAAGTTTAAATGTATTTAACGTTTTAGAAACAAAAAACTGAGAATCGAAAATCGCAAATATTGCAACAAAGCTGCCATATCGCTTGTATTGCAGATAAGCCAACAACTAACTGTAAACAAGGTTCACTCAGGACATTGGACTACACTTATGAACAAATATTGGTATATTGCTGTGGCTCTCCTTGATAGCTCAATTTGAACAGACGACCAAACTGTCAGTGGAATTATAATCTGCTGTTTCAAACACCGCGTCGATATTTCATTATTATTAAATAATACAACATATCCACTAAAAGGTCCAGAACTAAACATAATTGCAAAGAAATTTGCTTCTCTATCTTTATCTCTCTCTCTCTCATCAATAACATTATCTATCTTTTTTTAAATTTAATTTGAGATTGTTTTTACTTAACAATGCAGTGACATTTGAAATATGCTTCACTGTTTTAAAACAATTTAAATGATGGAAAAGTAAAGATGTGGAAATCGGAATATGTTTTAATGCACAAAATGATTAAATATCTCAACAATAAATCCATCGCCTTCTATTGTAGACAAATCAGCAATCAAGTGTAACGAGGTTCACTCTGTGTATTAGGTAATATACATTGGTTTGTATGTGTGGATATTGTCTGTAATTACGTTTGCATTTGTTTGTCTTTCCGTGTGTTCCATTCACAACTTAAATTTCCATAGGGCCCAAATGTAACCCTTTTCATTACAAAAGTAGATGAAACATGACCACTGAATGCATAACTTACCACTTTGTTTTCACAAAATTGATACAAGACTGTTGTGGCGTTCCTTAATAGGCCAGTTTGAACATACGAAATATGATCAGAGAAATTTTAATTTCGCTCTTTAAACATCATACCATTACGTTCTTTTTTTAAACAAAATACACATTACAAATCGAGCATTAAACATAATCGCATAGAAGTATGCTTCTTCTCTCTCTCTCAACGTAACATAGGTTTTTCATCACAGGTATATAGTTTTGATTTTCGGCATTTTATCTTGTCTTTCTTTGTTTATATACAGGAATGGAAGATAAATATAATTAATCTTCAACGTCTACCTCAACATTTAATTTTCTAACTTATTCAACTTCAAAATTAACTCTCACTCTCTCCCTCTATCTCTCTCTCTCACTCTCTCTCTCTCTCTCTCTCTCTCTCTCTCTCTCTCTCTCTCTCTCGCTCTCTCCCGCTCCTCGCCAACTGTTATCTCCCCTTTGCCCCCCTCCCCGTTAACAAAAACGATTTATATCTGTTTATGTTCATGAAGCAAGTGTTTTTATTTGACATTATATAATTTTCGTACGGTAAATTGTTTTTTTTATCATACACTGTGGTGACATTCTTTAATTTTATTTGAAATTTACTTTGATTTACAAAACAATCCATCATTTGTGTTGTAGACAAGCCAACAAGTGGAAAAAGGGTCACTGAATTCACTTGATCTTTACAAACTGGTTTGTATGCGTGGATATTGTCTGTAATTATATGTGTATTTGTCTGTCCACCCATGTGCTCCATTTCCATCTTAAAACTCCATTGGGCCCCATAATGAACAATCAGATTGATATTTCCATATGTATACTTAATGGAAGCGACAAATTCAAGTTCCAAGAAATGCCATACCGATCCAAACGTAATGTTAAATTTACACAGACCACGTACAAACCCAAGCGTAATATCAAGATCCCATTGATCAATCTACTGCCCCAAACCTAGTGTTAAGTTTCAATATGGGCGCTATATTGGCCCACAATGTTAATTTTCCATAGACTCCAATCCGACCCATTCATGTTAAATTCCGATATATCATTATACCGTCCCATCCATATTAAATTTATATACAGCCCCATAGTGTTGTCTGTCATGTTAATTTTCCATGCTGCCCCATAGTGACCTATCCAGGCTACATTCGTTTAAATATCCATACCGACCCATAGTGTCATACTCTGTGGTATTTACGAATAGATTCTGTGTCATTCCCATTGTACAGAAACGTTTTACTTGTAATACTGACTGACACACTAATTCCTTGTCCTTATCTTATCTCTAAACTTGCGTGTTTGGAATAGCACAAACTCTATCGAACTTTGAACAGTTAAATCTTAATGGGTCTATATGAAATGCATTACATACATTTCACATGTTTTGAATAGGAAAGATTACAGCATATAATGTACCTACATGTGCAACAGGTCAGATTCAAATCATGAACAGATCCAATTCACATTAGATCCCATTAGACTTCTGCTTTGCACGAGGGCTGACCTGTACAAGTAAACTAAGTATATAACTTTGCAATAAAGAAAAATACAACAAAAAACAGAAACCGCAAGTACTGAAATAATGTAGTAAGTGAACTACCTCCCTAGCTACCAACCTACCATACATACTTACACTTGTGTGCATAGCTACCAACCTACCATACATACTTACACTTATGTGCATAGCTACCAACCTACCATACATACTTACACTTGTGTGCATAGCTGAAGCACTGCCATACAAAGAGTAGGAGGATACAAGAAGACAGACATCCACATACACACACACACACATATATATATATATATATATATATATATATATATATATATATATATATATATATATATATGCAGCTTGCATACTACACAAGGATTGTTTTTCTAAAGGATACTTGCATTGTACTTGAGCTTTGATTACTGTAATTCAAATTTAATGTTTTGATATATTATTAAATTCTAGTTTATAAAAAATAGAGACACGTATGCGAAAAAGATGCATATACTTTTGGTACCTGATACCAATCACAACAAGATGAAAATAAATGAAAATAGTTCCGCTCGATTGCATCATTCATCCCAAATCGCGCTCCCAGATAAAATGCTGATTTTCTTCTGTACAAGAAAAATACGCATTATTAGCCACCCATACCTGGACCTTGCAGAATTTGTATGCCTTTAATTTAGTTTAGTAAGTTGCAATCATTATGAGTCACATAAGAACATGACGTTAAAAGGTTGTATGCAATTAGCTTGTTACATAAACATGTGCATACACTCAGTTGCGGAAGTTGTATAAGTTCTTACTGTCAGCGACATCCTTAGCATAGCACATACAATCATCGGATTATCTTGCAATACTGTCTTTTTGGATTAAATGTAAACTTTATAAGTCTAAGCGAATTTGTTGCTGACATTAGAGCGTTTCAGAAATAACAGATACTCTAAGCCCACAATTAGTAACAACAACTGACAGGAGCAATTTCAACTGATATGAGCAGCAACATCGCATAACATAAGATTCATCTTCAATAGGAGATGATTTTCAAATTAATTTGTACTGTTAGCCTGTTTCAGGAACGGATTACAGCGTATCAGCGCTTGTAGGAAGGCAATGTATTGCCTCGGTTCTGTATTATAGACAAGATGTGTTTTGCATCAGAGCGTTACAACAAATTGTACGGTCAATCCGAAACGATAGTAATTCAATCATTTGCTATGACGTTTATCTTCTGGCTATATAATATGAATCTTGTTCAAAATTCATAGTTGGCAGTAAAAGTTAGAGAAAAAACACATTGGCGCAGTGTAAGTAGAACATTTTCGGACTTAAATCATAGAACTATTGTATGATTTAGAAATAACACATAAATCAATTAGGAAACATGAAATGTTTATAACATAAAAAATAAATGACGATAGCGGGTATAAAAGGTCATATTTCACCAGCAATACTTAATTGAATAAAGAACATGATACAAATGTAAGCCGGGCAAAGCAATTGATGAAAACATAAAATGCGATGTTCATGTGCAAAGCAAATGAAAATAAAAAGATGTCTCCTTAATAATGATACTTATAAGAAAGTTTAAATACTCCCGGTTATATCAACGCTTTCTTTCCTCCCTGTCTTCAGGACATGTGTTTCGAATACATTAGCCCTCAACGGTGGAAAGGCATTCCTGATTTATTCTGATTTCACGAACACCATCCAATACTATACTTTTGTGGTTGGGTGTTCCTAAATAGAATATTAACTACGTTTCTGTTAGACATCCACCTCCTGATATTTTCACTTTATATTTTAATCTTATTGTAAATATGCATGATTTTGAATGAATCAATATTCCTTTAAAATCTACGCCGTGTGTGTCCAGTTACTGGACTCGATTTAAATGGTTTAATCAGTAACCTATATTACGGATAGGTACATAGATCCGTGGTTAAAGCTGTATCTCATTTCCAGAAATAAAGCAGATATGTATTACAAGATGCCTGTAATAAGCACATTTGCCAATACAAATAAAAGAAAAATTCCCAATCAAAACATTGCTATTACAAGACCTTACTAAAGCAAAAACAAATACATCAAGGAATATATATATATATATATATATATATATATATATATATATATATATATGTGTGTGTGTGTGTGTGTGTGTGTGTGTGTGTGTGTGTGTGTGTGTGTTGGTTGGTTTATTCAACAGTCTATATTACAGATAGCTACCTAGGTCCGTGGTTTAATCTGTCTCTCGTTTCCCCAACAAATCAAATATTTATTGCAAGATGCCAATATTAAGTGCATTTGCCAAAAAGATACAAGAAAAATAACTAAGAACAACATTTACTATTACAAGACCTTACTATAAACAAATAAATATAAGGAACAAAGATATATATATATATATATATATATATATATATATATATATATATATATATATATATATCATGCAAGTACGTTCTATATGGAAAAGATACATAAGGAATTGTATCTATGTAACTGAACATTTAACATTTGATTTATGCTGTTCAACTCCTCAGTGTGTATGCGTTATTTGTAATTATATTTTTTATTTGATAGTGTGGCCTGCATTACTGAAATAAATTTATTCCATAATTAATTACCTAAAACAAATATTTTGATAATGTCCAAGTTGTGACCCAGTGACTATGAGTACATAAACGCCCTACGACATTTGTAGCTCAAACTTCTGCATTCACTATTTCACTCTCGCAACAGTATCTACGGTTTAAGAGTTGGAATCTCAATCATTTCAAATATATTACAAGGGCTCTGGTTTTTGTTTCTTAGCGTGTGTAAAAAATATCTGGGTCCAATGCTTTGCTTCCTAAGGCAGATATTGTTTACGTGCATCAATTCAACTTCGTATATCATGCACATGTATACGAAGTTATAGCATGGTAATCTCGGCTGTTTCGGGTTTCGCGATTGCAACAAATAAATCAAACTTTAAAAAATATTGGTTTATTTACGCCATTGATTAACTAGAAGTTACTACGAAAAGAATTGAAAGAATTAATTTAGAGTTAAAGTTTGGACCCCAATACAACATATGAGTAGGAAATGCATATAATGCTAATAACATATGCATATAACTCGTTGGATGAGGATGGGGATACTAATGCAAGCCCTATGGCAAATCTCATATAATATCATTTAAAAGGGAAAACAAGAATCTCTCAAAACCCTTTATGATAAAAGGCAGTACTCCAGAGAAATTCTAAATGCTTAGAAAAGTGGTTTTATAAAAGATGCATTATTTTACTCCAGTTTTCTGATATACAATGTCCTGGTTTTGAAAATATGTTACTAGTCAAGAGAATGGATTGCTTTTAGAAAATTATTTTTCTTCTTGATAAGTCGAAGCCATAAACTAAAGATAGTACATCTTTTCCTTTATTTCTTATCCTGTAAATGTATGACATTATTGTGATTGAAACCTACGGATTGCTGGACTCATGAAAATTAAACTCATTATTAGCATCATAAACTAATGATCTTACATCTCTTCTTTATTAGTCTATCCAACACTTGTCTGACATTACTGTACAAGAAGCCCCCTAAGCAGCCCAAAAATTCCATCAGACAACTATCTTAAGTGGGAGGGGAACCCATAATTAAGTTGGGGGGGGGGCAGAATGGTTTGCTACGCTACTGAAAGATAGTAATGGATGGACTCAAAACAGTGGAATGTATTTCTTATAAGTATATAAGGAAAGCGTGGGTAAATATTTCATCCTTAAGTTAGTCTTGAAAATGTAAACGATTACCTGGAAGGAATTCTTCGACTAGATCTTGATGATAGAAAGAGTTGTGTTCGTGATTTTGTGGCAAAGACACTACAATAGAAATCTCATTCATTTTCTTAATGTGTCTCTTTTTGATGAGACTTTCATGTACAATAAAAATACGATTAAATCAAAGGTGCTTTCATTCGCATAGGCAAGGCTTGTACTCCTTTGACATATATACATTTAAGTTGATGATTTCAATTGTTTGACATGTTGAAATAATTACAAAAAGGTATTTTATGTTGATCATTATTGTTTTGATGACTGTTTGGTGGAATATATTTGCTAGCTTTAATATGTGTAACCGTATGTGTTACCTACATTTTCTCTCATAACGGGAGATGACTCGTTATAGTTTACATCATTATCATTACGTGTCTAGTCATATGTGGGATACAAAATTTTGCCTAGACCGTTGGACAGTTGTATCATATGTATTGTCATGTATAAAATGCATGTGAGCATATGTGCTATCCAACTTTATTTTTAAACTTCCTGTGATCGTACACGATATCAAACGGTGTCTAACCACATGCAATCCTGCTGTCATGCGTCATCACCAAATTTAATTTGAGTGGTTGCGTGTGCTATCGGGCACTGGTGCTTTCGTGCCATGTCACTTATCGGTGTATTTCCTTCTATGTTAACATGTTGACAATTGTGGCTTCGGATCTGTACTGTATGTGTCACGTTTCCTCCATAGTCATCTGTCAATTTACCAGGTTTATGAATAGGCGCTTGTACTGGCTGTAACGATTCTATGTGGGTCTTTTATCTGTTGTGACCACATCTTTTCTACTGTTTTGAAACTGTTGCTTTGTTTCCTATCACCAGGAGCTCTTATTATAAACAATCGAAGCTTACTGCCCAGTATTTTCTCTGATACCTAATTTACATCAGCAGTCTGATTTTTAGATGTTACGTTGACAACTCTTTTTTTTAATTCTACAAAGTCATCTGACATTGGACTCCGTTCCGGTCCTTACTTTTCATGTTTGACTCATTTTATACAGAGCTAAACGTAGCTTTATGTTTAGCAGTATAATAATTGACCATTCGAAAATAACAGGGGTGTATACTTGCATGTATACCGTTATATTACACCAAATTGTGTGACTTATCGCCAATTTCAGCTTTTCGCTACTGTTTCTACCGGACCTAACTACTATAATACCTAAGACATTATATAGCAAATGTTTTCATTCATATGTTATCACTCATCAATTAACTGCCATAAGTTCACATTCTTCTTCAGTGACAACGCCGGCCATCTTAATCAGCTCAAGTTCTGACATAAAGCTAGACATTTATCCAGCCTCAGCAAAGCATTCCCCTCTCCCGCTTTCCTTTGGAGCAGCAACAAACTTCCTGTATGATTTTGATCACAAGATTAAAGCAATTTACGGTGTTAAATGTCACCCCCACCATCTCTCTGCAACTCAATGTTGTTTTCACTTTTCATTTAAAATAAGGCGAAGGGTGGGGATTAGGGTTAGGAGGCGTAACACAATGTCTAACATCATAACTTAAATTGCAATTATTATTTCCTGCGTGAAAGAGCACGAAGAAGAGCAAGAAAAAGAAGACATTTTTGAATGCTATATACGGGCATATACAACAAATTCAATTCCCGTAGACCGTAATGTTAATGCTTGACCAAATTATAATACTTTACTGGTAGATCATCAAAACACGCTTACATCCTATTAACATTATAATAAAAGAGGAAGCTGTTAAAACGATGAACATTGTATGCTTCGCGCCTTGTTTTGAGGAAAATGCCCTAGTAGGTGCACACTATGAAAATCCGTCACGGTGAGATCTACCCATTCACATGCGTTAGTACCTAGGTGGCAAGAGCAAAAAAGCTAAAATGGTTTAAAGGTAGAAATGAATATTATACAGTACAATCGGGAATCTTAATTTGTTAGACATTTCACGTGCACCGTGGAGACTTGACGCACATGTATTCACTGGATAAGGAGATATATCTATTTAATGGCCTACTATTGCGTACATTTTATCTCTACATATGCTTCTTCCTCAAAATTACGTTTATTTCTTAGCATTTTGTTTCTTCTGGTTGTAGTTTTTGTCCAATCAGCGACCTTCATTCTTTCAAATACGGTATTCAATAGACCCCACACATGGACTGTTTCCGTAGCTCATACAATAATTAGTTCGTGTGACTATGTGTTAATATAATTATAATGTCCCGCTACAGTGACCTTAATGCAAAACTAAACTGGACGAACGGACATCATTCTTGGGTAAGGACAAATAAGAGAAACACAAGGCACCAGTTCATACTCGAGGAAAAAGTAACTATAGCGCTTAATGGATGATAAGGAAATAAAATTAAATAACGATGAAGCAAGTCCACTGGATGTTTATATGATTCAACACTACTAAATTTATAGTTGTATATCAATTGTGAAAATATATATAATGCATAAACTAGTGTGTATTTCATTAATTTAAAACAAATTTATTACGTGACGAAATTTCATTAACTGAAGATTATAATAAATGTGAATCTTATGCAATTCATGCTTCATAACAGTTAACATATTCAATCATTTTTAAATGCAATTAGCGGTTTACCTCTTTCCGTAGAGAACTCCGCTGCACCCGTCACTGTACAAAATCCCTAATGATGTGGTGTCATGGATACGTTCATCCTGGATGATTCATATATTCTATTCCACCAGGATGAAGCAAATTTAAAATTGCGAATTTACCACACATTTGATTCCTTAACCATTTTGCTACGTACAAGACTCTTCTCAATATTGTGATACTGGCCCAATTCTGCATTGACACAATCGTTGTAAAGACAATAACAGTAGTGTAAACATTTGTCATGATTAAGTTGAGTAGTTCTATGCGTATTTATTTGCAGTATTTCTTACGCAGATGATTAGCAAGCATTATCAGATGTAAGATAACTAAACATTAAGTTTTGAAAGATATAACACAATATGAAAATATAGCATTACTTTTGGGTCGATATGAGAGCTGAACATTACGGCTGAGTCGAAATAGCATCCTATGAAACTATAAGATTGTGAGTCACTAGTGGATCCGAATGGAATATGAACACAGTGTAACAATACGCTGTATACACTGTAAAAATACGCGTTACTGAAGGAATGATAGTGTGGATGAGCAAATTCGCGTTGTATATGATACGTGTTTCTCCTTCTTTGTCAGCACCCATATCATAATCCACTTAGCAAATGTCTTTTCCACCATGTTGTATTTTACCACTTCTGAGGACACAAATATAAAGTTTTGTCCTTCATTCAACTCGATGGAGTAACACAGATACTTAAAGAATCTGTTATTGTTGTGGATGTCTTTCCACTGCGAACAAATGTGTTGCAGAATAGACACCAAGGTCTGAGAAAATTTGGTAGATATAGTTTTGCTGTGGCAACGACACATTCGTAGACAACGAGTGAGTACTAAGTAGTCGATATTCCCACCTTTGTTGGTTTCGGTGAGTGCATCGCAAAACTAATCGTTGATTATATTTCAAATCATTTCGACGAGATGTTGAGCATTAAAATAATATCCCTCGTGAATTCTGATCTTATACACATTCAGTCTGGAATTAGTTTCCAATGGAGTTTTGCTTTGGTAAAAACCAGGATACTGAAATAACAAATGTGTTGGTGGGAAACACATTCAGAGAACTGTTGCTGGGAAAAGTCAAATACAATCGATTATTCATTTTTCGATCCTTCTCGTATCCAAAGATTCACCCAATTTCAAAGTTTTACTTTCCGAAAGTTCCAATGTTTTGTTGTTATTGAATTGTTGCTGTTATTGCTGGGGCTGCTGTTGCTGCTATTGCTACTTCCACAATCGATATATTTCAACGCTCATTAAAACGATCGCCAGTTGTTTATCTCCTTGTTAAAAGCTTAAGGATCCGATAGCATCTCCGATCACGCAAAACACGAAGTACTGACAAAAAGGACGATTTGATTTTTCGGGATATATTATCCACACCACATTCACTGTTGTTCTTGTTGTTTCTGCTATGTTTGCTTCAGTGGCTTCCGTAGTGATGATCCTGGTTAGGTGACACGAGGTTTGACGACATTTTCATCGATTCTTCTTTTAATATAGTCGATAACTTACATGGCTGCAATCCAAGAATCAAATCTAGTCGGATATCCTTTGCAACGTACATTCAATTCTTTGATTCGAGATTTTTCCCACTTTGCATGTTCTAATGCTCTCAACTTCGTAGACGTTGAAGTATATGTTCTTCAATCGTTGTAAGTAAAGCGTTCCTTGTATAGTTTCTTCGTGCAAATCGTCGAATTTATAAACAGGTGATTGGCGACTACAGAACTGGCCCATCACACGAAACAGTTATGTTGTTCATCTAAGTAAATATTCTTTGTCGAAAGTGTGTTCGTCTCCCGATTCAAACCCAATCTCCCGTTGTCAATGCAAGAGTAGAACGAAGAATGTTGCTTTGATATACCTGTTTTTTATTCTTGGATTTCTCGGGATCATAAAGAAATGATCAAACACTTAAACTTTGTTTTGGGTCGTCCATTGTTCCATTGAATGTACGATCCTGATATTTTCCGATTGATTGTAGGCTTTCATATGACATGGTAGCACGTCGATGTCTTCTAGCGTACGTTGATGTGTACAATATTTCCACTTACGTTCATGTTTTTTCTATGAAAACGTTCTATAACGCAAGATTTGGTTGCAAGATTTTCTGACGTGAAAAAATGAATGTGTCTTTTCCTCAATTCAATTTGAAACTGAATATTGGGAAATTCGGTGCCTTTGCCAGTTTGCCATCGCAGAGGGTTTCAGCCAATTTGTTGCAATATGCACTGCAGATTTCGCACTAACTAAATGTATGAACCAAACTTCGTATAGTGTTGTGGCGTTACTTGATAGCTCAGTTTCAGCAGACGATACAATTATGAACGAAATTGTAATTTACTGTTTCAAACACCGCGTTGATATTCTTATTAAATAATACAAAATAGCCAATAAAAGTGTGAGAACTAAGCATAATTGCATTGAAGCTTGCTTCTCTCTGTCTCTCTGTCTCTCTATGTGTCTCGACTGATCGATGGATTAATCGATCCATCGATCAAAACCAATAACATTTGCTATCTTTTTGTTTCAATAGATCAACTGATTGCAGTTCAAATTCTATTTTTTAAAAAATTTCTTCTGTGAAATTGTTTTTATTCAACAATGTAGCGACATTGTTCATATTTTTATCTGAAATATACTTTCATTTAAAAAAACAAACAAATTACATGATGTAAACATAACGAAATGGAAAACGGAGGTAACACAATAGATTAAAATAATTAAATATTGCAGCAAAATATCCTTCGCTTGCATTGTAGACAAACTAGCAACAAAGTGTAAGGAGAGATACCATGTGCCTTAGATAAGAGACTTTGGTTTGTATGTGGGGATATTGTCTGTCATGTCTTAGGGATTTGTTTCGCTATGCATGTGTTCCATTCCCAAGTTATATTTCCATAGGGCCTAGATGTAAGTCTGCTACAATTCAAAAGTAGATGGAAACAAGACGCTGTTTTGACAAAGTTGTTACAATATGGTTGTGGCGTTCATTGAAAGTTCGGTTTATGGAGATGAAATATTATCAGTGAATTTTAAATGGCTATTTTAAACATGGTACATATACGCTCTTCTTATTAAATAATATAAAATAGTCATAAAACATCTAGCATTAAACATAATCGAATAGAAGTTTGTTGATTTTTTCTCTCTCTCTCTCTATCTCTCTCTCTCTCTCTCTTTACACCCCTACCCCTGTAACAAAACCAATCTCTATATTTTTCTTCACCTGAATTAAGTGATCTTACTTAAATTTGTAAATCATTTTCTTAAGGTAAATTGTTTTGATCACACGATACGACGACATTCTTAAGTTTTTTATTTGAAGTTGATTTTCTTTGCAAACAAGCCAACAAAGAACTGGACAAAGGACCACTGAGCTCACTGGTACTTATAAACTGGTTGGAATGCGTCGATATTGTCTGTAATTATATCTGTATTTGTATATCCATCCATTTGTTCCATTTCCATCTTAAAAATCCATAGGGCCCCATTCTGAACCATAATGTTGATTTTCCTTATGGGAGCTATTTTGAACCTCTACGTTCAAGTTCCAAAGTGTAATATACCGACCCAAAGGTAATGTACAATTTAAACAGACCTCATGTAGACCCAAACGTAATATCAAGTTCCCACAGATTCATATACTGCCCCAAACCTAATGTTAAGTTTCCATGTGGGCGCTATAGTTGTCCACAGACTCCATACCAACATATTCATGTTACTTTCCCATACATTACCTTATAGTCCCATCGATATTAAATGTATACAAAACCCCACAGTGTCATACGTCATGTTAATGTTCCCTACACCCCAATAGTGACCCATCCATGTTACATTCGCAGGAATACCCATACAGACCCAAATGTTATCGGTCAGGTTTAATTTCCATGCATCCGCATAGTGTCCCAAAACTCCCTTAGTGGCCCATTCCTTTTCAATGTCAATACATCCTCACAGTGACACATTCATGTTAAATTTATATATATCCCCATAGTGTCTCATAATATTAAATTTCCATACAGCCCCATGTTTAGAGTAATGTTCCTATTTGCTTTTAACATATTTGCACACATATGAGAGATAAGTACTAGCAATAACACTCTGTGTGGTGTGATTACATTTTATGTTACGGCTGCCTATTATACAGGTGGAAGTCCAATTTCGATAACAGTTAAGGGTTCACTATCAAGGCCTATTATTCTGTCTGATACCACATAAACCTATCCCGCCTTGGACATTCGATCAATAACTACGTCGATGTTTAAATGTATGTCGACTTGACTGTTTGTGCTTTAAAGGTAATATTTTTGTATAACCGATAGGGGCTGCAGGTTACAGAGCGAAAGAGCGTTTTTCCAACGCACACACCTGGTACGACAAATTAAAAATGACTTCAAAATGTATATGTGTACATACATGCTAACATATCCGTTAAGGCTTTTCCTCATCACACATTTTCTCTAATTATAGATTCGATATGCCCTATCCACATGCGTTGGTGGTGATTAAATATTATTATTATCTGCTATTTATTTCTCTTTGCTCACTAGCGTTGTCAGTGTTACAGTTTACACATGTATGCAATATTGCTAAGCTTACTTGTTGTCTCCGCGGATATATATATATATATATATGTGTGTGTGTGTGTGTGTGTGTGTGTGTGTGTGTGCCATCAAGAGACCAAGACAGACACTGATAGTTATTCGTACAAGATGCAGAACTGTGAAATCTTCTCAAGCTCATATACTTTACCATTATGTCGACATGAGTGTAATAACCACTCACCCACACATCCTCACTACGCCATAAAAAAACCGTTATTGTTAATTTCTAATTGGAATCGCTCTTTTAAGGAGGTTGTATGAACGTATACCTTTTTTTTGACAAAGTTATCATTTCACTTGCATCAATATATGTTCTTTCAACTTATTATAATATCTAATGCAAACATTCTTTAATCAGGTCGATTTGGGTTGCCGGTTGGCATGATATTTATATTTTCACACAATATTTTATTGTATGGACCAGATCAGCAGGTCCAAATTAAATGTCTACTTAAGTATTAAACATTAGGTCAACTTTGTCGACGCAAACTTAGAAGGGCATCTTTTCTCTTCGCCTGTTATTGTTTTTTTTTCTTTTTTTAATAATTCTTTCACATGTCATAATGAGCACAAAAATCGCCCAAAATAATAAGCAGTCACCGCTTCTTGGAAACAATTTTCTTTTCTTTTAGCCATTTACAAAGTGTGATCGTAGTTGTCGTCTGCATCTTCTGTTGCACTATGAATTATAGCATGAGCACCGCCATAAACAACATTACAACATGTATTATTATAAGTGGGTTCGAAATCTTGATTTGGAAACTTGATAGTTGTGTTATGTATACTTTCATCGGTAAAGCTGCTGTTAGTATATATATATATATTATCCAGGGTACTCTTAAAGTCAGTGTGACTGTATGTCTCATCTGATGGTCTTGTGGCACTTGGGATTGTGCTATCATAGGCATCATCGTGAAATTCATTCGTGTGGTTGTAGGTGCAGTCAGACAAAGTTTTCCTCGTGTCTGGCAATGGACCAGCCAATGAATAGACACTTACATCGCATGAACCAGATATGTGTTGGGTTTGGTTTTGTCGCGGTCGTTTCTTTTCAACTGTGGCATATTCTGCATGTGCGTTGTAATATACTGATTCGGACGAGGGATTGCATTTTTGGTGTCTTTCCATGGAAGACATGGTATTTTTATTTGCGTTCCTTGTTCTCGACATTCCACTATGGGTTGTATTTGTAACTGTACTTCTCCTTGGATCCTTTGGTCTAGTGCTAGAAGCTTGTCTTCTTCTGCGAAAGAATAATGACGGTGAATATGCAGTATATAGGTTAATAAAGAAACATGTGAAATCAAGTATCATACAAATATATTTTCGATATAAACAATACAAAATTAGCAACCTTGTATAATATGACTATATGACTTCATCATTGCTATGAGATAATTGTCTTGAAAAATGGTAAAACTTCTTTTCATCGTAATTGAATAAGTACTCCAGTACTTATTATTATTACCAAAGCCCCCAAAACCTAATGTAAATATGTAGATAGCTAAATTTAAAAAGATCATTCTTGAATAATTGTATAATACCAAACAAGATAATGGTACTTTTCAAGATAAATAGTTTCGATCAGGTGCTGAAGATATTTTAAGAGACAATGAGTCTGAGAGAATAATTATGAGAAGACAGTACACGCAGATCCATGCGTTATTTCTGATTATTGGAATTCATAGTAATTGTCATTCTCAGATATTTATTACATAGTTCAAAGCAAATTAAACCCAAAACTTTTGTTGTAGAGAAATTTTTCGTACACATTTGAAATCTGTCGTTGCATTTACGTTTGATAATGCAGGAAATAATGGAACGAAATTATGTTTAAACAATTGCAAGAATTCGTGTATTTCTATCAAAACTATCCCAGGTGATTCAAAACGTTTTGATATTGTTCTATATTAAATATCGTCTAGAAAATATCGCTTATTTCAGGTATATGTTCTGGTGAGGTTAAGTTTCTGGATATAATTAAAACATTTTCTATGAGCTAACTTGGAGCAGCGATCACTGTTACGTTTAATATTGGTCTCTGTTTTGAAAAAAATTCCAATAATGCGCTTTCATATTTGTATTTTTTACAGTTTTCTTGCAAACCTTTCAATCTAAATAATGCGCAGTTTGTCCGAGATATTTGCACAAAATTGCTTATCTAAGAATGTGGTAATTTTCTTTCACAACAAATGCTCTTGCTTCTTCTTTTATTTCCACTTTTCTCATTAAAATGTGTTTTTGATAAATGTCAAGTGACCGAACATACGAATCCAAAACAACACAGACTCTCTAAAACAAGAGAAATCAATTTTTGACAATTATTATCAAGAGCTCATGGATGGAAGATATTTAGTATTCTATATTACGTGATCAATACATTTGCAATTATACATAATTAAATTTCAACCAGTCTTGATATGATCTATACCAGCGTTACGCTCTCTGATTTAAATATATAAATGAGTTCAGGCTTGTTGTATTTGTGCGTGGTAACTTCTAATTTCTTTTTACTGGCATATTTTTAATAATAAAATAAAAAGGCCATTGCATTACACATTTTAGTGCAAATATGCGGTGTGCATGCATTTATAGTGTAATTACCGTAGGACAGCATCACTGTGTGTTCCCCCACTTCCCAACCTTGTAACCTTACCGTGCTGAGTTTGGACATAAGGCCCATTCCCATATACCGTGTACAGTGGTTTCAAAGGCAACCTATTAGAATCAATAAAGTTACTTCAATTATGAACTTATGACCAAGGCATCAGGGTATCCTCCACAGAGAGACAAATATATGCAAAAACTGAATAATCCTGGCATTATAACGAAGCAAATAATAAATCTCTTGTTACAAGCAAATCCAGTCCGTGAACAATTACAGTCACTTGAATAATAAGCAACACATAGGTATATCCATATAATAAACAACGTTGTTACTCCATACAAGCCCATCTTGTCAAACCTATGTAGATTTCCACTTATTCAACATTTTAAAACTGCTGTCGTCTCAGTTGCCTCCAAGTCTTCTCTACAATGCTCATTACAGCCGGCATGTCAAGCTCATATAATGAAGTATTCTTTCAACTTCACGGTGAAATGCATACATTGATTGGAGGCAAAGTTTGTGCTGGTCACATAGAAATACATGTTGACCTCGCATCAGGGACACTGAGTCCATTTCGTACAGTAACTTAACGTTTTTATTGTCATGTGGTCACTGTTGCAACAAGGACGAAAAAGTAGTGCATGCCTATTTTTAAACTCGTCAATGTTTGTTATAATGAGAAGAATGACTTAAATTTGGCTTTGGTGACAATCTATGTTATTTATCCTGAACAAGGCAGAAAACTATGGCTTGTAAAATGGATGGCACGTTTCAGTTTTAGTCGTAAAGCATTACAGCCAGTGTGAATACATATACCAATGAATAGGCGATCTTTACTGCCTCTCTTTCTATCCTCACTTATTATATAATATAAATATTATAAATCAAAGCTTCATTTATCATTTAGTTTAATTGTTATCTCACAAAAGGCTCTCTCAAAATAACTAAACTCAGTTCATATAAAATAAAATTGCTTAATTCTGAAATTTGAACTGTTTGCTGGTCATAATTGTACTTTCTCTATCTATAACAACATGGTTTAGTATTTTTAATTATCTTGAATTAAATGAAAGACAATCGTATAAAATGTGTTGACAGCTAATAAACAATTGATTTACGGAGACTAAATGTAGCGTTTGTACGATGCCAAAACACTTCATCAATAGAGCAGAGCATTTTATCGATAAAGCAAAGTGTATATTGTCCATTATTTTCCCAATCATTTTATTATTAAAGATAAACAACATTTAGGGCATTCGTCAATAATCTGCAAGTCATGGCAAATTATTAGGAATAACACGGTTAGGATTGTTGCTTCATTTTTCAGTCTCTTGTAATTTAAATCCAAATGTGTCACTATATCCATTAACGAACATTCTAGAATATAAATACAATATTTTGGAGATGGGGTATACCTGTACACATATATAGCTGCCAGTGACACTGCTCCAGCCAAGCCAAGACACCCTATGACTATGCCGACAATGACACCAACTGAAACTGAAACGTAAACAACATAAAATATAACCAGTTGCGTTTTTACACTACAATCCATTTCTATATAAGCAAAAACTGTTGTTATAGTCCAAGATGATGGGACTTGGTCAATATTTCTTTAAGAAATACATCGCAGATATGTTTCTTTGGTTGTGCTGAAGTTTGATCTGTATGTTCTTTTTTTTCACGTGGGGCGAGAGGGCTGATACTAATATAATTTTCACGATTATTAAAACCTACTATAACTTTGTAAATAAACTAAGGTTGTGTAGATAACTAAGGTTGTGCCTCGTTTTCTAAAGTATTTTACAGACATCACAAACAAAACATCAGCACAAACTACATATATTTGATCATCTCCGTGACACACGCTGTCGTCAGAGCTACGGGTGAACAGTCACGTCAGTATTTAATTGGTGTGCAATTATATATAACAATTAGTTATATCTGTTTCTTTTCACAGATTTAAGGTTTGGAGTGGTCAAGGTTTCCTGCTCAATGCACACTATTCGCTTTTTTTTTTTTTTTTTTTTTTCCCGTAGGTCGTTGCAAGCTACGGGCGAAAATAGGCTATGCTCTTTTTTAACCGTGACTCTCTGCGATAATATTTTCTAGTTTGTAATGAATATGCAAAGACCTTGTTACCCAACAGTTATGAGCCGGAGTAAATATTTTCGGAAAGTTGACTCAGCATGATCTTTCAAGGTGTTAGAATGAGCCAATTATATTTTCTCTTCCAAATAGAGACATGTATCGATCGAAACAAATGTATGCTTTCGTCGGTGTTTAAGGGTCTGTTGTGTTGTTTTTCACGTATTTTCTTTATGCATATTCATGGCTAATAAGGACAGTTGGTTGCAGACAACCAACGGTAAAAAAGGAGCTCAACATATTTCGGTCCATGGCTTGCGACGATGCTGAGCCTAAAGTTTATCTAGATATCAATGTGCCTCCATGAAACATATGCAAATAATATTAATGTATGCCATTCCATGCAAATGGTTCTAACAATTCCGCGTGATCTCCCCTTAGGAAAATAATTTTCATATCCCAGAGGTCATGTAACCAGATACTTCTACATAATCGGATATAGGTATATGTGATTATGCACTAGATTGTAAATTAGGGAGCCAAAGTTTTCGTTTTGCAGATTGATATGAACAAAAAAGAGTAGAAAATATTTATATTTCTAACTCAGATCTGTCAGTGTGTGACACAAGGTTGTGTTTAACAGGGTTCAATATAACTTATTGTCAGCAAGGATACAAATATTTTATCAAAGACCACTTTGAGAATGCGAAACCTTTTAAGAGTGATGGATATGTGACTCAACCAACTGTCTGCCAAGAGTCATAGGAGGTCAGCGAAATAATGACAAACCCACGTCATTAGCCTATCTGGATGCTGAACCGGATAAAGTGAATATTGCCTTTCATTTATGGACCGTGAGCTACGTTTGATTTTAAAAAAATGTTTTCGCTTTAGCTTCAGTTAGATAAGAGATAATGGGATATGAAATGTAAGAAAGAAACAAATAAAAGAATACAAAGAGAAACACAATATGAGTAGATATACCTAATACATTTTTGCGAAGTTTAAAAACGTTGAAACAACTTTTAATCAATGCGCATCTGCTCTCACCTTCACCCTTTTTGAATTAAATACTTTTTTAAATTATTGGTTAAAATAATAAATTTCATTTTATTTTTCATTTTAGTGCACATTTTTAGGGATGTCCGGCACCCCTACCCTAATCCGACCCTGCATCTTCAGCCCAACAGGGTAAACAGTTTTATTGCATCTACCAAACCAGATGCTTACACAATTCATAACATATTACAAACAAGACAATCACACGTGGAGTAGTCAGCAATAGGAAGGGAGATGTAAAAAGGTACATTTTTAAGCAAGTACATTTCTGGGCAGTCCAGGCCATGTGGACTTGCATGGACAGACCAATATCTTTATAACTGAATCCTGTCTTTGGATATTTTTTTAAAAGTTGTTGGATAAATAATGTATTTTAAAAAGGTATAAACTTTTCATTAAATTTACCAGTAATGACGAGAAATATATTTATGGACAATAGATTTCTTGCTCTTTTATATTTTGTCTTTATTAAATTAAAATTTTCTTTAATTTTCTATTGTATTAAAATATATAAATACAAACTGCAGAATTAAAGACATTGGTTTTGCTCTTGGTGACATAAAACATAATTTGTTAATTTTGTTCTACAAGTTACCATAACATTGTCCATTATTATTCACAAAATTTTGATCGATACATCCTAATTAGTATGTGATCATTTCTCTTTTCCCTGGGATTGTTTTATTATACAACGTTCCTTAACTTTAAAAATATAATTATATGTGCTTTGAATGTTCATGTTTCCAACCAACTTATATATAATATTTCATTTTGATCTAAGGGATATATCAGGAAATGGAAATCTATTATTCACAAATCACCGTCGGTATGTAACTTGGCAGACTTTACCTAGTCATTGGTAATGTCCAGTCACCCCGCACAGAATGAAAGTGAATTTTTTCATTCGATACAATTCTGCGGGGTGGGTGGGAGCTTGGGAATTCAACAGTTGTCGGATTATTTTCACTGCAACAAAATATGTTTTTCGTACAATTTGAGTGAAATTTTCTTTCTCAATATTATTCCTTGCCATAGCTAAAGTGAAGTCTAAACTGAATTTATTTATTCCCTAGTTCTATAATAAGAACACAAACTTGGTGTTTGGTCAACACTTTTTCAGAAAACTTTAGGTGCGATCGAAAAACATTCAAAAATTGCATGCAACTAAGTTCTTTCAAATTAAGATTTGAAAGATAACCTCAGGAGCTACTATTAGACAGTAAAATGCTTTTATTTCAGAGTGATAAATATTTAGCAAGAACAGTATGTATTCTCCTATACAATCATTAACAAGTTATTTTACAATATAGTAACAGAAATAGGAGAAATATACATTACTTACGTGTAATAATTCAGATTTAAAATACAATTTATTTAATCTACAATTAATACTTGTATATCCGTTTTTTCCTTTTTAACTTAAGACACTGATACTTCTCTCTTTTAGTCTTTTTGAAAACAACTTTGCTTGAAATAGTGGTTTTATTCTAGTTACAACAAATATAAATTAAATACTTCAAATTAAAACAAAATGGTATTCCCCACCCTCCTGCTAACATTATCCCCACCATTCTGTATGTGTACTCTGTTTCTGGGCATATGGACCTGGTTTTTTGTATTTTGTCATCTTGTCCCATGGATTGCCTGCTAGGTCAAATATAAATCAGTTTGCACATTAACTCTTAGTCTCAGTCTTTTTTCTTAGTCTCGTTTAACCAGTCTCGTGTGATTCTAATAGTTTTATTCTGAGCAAGAGACCCTCTTATGGCGAGGATCTCTCGGAGCCAAGCGAGATATCTGATTGAACTAGACTAGCTTTGTCAACACCTTTAGTGATATGTCATTTGCTTCTTATCCACTCTGTGTCATAGCCGTGTTAGAAAGGCACTTACCTTCATCAAAATAAATGTATCTACATGAGCTAACATATATGTACTCTTTGTGACTTGTTTGTTACATAATCGTTGGTAAAATCAGTTTTTTGTTTTTCCTTTGGGAATAAAAGAGACTGACTAGTTTTACGGAATTTTCGACATTATACTGTATTTTTTTTTCTAAGTTGCTGATATACGGTCGGATAATGCATCATAAAATATACATTGTTAAACTAACCATTTCTTTATAAATTCCTGCATGTACAGCTTAAATTCGTTTCTAAGTGTTTATGATGTGTTTACAATATTGCAAGCTTTAGTGACATATTGCAGAAATAATATATCGAGAAAATTAATTATACGTTGAATTTTCTGCTACATTATAGTTTTCCTTTGTGACTTTCGGAAAATCACAAAAATCGTACCCACGATAAAAGTACTCACTGTATGTGTCTTTAGCTGTTATTTGTAAGTTTTCGTCTCTATTTTTATTAGTAATAGTAGTAGTAGTATTTACGTGTGGCCAGTTATTAAATTAGTATATTTCCCCCTGTATGCATGCAGGAAGAGATGAATAGAAGATGGGATCGATTAATTATACATGACTAAAATTTGCATAGGCACTTTTGAAATATCCACATATACATATAGACAAATAAGATAAAAAATTCAGTAAGACTATTAAATCAACAGCGTGAAAAGGGAATTTTATTCCCCATAAGCGAAGACTTTTCAAACTATTTCACCGACGTTTACTCGTCACGTAAGAAGTTAAGGAAATGGATAGAAATGCTGACACGTAAGAGATCTTTAATTGATTAACAGGACAGAAATGATACTTGCCATGACACCGCGTTCCACGCGGAAACCGATTTTCAAGTATCAAACTCCGAAGCACCATAGCAATTATCAAAACACCAATTCCCAAAGTTATATTAATAATAATGTGCACATTACATATATAACTGATGTAAACGCAATAAAGTGTTTGCTGAAAGATAGCTAGTTAGGCAAAATGGTACACACCTGATAAGATTCGCAAAAATATTTATTAAAAAAGCCAGAGAGTTTTCATTGAATTAGAATTGTGACTGATCTTGATGGCGGGATGAATTATTGGTAATTTATAATTACTCTATGATTACGCTTTCAAATTGATGACGGAGACAATTGATTAGTTGAGAAATTTTACCTGCACTGCTAATTTATTATTCCGTTATTTGCAGTAATGTATTTTCTGTCCGATTTGTCCGATCTGAACAGATACAAAATATACATAAGATAGGATGCATTGATTGATTTAGCTTGTACTTTTATACAAACTGTTTCTATCAATTTTACTTTAAAGTTAAAATTATTTATTGATGATTTTGTAATGTGCATGTCTATCCAGACCTTTCCTTCCCATGTTCAAATAACTTCCCTTCCCATCTTCAATTATTACTCAGAAGGTATACCTTAAACTATATGCCTACCTTTTTTGAAAAATGTAAAGATGATGTGCCATTTTGCGATTATAATATAAGTCCTGGCTATTGTATCTATAACAAATCAGACGACTTTTTATCAGAGGAAAGCATTTCTGTAACTTTGCACGTATACTGTAATTCTCAATGAACAATTCTTAAATATCGTTTGCAATAGAAGTACAAATATAAAAAAGATAAATGTACCGTCCTAAGGGATACCACACGAGAGATTTAAAAAGATACAATACACACAATATACCAATACATAACTCACTGTAGTGCGAGTATGTACGAGTGCGGAATATCAGATTGTGAGACAAGAGACATAAACAATATGTTCCCTTGTAATTTACTAGATTTAAGAGCTGCAAAGCTTTTATTGTGCAATAGGAGAATGTAGTTCTCTGTAACAATGATTTGCCTGCAGAATCGCATTAAAAGCGTTCGTTGAGTCACCGTAATCAGCCAAACTTTTAATGTATTCTGGGGTTAATACCTTGGAAAAGTGCTGGGACCTTCGCATCTCACCTGATCAGACATAAATTGCACATATGAGCACTCGTAAAAAATCAACTCAGCTGTGTATTTATTTATTTATTTTATTTATTTTTGAAAACAGGAAATCACCTCAGCAAATGTAGAGGTAAACAGAATTTAGAAAATATAAACACCCCAAAGAAAATGCGAATCGTTATGATTGAGTGTATGGCTGTGTGACGGGAATAGATATGAATTGGGGAGTTTTCTTTATTTTGAATAGTAAATATGACGATGGCTACCTCCTAACTGAATATTCAACACTTACAGGAAACAGTTTATAAGCGAATACTATTTTTTGCCTTGAAAGATTTTAAAAACGTGAGGACTGTGTTCGAGAGAAGTAGCCTGAGATACTATAAGGAAGTCCGGGCAGATTTGTCTAAAATGCAATTTAAAACGTAAAATTCTCTTGTATTCATGAATATATTTATTCTTTTTTCTAGCATTAACTTTTATAGAAATATGTTACCTCTCATCTGATATCTTTTATACTGTATATTCATTGGATTTATATAAGAAACAAATGTGACAGCAGAACTATCTAAGCGAGAATTATTTGCCTAGAAGACTCTGACGAACGAAAACAACGGTAACGGCTGTCGGGTGTTGTGTTTACCATTTAGGGAGTATCCAGAAAGAAATATAGACGCCGTCTAACGTCAAAATTAGCTGGAGATGTTGCATCGCACCTCTGCATAATACATCCTAATAAAGATATTTAATTTTGCTTTCTATGTGTACAGTTTGTAACTAACTAGGCATGTGTTATTCCGTATGTCCATCTGGAAGCTAAGTAGTGGCTATCAATGTCAAAATATTGAATCACAATCTATAGAAAAATTACAGATCTTGTGGCTTAGCAACTTTGCCGAATTGAAGAACTGTATTGTCTTTCAAAGACAATTAAGTGCATAAAACATGTAGACTTCCATATTTTAGTGAAAACGAAAACATAACATGAATAAAATATACATTAAAGCTTATAATTCCTGGATCTATTTCTATTATTGTTCATACTAAGAAATAATTTCTGCAAATTTAGAGAAGAACATAAGACGTGTTATGATTGAGGGAATGACTATGCACGAGGGGACTGGATATGAGATGATACAGTGTTCCTTATTTTGATCATGTTTGAGGAGGCCTTATATAGATTTAATTACACATGACCAATGCTGAAACACTTTTCTGGTCTTCTTAGAACGTTTTCTTGTACACTAAATATAAGCCGATCTGAAGCAAAGGTTGCAGCGAATGTTAGGGTAAAAATGGTAAATTATAAAATGACATACATACCAAATTCTATTTTTTTTTTCATTCCATTCTTCATAATTGGATAGCTTAACCACCTCACTTATTTTGTCGCGTTGTTATGCGTTGGGAGGTTACCAGCCGTGATAAAACATAATGGATAGCTATATATACATGTCCGTCAGAAATTATGTCATTATGAGTTATAATGTATTGCGTGGGCGTCCAATGTTTCTAAATTCACCTGCTATGCCATATCTGATCCAACTTTTAGTAAATGTGGCTAGTATAAGCGCCAACATATTGGTGGACGTTTTGCATGACGATACTTTTTGAACTTGTCAAAGTAATAAGGTCGAAAGAGTATTGGCCTTAAATTTTTCACTTTCCTTCGTATTGTAAGATATTAAGAAAAGAATCTCGAGAGAAGAAGTAGTCGAAGGAGAAGAAATGGAAGAGGACGAGGAAGATGGGAAGGGGAGACAAATAGTTTTGATGATGATGTATAATATATATGTCACAGATGCCACAAATACACAATGAATAAATTAATCCGTTTAAGCTAGCTGCAAATTAGATTTACGAATAAAATATCAATAGTTGTTACTTTGTCCAAATGAATAGGATAAGAATTGACGCTTTACATTGAGACGAGCATTGTCAGAATGAATTCCGTGTAAAAAGTACATTAGCTGCTGTAAAAATGAACATTTCGTAAACGTTCATTTCGTCGATGGAATGTGTTAATATTAGCATTTTGTCGCGCGATAACACCTATCAAAAAAAAAAAAACAACATATATAGTAGTGGCATACTCGTAATCTCTGTAGCATTAGAAGTAGTAGCAGTAGTTGTATTAATAGTAGCATCAGTAGTAGCAGTGGTACTAGTTGATATGGCTGAAGCAATATCACGAATAGTTGTACCAATGTAACGATCTCTGTTTTATTATAGGATGAGCAATCATGTTCAATTTCGTGTATGCAACAACAGTAACTGTATGCACGAATCACCTTTTAAGCAACGCCTTACCTTTAATGAAATCATTGAACGTGGGAACAATGCTTGTTACAGCTGGAACAGCGGTAGCAGTCGCAGTAGTAGAATTATCAGGAGCTGCATCAATAGTGTTGATATTGGTATAATTTGCAGCAGTAGTGGTCACGATGTCTTTGGAAGAATCAGTATTTGTGGGGATGTAGGTCGGAGAAGTAGAATCGGAAGATATTGTCTGAGATGTTTTTGTCGGCTCTGAAATTATAATTAATGAAAACGGTCTTTGCTTTATTACTTAAAGTCTAACATGCAAAATTCCAAGGAGAATATAAGACTTTTAAGAACTGCAGTTAATATGACGAGCGCGAATATATGTAATGAGGTCGCATAACCAAAATGTTTTTTGTTGTGTGTGTGTGTGTGTATGTGTGTGTGTGTGTGTGTGTGTGTGTGTGTGTGGTAATTTATGAATGTGCTAAAGTTTGAAATATTCATTTAACACATTTGATTTATATCTCTCACCAAGCGAATGAAGTATTTTTGTTTGAGGAACATGTTGGTCGCATGGTGGAAATCTGTAAAGTATGGATCATATACAGTTTTCTGTGTGCAAAGTTGTGACAGAACACAAGATATGAATTTGAAACGAAATATTCTAGATCATTCCCAACCGATCTGGAAAACGTTTGCACACAGCAGATACCCATTTCTCAGACATACTATAATACAAAGATAAGGGATTTAACAAGCGCCTGGCATTAGAAAGCGGGTACCTAGGTTTCTGTATAGTTGTCTCAGTCAGATTTGCGGAGAAATCCCCAATTGTACGCTCGTTGTGTAGCAATGACACTAATTGTTCCAATCTGGAATATCTTCCTAACAGGTAATGAGTCTACGTGAACATATAAGTCATCAAGCATTTTGAATACCGTCGAGTTTCTTGTTCAAAAGCTGTTGCCATTTACAAAACTGGGTCATCAATTACATGTAAACAATAAAAAAGCAGAATCAACAAAGTTGTTTCCAGGCATTTTGCAGTAAAAACGATTCTCGATTCTGTAGTACTGATCATGCCAGTAATTGGGAGGAGTTATCTCCTTTGTCTTCTGTTTGCCAAATATGTATTTATAAAGGGACAGAATCAGTCAGAATAAAATATTTACTTCAAATCAAATATTATCTTAAATACTTTAAGATCTCACACATGAGTTCTTATGTTTAAAACGAGGTTTTCTAGAAATACAAATTTGACATTCTACCCTTTAACATATCCCCACTAAAAGTAAAATCTCAAGGAACGACACTGTCATGGTACAGTATAATATATAAATAAATATGAACTTCTGTTACCGTGAAATTGCTACCAGTGTCGGAAACTGAATAGTCCATTTTAACGACCAAGTTAACCATTTTATGATTGAAAACGAATATTTCGTTTTTTTAAATGTCTTTTTAACGAGAATTGACTGTATTTCTATGAAATGCCCAAGGCGTGGCCTTCGCATATTTTGCTCTTGACATACCTCAATGCAAAGATAATCATGTTGTTATTATACGAACATAAAAATAAGGATTTTACCTCAATTTGGATAAACCAAATCCAACAAAGTGCCTGCTTTCAATTTTCGAGGTCCGCTTAATTTGTGATAATTTTAAGATATATAATGGGTGTTAAAATACTGTTCTGTGATTGCTATTCTTACATTTCTTACATGATCAAATATCAAAAACATAAATTGTATCCGAGTACCTACAGAAATGAGTTTTTAACATAAAAAACATGTATTCAACAACCATGTGAGTTTCTGATGTTTGGCTAAGAATCAGGTCACAGATTGCACTTTTAAACTAAGTAAAACAGGTGCGATCATGTAACAATTGTTCCGGGCCAAATTGACCCGACATTTTGTCTTAATTTTTTTAACTTTCTAATAGAAATGAGGCAGTAAATGCCCTCTTTTTTGCATCACAAATAACATAGCTGATTTATTTAGAGTATCGCTGATTTTTTTTTTTTTTTGGATTTTTTTAAAGTTGTGCGCAAAATATGAATAACGAAAAAGATTATCTCTATATCATCCTACTGACCATTATAAATGATGCAGGAAGGCATGGCTCTGCAATAGCAGTTTATTAAACAGGTATATATATAATGTTTAGCACAACATAAAGGAAAGTTACAACTCAAACTAACGTGTCATTCTTGTCAACCTTTGTGCTCTTGTAGTTTCTGCTTGCATTCGAATAAGGCGTAAATACAGTTGTATTCTAAGAAAGCACAAAATCCACCTTGCTGTTTTGTGTTTATTTTTCTAGTCGAAATTTCTTACTTATTTGGCTCATGTCCAGCCGGAAAAAAATGTCAGAGAGGAAGAAAATTAACTTAAGTGTCACTTATGTAAAATCGAGAAGTAAACACAGCTAATGGCTCTTTAATTTACCTGGGCACAGTCCTTTCATGAGAGAAATTCTTCCGATGCCATATTGTCCATTACAATGACGACCATGTACGAAACTGATTTCAATTCGGGACTTGTTGGACAAATCAATACTTATGGAAATCTGTGTCCAATTATTCTCCGATATATTCTTCCAACTGTTGGACAATACGACACCCGCATAAGACCTCACCTGTATATACGTTGAACAGTTGTCACTTATAAAGTGCAGAAATGACAAACATTGCTGTCCCGGGTTTATTTCTGACTTTGAGGTCAAAACAGATTCGTTTCTCGGGGACGTGTGGAATGTGCTAGCAGATAATAATCCTGAAAAATAAGAGTTAAGCCAATGAATGAGCTGGTATTTCTTATAATTTAAACCTTGCGTTGCCGTGTAAATGGTTATCTTGTGGATTTAGTATGTTTGCGGGATAAGTCATACCTTCAGGAGGAAGCAATATTTTGTTTGCGGTTGCATTATTTATAGCAAAACATAAGAGAACATTAGAGCAACACATGATTAATGACTATATGGTATACTAGTATAATAAAATTAAGAATTAATGTATGAAAATAAATACGAAAGTTAATACACACAGACAAATATATGGAAATACATAGGGTGCTTTATGTAAAAATCTTAGTGTTTATGATTTGAAGCCCATTTATTCTAAGGTAGCATAATTTGCCAATCATATTCAGATTTGTTATTTATTGATGAAAAATAGAACGTATGCATATGCCAGGAATCATGACATAAATGAGGGAGTGAACGTTGTTTGCATGAGTGTTATAAATAACAAGCGCGATACACGGCGAAACAAAGGTTTAAAAGTTAATAAATCTTTTCCAATCATGAAACGTAACTGTTCTATTCAAATGATAAAATAAAATAAATATATCTTCATTTACTGTATTTGTACAAATTACCCCCACCCTTTAATTTAAGTATTCTGGGAAATTCATATAGGCATTCACGGATGCATTTTGGAGATTAACCTGAGATTGTGTGTCGAGTATAATTTTAGATCAAACATTTTGGGGTTTTGTATGAAATAATATATATGTGGATTTTTCTATTTTAATGCAAACAATCAAAACATTTTTGAAGCGTGTGGAACTTACCCGTACAATGCAGAGACTATCGTTAATACGGCATTGAAACCACCGACTCCGTGTGAACACCAAACTTTGATCCTTCAATTCAATATCAAGTTGTCATTATTCAATCTATTGAAACAGATAACTAGAAAACCATGGCTGTTAATGGTATTCGTGAAATGAATTGAATTCCATGTTATCAGCAAATGAAGAGGTAGTGGCGACTGGTTCGTGGGTAGTTGAATAAATTGCTCATTCACCATTAAGGGGAATATTGGTCCATGAGCAGAACTTTCAAGGAATTAGTTTTGAATTGCAGACTGGACCGCAAACTAGTGACACTGTAGTAAGGAATCATTCTGGGTTAGAAAATGTAACATCAATAGTAGGTGACTAGAACACAGATATAAATGCAATCTTTGAGCGTTCAAGGTCGGAAAGACAAATAATAATAAATGCCAGAAATGGCTTAACTAGTCACAGGCTGCTAATAAACGATGACATATAAAAGTGATAAAGGAATAACTAACTGACGAACACATATTTTGACTGACCATCACCTATTCTGAAAGACCAACACCTATTCTGACAATGTCCAGCCAAATAACGATTCAGTTTGCTAAATCTCGCCCTGTTTTATATTCATATTAAAATGATAAACATTCTTATGATTTTTAATATCCAATGACTTCTTCAGTTTTCGTTGATCTGAATGCAGTGTTAAATCCCATAAATATCTTTTTTTCCAGTTATCAAATATACGATATTCAATATATTATATATCTGATATTTGTGGATAATAATAAGTAATACTGACAACTGTGCTTGGCTGATTGAAGCACAAATTACTGACACTATGGTTCGAATGTATCATTTAGGTCCCTTAAATACTGCACATTAATACAGTGTTACAATATTAAAAGTTATGAAACATACAACACAAAGGTCATTACAGTACACTTTTCCAAAATTGATAGCTTCAAAATCTCACAAGGAAAGCTTGTCAGGAAGGTTATAAAAACACAATAAATCTTTGAATATTAGGTCTAGCTGATAAATGTTATATTTACCTGGCAGCTTGTTAAATTCAAGTGCGGCATCTGCTGTCCAGAATCAGCAATTTTCTTTGAAATCTGAGGCTGCACAAGTTTTTTTTTTAAAATGATATAACTGATTTTTCATCAGTCCTGATCTATAAACATTTGTTCATCAAAGCCAATATGAAAATAGAAACAGGTCTTGATTTCTATATTAGATGTACCTAGATAGAACATTTATTGTCTATTATATAAATATGTGAAATTGCGTTTTCAAGACAGTGACAACATTGTCAAAACTGAATGTTACCGTTGACCTATGACATCATTATCATCATCATCATGAACTGGCTCGACAAACAAAAAAACCTGTAAAATCAGGTTTACTAAATCCCAATGAAAGTGTATGCAAGTATGTATATCTACGTGTATGTTTGTGCGCGCGCGCGTGCGATTTTTTTTCAGAAACCTCGAATTATGATGGAAGGAAAAATCTAATTTTTTAACAAACCTGCTTTGAACTCACTTGTAGCTTAAGTCCTGTTCCATAATTGGTTGCTAAAAATTCCATTTAATCGAGGTTATTGGCACACTATCGATATTATTTTTCCAAGTTTGTTTATTTATATAGGTTCTCCTGAACATTACAGCCCCAACAAGGGTCTACAATATATAGGGGCCCTCACCCGCTATGCAAAAATAGCTGCCACAAAAAATATATGTTGCGTGTTCTGTCAGATGTATATCCTTCTGATTGATTCAAAGAACCTCAAGTATTTTTTACAACTAAAAATGCAATCAAGCAATCCATTTAAAGAAGACGGCTTTAATGCACTTTATGCTCTACAGAAAAAATATTCTCCAAGTCTTTGGATAATATGGTTACATGATTGACACTAGACAATGTATCAAAGATGTCGGCTACATAGTATGATCTCGGGGTGGGGGGGGGATCCACCCGCTCGATATACTATGCAACTGATGTTTAATCATGCATTCTGCCATGTTATCATGGAAGGTTGACATTATTCCATGAACGCTATTGCAACATTACAAAAACTAGAAAGGTTGACTTTATTACATGAACGCATTTGCAACATCGCATAAACTTTGACCTTTTATATTTCTCAATTTTTGGAGAGAGTTAGATAACGTCATAGCGTTAAAAGTTTTATGATCAAACATCAAACATTCCGTTTAGGCATTATGAGATTGCAGACTACATGCAAAAACTACTTAGCTCCGAAATTGAAGAACTTGACAACCTGCAAACACTAGTAACATTAAAACTGAAGAGTCTGACAATGGAAGTGCTCAATGAGCATGTGCGGTTTTACGTCTAACTAAAACAAGTGTTAAAACATTTTAAGGAAGAATTTTACATATTTCAAAGTACAATCAAAATATTTATTAAGCTGACTTTAGCAAATCATGACAACAATTAAAGAGGTCAAGTGTATTGAAATATTTGTTAGACTCTTAACATACGTATTTGTTTGCCAATCTGGTCGGCGTAGCGATAATATATACAAAAAATACACTTCTTCTTAACAATAACCAACTCTTTTGATACTTTCTGTATCGGAAGGTGGGTAGGTGACTGGGAATCACATCACTTCGATCAAATACAAGAGGAAGCCATTAAAAACTTGCAGGTTACAGCACATACCGCTTTTGCTAACAGAAAACAATATCATGCACGCAAACAAAACTGAAGTGAATATACAAAACAAACGAGACATTAAATAAATGACGACTTGCACCTGATAATCAAATGATAATTAAATTGCAACAATTTGACTGGATAATGCAAATCTACCTTGTCTGGTCTCGTTCCATATGGAGTTTCCATCCCAGTTGCAGAAAGCATCTTGATCGCTACAGTCTGGAAGAAAAGAAACATCTATAAAGTAGACATAAACAAAACTGGCCATAACCTTTGATCCCAATACGAGCTGTGTCTAATAATAATCAAATCAGTTTCACTCGCTGCCTCTATAAATCCCTAAACTATTGGAGCCCAAAACAGGGTCCAGTTTAGAGAAGGATTGGTTGGGTAAGGGAGATGGATGTCATTATTGCACACCGACAGAGCGGCAATATGATCAGAGTGATAATGTTTGCTGATTAATACTGGTCTAAGGGTCATAAATATGGAAATATATTTACATTTAAGGACAACTTAATCAAATCTGACACTGACCGCTATTGTATGTATGGTCATACATGCTCTGTCGGGACGATGTTCTCAAGAAGTTTTCCACCGACCAACCACACATATCTTCCTCAAAGTTGCAATCCACTAAAAAGAAGACAAGAAAAACAATATATTCATAACTATTGAAAATGCACTGTTTACAAACTAAGTAGCCCACAGATATTGCTACAGCAACAAGAAAGGAGATCTTATTTTAACTCCAATATCCAGGAATGAATCTTCAAATATTACAGTTATCAAGACGCAACTGATGATAGATTATCAGTCGTAGTAGTAGTAGTAGTGTTATTATATTCTACATGTCATTCGCTTCATCATGGATTATGTTCTGTTTTGGCTCGCTAAAATATCGCCAATATATCAAGACGAGAAATTCACAGTTAGGTCTGTCGATTGAAACCTTTCAGTTCGATGAAAATCCAGCCGCGTGCAACACTGTGTATCGTCTAATTTTCATTTTATATATAATCACTGTGTAAATTGAATAATAAGTGCCAGTTGCTTGATAAAAATATGGGTGTATCTAGTTCGTTTTTTTTTTTTCGTTTGTTCTGGCGTTCAGTGCATTCTTGTAGGTAATGAGTTTATTTGTTCTTATTTTCTCAGTTTATTTGACAATAGCCTTTGTGTCCCTTATGTTAGTTTTCATCGAAAACCATCATTTAAGAGCAGAACATTGGAAGGCACAAACCACGATGCGTACTTCAGAATAGAAGAAATCATATCAGAGGGGGAGAGTGCCTTACGGGCCCAAAGAGGAACTGGAGTTCAGGTCATCAACTTATAAAACGTGAATCTTAACTTGACCTTCAGGCGTCCTTACAGCAATTATTATATATACACCCATTTATTTTACTAGCAGACACTTTAACACGCATAACAGCTGTATTGAACAAACACTCAAAATGTTTTTAGTCATATTTATAGAAGATATAAAACACACTAACATAACACATACAGCTAGATAATACAATGAAACACAATCAAGAACAAAGGGCGGAAAATTATTGTAAATTTCACGTACAATGGCCTTTCGTTATTGTAAATTACAACATACTTAATTTATTCGTTTCGAATATTCAAACAGAGTGACTTGACGAAATATATAATCTATGAAACTTGAAAAAAAATAGTGAAATAAGATGAAACATAGACACTAAAGGTATCCTTCCTAGCCCTAACATTATTTTCAGTTTCTCGTTTTGACGCGGTACCAAACACCAACACAACTACATCAACAGTCAGAAAGACATAACAACCACAACAACAGAACAACAAAGGAAATCAAGAAGATCGGCAGCAACCATTATTACTATATACAAAAGCAATGGTAAATTCGGTAGCAACATATGGAAAAGCAACCATAAGAACAGTTAAAGCACATGAAGATGACAATAACAAGGACAATAAACACTAAAATTAATTTTAATTTTAACTACATAATGTATCAATATAATTCTAAAGAAATATTACTCGAAGCTAACAACTTGTTATGCTAAATGATATATACATAAATGTGCTCAACGACAACAGAATCAAGTGGGAAAATAGATTACGAAAGAATTGACATACGTGATTTTATTTTTTATTTTTACAATCAACACATTCTTTAGAAAAGAATATTATCTTGCATGTTGGAAAGAAATGTGATAGTCAATACTCATATAATCAATGTACTAGTACCATCCGAGTATAATGGAAGAAGTGTTTAATTTATTAATAAGCCAAGCGAATATGTTACAGCAATAATCCTTGGACAATGTATAATAGGGGAGATTTTAAATGGGGAGATAAACACATAAACGGAAATAATGGTTTTTGAAATTATGATTTATGTGTTTTGAACTTGGTATATAATAAATATAAGTTGATGTACAGAGGTATAAATTATGACAAAACTAGACATAACTGCCATTAAAGAATAAGCTGGAATGGTTGATTAGACAACTTTTATGTAACAAAAGACTGCATGCAGAATGTGAACAAAATTTAACATTAAAAATAAAAAGGTTAAGACGAGTTATCAGTTAGTAGGACTATCGTTCTAATAAATGGGAATAAAATGGACCAAGGGATATGGAAACTAAATAATTATGTTTGCAAGAAGAAGATTATGTTCAGAAAATATATGTGATTATATCAACATTTATTGACAAAGAAGGATACAATATTGTAGAAGAGTGGTAAAAATAAAAAATAATACAATAAAATCAATGTTATTAAGCAAAGCTGTATTTTCCATAAAGAATGCAAAATTAATGAGTAGAAAAAATATTTATTCTACTAATAAATACTGCTAATACAAGTCAAGATGGAAAAAAAATAAAGCCAGGAAAAAAAAGGATAAACTCTAAGAATATGAACTGAATGGATGAAAATAAGGACTGGACAATTTAGAGGAATTATATGCTGAAGCTAGATGAAAATACAGGGAGTGAAAACTAGGAATTTAGAAAGTTAAAATAAAAATGATAATTATTGCAATACAATAAATGGAATACAAATTAAAATCTGGAAACGCAATACCGAAATTAGATTATATATATATATATATATATATATATATATATATATATATATATATATATATATATATATATATATATATATATATATGTGTATATAAAATAGTGATAGATTATTTATTAACAAGCAACGATAAGTTGTCGGAAAGTATATATAAGACGGGTACTTTGCAACATTTATCATACAGAATCAAATATATATATATCAAAACCTTTATGGGCATTGGGTCGCTTTCAGACCATGAAAGTTGAATTTATTAATAAGCCAAGCGAGTATGTTACAACAATAATCCTTGGAAAATGCATTAATAGGGGAGATATTAACTGGGGAGATAAACACATAAACAGAAATAATGGTTTTTGAAATTATGATTAATGTATTTTCAACTTGGTATATAATAAATATAAGTTGTTAGATGTACAGAGAGATATAAACCATGACAAAACTAAATATAAATGCCATTATTGAATAAGTTTGTATAGTAGATTAACAAAAGAATGCATGAAGAATATGAAATAATTTAACATTAAAAATAAACAAGGTTAACACGAGTTATCAGTTAGTAGGTCTATCGTTATAATAAATGGAAAAAATGGACCAAGGGATATGGAAACTAAATAATTATGTTTGCAAGAAGAAGATTATGTTCAGACAATAGGTTACAATATTGTAGAAGAGTGGAAAATTTAAAAAAAACAAAATAAAATAAATAGTGTTATTAAGCAAATCTGTATTTTCCAGAAAGAAGCAAAACTAATGAGTAGAAAAAAATGTATTCTACTAATAAATACTGATAATACAAGTCAAGACGGAAAACCAATAAAGCCAAGAAAAAATACCATAAACTCCGAGAATATGAACTGAATGGATGAAAATAAGGACTGGACAATTTGAGATATTATATGCTGAAGCAAGATGAACAAACAGGGAGTGAAAACTAGGATTTAGAATGTTAAAATAGAAATGATAATTATTGCAATACAATAAATGGTATACAAATTTAAATCTGGACACACAATAAGGAAATTAGATTATATATATATATATATATATATATATATATATATATATATATATATATATATATATATATATATATCTCTATATATATAATTGTTATAGATTATTTATTAACAAGCAACGATACGTTGTCGGAAAGTATGTATAAGACGGGTACTTTGCAACATTTATCATAAAGAAAAAATATAAATCAAAACCTGTATTGGCTTGAGGTCGCTTTCAGGCCATGAAAGTTTTATTTTAAAAGATAAAAGAAATCAAGCAATGCCACTGTGGTGATGAGGATTTCAGTCCCTTACTCATATTCTAGAACTGGGTTTTCTTCATGTATTTAGGTACAATTTAAAGTATGATAACATTATTTGTGATTTTTTGAAGCCTAATGAATGCTTTGTAACTTGTAAATCTAATATGTTATAATTCGTCTACGAGGAGGAAGATACTTAGCTTAAATAAATATAATCCAATAATAGGAACATATAGAAAATCTCTAATAACTTGCATTACCTAAATTTAATAATAATAATAATTATTATTATTATTATTATTATTATTATTATTATTATTATTATTATTATTATTATTATTATTATCACAGCAATACAATATACATGAGAGACGCAAAATATCCTGTTATTGTACTTTTCAGAGACCTTAACGTCTATTATACATGTGTCTGGGAAAGTCTGACATATTTGTAAAGTCATTTAAATTACGGCTATCGGACAATTTTATCCAAAAATTGGCTGGATCATCTTAAGAACAGTAGTCGAGTATTATTTTATGTAAATATTTCAAATTTCGGATCAAAACTTTACCTTGACAGCATCTATTCTTTCAAATATTGAAATCCACTTGCTCAATTTAGAGTATCCTCTCACAGACTCAAAGTTGAAGCTGGTAGATAGGCGAGACCATATAAACCAATTCATCATAGACTTTGTTCTATTTGTAACATCATTGAAGATGAATATCATTTTGTCCTAGAATGCGTATTGTAAAAAGATCTTAGAGCCAAATATATAGAGAAATATTTCAGAAAAAGACCAGATATGTTTAAATTTATAGAACTTATGAATATCCAGAATACTAGAATTTTGAATAATTTGGCCACTTACATTTATAAAGTTTTTAATCATTGAAATACCGTCGTATATGCATAGATCTTGTAAATATCTTAACTGACCACCATTTCAATGTGAATTTGAATTACATAACTTCTGATTTTATCTTCATATTATTTCCTTTAGTAATGTAAAGAGTTCTTTCTCCCTACAGAGACGTTTTGTGAATTAATCTGCTTATTTCATTTGCATGGATCTGCATCTGCATGCATATGTAATTTCGTTTCGTACTATGACTTCTTTGTATGTTGTAGAATATAAATGATGATACCTTGTTGTTTATTGTACTATCTGCCATTCAATTTAATTCATCGAAAAAGCTATATCCTCACAGTCCGTTTGGACTATTGGAATGAATAAAGACTCTTCTTCTTCTACGTGTATTGTAAAGCATTCAGTGAGTTCTGATTCATATCTATAGACGATGTAAAAAAAATGACATTGGCAAAACACACACAGATAGACAATGCTATGTAATACAATCAACAACAATGGGCGGAAAAAAGCCTTTTGTTGTAAATGTCATGTGCAAGGTCCTTTAATTGTTGTTAATAATAACATATGTACTGTACTAATTTCGTCTATTGAAACAGATTGGAGAAAGGAATGATATAATCAATGAAACTTGAAATAACAATAGTAAATTGGACGAAACATATAACTGTAGAGGCATCCTTCCTTGACATTCTATTTTGTCTGCTCTTCGGATTTTATAAAATATGATTGTAGTCAATTTGTTTCTTTTAAGACGAAACTGAAGATTAAGAACTTTTCATGGATAAATTTACAATTCTGCAACGCCGGAACCAAATTTAAAAATGTGTTGCCCAAAGGGAGCAATGTACATGAAATCCATGATGAAGCGAATGACATGTAGACTTTTGAAATTTACATGGAAAATTCAATTCACTTTTTGTAATATTAATCTCTGACCAATACGTTTGTAGCTGTTGCATATTTGGACACATTTACTGAGGATATATGAAAGACAATTTTGAAAACGCACGGTTTATCTATGACGTACCCAATATCTTATCACCCCTAATAATACAGGCGACTTTAGGGGCAATGATAGTCAACGCTGGTGACAACATACTACTAAACATATCAAATCAGAATTACTAACACATACTAATTCAAAATAAGAAGTACTATATGGAGCTATATAGAGCTATATTTTATGTCTCATTACATATCTTATTGTCAGTTTAAAAGACCTGAAGGTGGGGGTGTAGGTCTTTTAAGTATGGTGTGTTGATAATGGGGAACAATGCTATCACACGAGGTGGACAGGTTCCCACAGGAATCAATGACAAAAGAACATAGCCACATATACTAAACTTTTTAAAAAACTAATTGAGCATGCAACATAAACATACACCAACAATAATTGCGATTCCAATATTATATATATAACTCAACGTTTAATTTATAAAGTAATAGACAAGGATTCTCGCCTAAGAGATTAAATGCCAGTTAGGGTAGGATTACAACCCAATAGTAAATACTTTTAGGACAGAGGAACGAAAGGGTAGAACTCCGGATACGATAATTTAAACTAATACGTTTCGTCTAAATTAGATATATTAATCCTATTCAGAGTTATCGTTTCTATAATTCATATATTTTTTAAAAGTGCCCAAATTACCTTCATGGAATGGGGAAACCACATACGGTTATCAAAGCAGTAGATATGAGGACTGGGAAGGGATGATCATAGACCTCCAAGCTTCCTTGTCCATGGGGGTCTGGAGGTGTCCGAAATAAAGAATAGAAACCTTCAATAAAGGATTGCTATCACAAAATGATTGCTACAACGAACTCTGTTCAGATAAGGGACCATATGTGGGATTTATTATGATAATTATTATTCCGTACTCAGGCGATCAATCAAAGGTGCTATGGTGTGTCTTTACATCAGTCCTCCAGAATGAGAAAGAGACAGATATAGTGACTTCACACTTCTGAGACTTTCAAGAGGCATCAGATAAAAGTCTTCGTTCTGCTGATTTACAACATAAATTCGCACTAAATTATAAATAATTTTGCTATTACGTCATCACAGGCATGAAATGAACAATAAACCGCATTTTTCTTATTAGATGAGGTGATCAGTTTTTATCCATGTAGGTTTAGGACATTTTGAAAGTGACTCAAATCCTTTTAACTGCTATTGGCGTTGCTGGACTAAATATTAATTCCAAATGACATATTAACATTTACAAAGATTGTCCAATATACATTTTGGGAACATTTTTTTATGACAGCATTGGAGAACATTGACACACGAAAATGATAATACCCAAGGAAACAAAATATTTATGGACTGAAGGAGTTATTCAATAGTTTAACTAAAGGATCGCTGGATTGATAAACCTAATAATCCATTCATTCATAATTTACCAAAGTAACATATGTAATGCTCTGTGTCCGGTATAAAAATGTATATGTTGAATGTTTACCAGATTCCATAACATATTTGCTATTGTATAACAAGGAATTGTTGATACCTATGTGTGAGGTAAATATTTTTCATCAGTAATAATATTAAAAACTAAGTGGAAACGTGATATTTAATATAATGCAGCTAATGCACCACCACTGCTTCAAACAATATTCTCTCTCTCTCTCTATCTATCTATCTCTCTCTCTCTCTCTCTCTCTCTCTCTCTCTCTCTCTCTCTCTCTCTCTCTCTCTCTCTCTCTCTCTCTCTCTTGACTGTACATTACGGATGGTATGCCTGAATAGATCTTGTTCATGTCGTCCACATTTGCCAGACATAAGAATCAAATGCAAGTATTTATATCCTGGGATTAACAGACTAGATAAATCTCGTATACCTTCTTATCATATCCTAGAGCTCATTGGATTATTAACTCCTCTACTAGCCATATATCCGTCTTTATAACTTATAAAAAAACACAAGTCCCTGGGGCTAACAATTATATATCCCAAATAAAAGATTTAACCGGTGCACGCTATTACTTAGTAGCTAGTAACATCGTGTCCGAGATTAAGGACAGTATTACGAAAACGAAATTAGTTATTTTTGCGCTCATTTCTAAGAATGCATTTTGTACCAAGGATGATCAATAATATTTAGCAATCGAGAGAGAGAGAGAGAGAGAGAGTTAATTGTTATCTAGTTGTTTAGAAGCTAATGTGTAATCAAACACCGTTGATCTTTAAACACTCAGAACTCGCTTTAGAAATCCAAATATAACAAATGATGCAATTTTTCAATTTTTCATTGTACCATTTTTATCGGCAATTTTGCCGATTTACTCGTTTACAGACATGATTTCACGATTCTGGCATATTTGTAGATAATAACATTTATTTCGTATCCTCGTATCATCTACTGTTTGTAGGATCAAATAACCTGACGACTTTGTTTGGGGTCGTGTGACCTGTTCCAACCAAGTGAAACTGAGGTTTCTTCTTGGTTCAGCTGAAACAAGATGGCGAACACAGGAGACAGCCATATATATGGCTTGGCCTCAGACTATAATTAGCTATCATCAAAACATAGTACCAAGTTTGAATGGTGTGTTTAACAGCTGACTTGGTTTGAAATACTACAAGCTATTTCGATAATAAAAAGGTGCATCATACAGTTTAGACAACTGTGTCATTTTTTTAAAAACATTCCTGTTCTGCAATAAACACAATGATATGTAAGGGATGTAAAGAATGACTCTCAAATTATTTTTAACATACTTCTGAAGCCACATACCCATAAACTCTCACATTTATTTTATGTGTCATTATAATAATAATATTGCATACTTTTATATTTTAAAAAAATTCAAATTATTATTTTTTTAAAAATATTTTTAAAATTTTGATTTTGTGATATTTACAGCTTGGCGTCATTTAAATTTCCTCAGTATGAAGCTAAGTAAGATACCTGGTATTCCTTCTCACTTTTAACAGCCTCGTCTTCAATGGAGTATTTTATTCAAAATGCATGAAAACATAATTCTAACTGATTTTGTGCATGTGGGTATATGTACACTGTTTTGATACAGATTCAAACAGCTGAATTATGTCATGATGATGCTGTGACATAGTAGTAACAAATATCTGCTTTTGCAGCTTACAACACTTGTTTATCAATACAGTGAATATGTGCTTAATTGGATGATTGATACGACGATTTTACAGCACAATCAACTGTGTCTGTTTACTAGACATTTGCAACTGTCAGATAATGAGATGTTTGAAAAGAAATATGTGTAAAAGGTATGAAATGTACCCTTCCATATGGCTTTTCAACTTTTATATGGATAAATGAGAAATGAGGTATATCTAACATAACACCCAATTCTTTTAATTGTTTATCTTTGTTGAAACATTGATTGCCATAGTGTGGAATTGTCACAGAAACTAGTATGACATTAGCATGAACCATCTCACTTACAAATTGCTTACATTTAAACCACAAATGTTCAACACAATTATTTTGAATTAACCTTGTCGTAATAGGTACACAGTTTCATGCCGTACATGACTAAATATAACTTCTTATTTAGAATTAATGGCATTAGAATTGAATGTCTCTTCAGATTTGATTAGGACTAAACGAACTAGGTGTTCATATACATTCCCTGTGAACGTTAATCTCCTCCTCGAAACATATTAATCTCATCTGAACGTACCTTACGTTCTCCAAAACCCAAATTAATACCGTGGTTTACAAACACGGAAACGATGAAACGTAATCCTTTCCTTGTTAGACACGCTAATTACGACTTTAAGATAAGATGATTTTTCACAGAAGATAATCTTTTCTGCCAGGATTCTCGATACACGGAGTACCGTGTCCAATCATAGTTCCACGGCGACTGTACTGTATTTTCAGGATGTATATTCACTGTAATACAATCAACACTTGTTCTCATGTCTGAGTTTCACTATGTACAGTTTTGTTTTTCTACTGCTTGTACATATAATGTCATTGTCAAACTTCCACATCTTGCACTTTTCCCTGCATTTACCTGCATATTAGTTATCTATGAGTTAAAGAAGCATTCGTTATCTCTTTTCAGGTCTTGTCTGGTGTTGAGAAATAGGCGGACATGTTCTATTAGTTTAGAATCTCGCCAGCAGTCAGATGTTGATACCATGGCTTCAACACGACATGCCCAAGTTTGCTAATAAACATGGCGTCAATCCTCTCACAATCGGTAATTTGAGTGCGCTATTATCTTTCCTAAGAACTGGCTGAGTAGCTGACACCATTATCCTAAAGCATAGCATTTGTCAGTCTTTTTTAGTGTGTACACCCGCACACAATTTTTAAGGTATATTGCTTGTCGCCTCAAAAAGTACTCTGAGTATTCATAATTTACTAAGCATGGACCAAATGCAATAAGTTTTACATGCTCAAGCTCACAAATTCTTAAATGTAATTAATTGGTTAATTTTGCATTTGCATATGTAGCAGTTTTTTATTTGGAATTTTTCCCAAAATTTAATTCATATGTTTATCTTTTTATAATTTAAAACGTTCATTTAAAATTCTAGAAAATTAAATTTATCAATATCTTGCAATTACAAAATAAAATTGACTGCTTTGAAAAATTTCAAAGCACTTCACATTTTCTAACAGCAGTGGATCTCCTAGTGTGCCATTAAAACTAATCAGATTTGCTGAATGAAGTTTAAATATGTGTGGCATGCAAATATAAGCGACTGATTTCAATTTGCTACAAAACGATGGTCTGACTGGCCTCGGATTACAGTTAGCTCCCCTAGAAGTTTACAAGAATCAGGAAGATATTCCGAAAAAAGAATACTATATTTAAATAGTGTGTTGCACACCTGGCTTAGTTTGAAATGTTTCAACATCAGTTGATAATGAAAGGGAAGACTGAAATGTTTACAACACTGTATAGAGTATTAAAACAACTTGCTCTACAATGAACAAAATGGTATATAAAGTGTCACCTAATTGAATGACAGTCAGGTGCTCCTTGGTTACTTCCCCTGAGTCAGTCTGTTTGTCGTAATAATACACAAAAACAAGCTAGTCAACCCATGTGAAATTCAGGAATACATGCACTAGAGTGAGTTAGTGGATTTAGAAAGTTGCAACAGTAATGATTGGTTATACCTAACATAGAAGGAAAATAATTATGATCTGATGCCATATTTTAGCCATAGTTTATTCACTGAAGCAAAATGGTGGCCAGGCCGTCTTAGCTATATTTAAAAATGGAAAGGCTTCAGAACTGTCATGAGAACATTTTGTGTGTGTAGGAAACATGCCGTGTCAATATGTCAGTCTCCCTGATGAAGGTTTCCTCAGACAAAATGGTATATATCTGATAGATATCGTGTCCAATATTCTCTTTTGCACGTGTCCCGAGCATTGTAAAGAAATGGCAACCATAATCAACGGAAATCGTTTATAATACTTTGTCCACAAACAGTTGACGAAAGTATATATAGAGACGCACGTTGGGTAGGACAAATCAATAAATCAATCTGGAATAATTTCGCCACAAGAATAAATGGGTAGTGTTGGGGGAGGGGGACGTGGGATGGGGGTGTTGAAAAAGTCGAAGGACAGTTTCTCCTATGATCGAAAGAATTTGTTACAGCCATTTTCGACGCATGTGGGAAGGAGGAAGACGATGGTGGGGAAAGGAAATGCAGTAGTAAATTTTCAGGAGTTGGTGAATGACATTCTGGAAAGACTACTCTAAAAAATCATAAATTATGCACAAGAATGTTGTTGAGTCGTATAACCATGACTTATCAGTAAATTTAATTTCTCAGGAATGCATCTGAAATGTGGGCTAAGCTTTCCAAACCGAAAAAGAAATATTCAAGTACGTTAATAAGTGCATATCATCTGTATATGACACATTAGTTCTTTTTGTGAAACATACAAATTTGCGGTCGACAATAAACTGTCAAAGCCGTTATTTTCACTGGGATGTCACATGGAACTACACTTGATGGTGATTACATTATTTTCTAGCATTAAATAAATGAAAACTACAATCGTTTTTTTTTTTGAGGATTTGGGAACGTGATTTAAATATTTTCCATCCATTCATTGAATGGAAATTACAATCATTCATTTGAGGATTTGGAAACGCAATGTTCTGTCTTGAAGCATTCCCAATAATTGTATTTAAGACTATTACTGATTCTTCAAACGTTTTGAGCAAGTTACAATAAAAATCTGACTGCCTTAAAACAATACAACATCGAAAAAAAAACAACTTTATTATAATAATGGAACAGTATTATGATTTGTTGATTTGTGAAATATTTTTGTATTGAAATTTCGAGTCTTAAATTAGAGTCTCAAAGAGAGAGAGAGAGAGAGAGAGAGAGAGAATATATGCCTGCTGTACTCACCAGACTTCGTGTAAACATAGACAAGGGATTGGAAAAGAAGTATTGCCAACACCCACTCGTCTACTCTGAACATTTTATACAATGACACGCTTTTCAGCAAGATTCCGTTCAATTCATATCGAATGAATGTAGTGTTTGTCACGTTATGAAACAAAACTTCTCTATGGGGGACAGAGGAAAGCTAAGTATTTCCGGATTTAAATTTCATTTCTATTCGCTAGTAAAGTTGCGTGTTTTTAGAGGGCGAAAGGAAAAGGTTAATGGAATGTTTATGTTCGTTTAAAGCATTGTGACATAAAAAGTTGACTGGAATCATATTTCGCTTTAAATATATTCGATAAAGTTAGGAACTTTCTGTTAATCATACAATTCTAATGTAAGGGTGCAAATTTCTGTCGATTTCGATAGAGCACATTAGTTGGCAGATAACAATTAATTATATTTATGAGGAAAGGTACCGTTTAATGTCCCTTTGGAGGCGAGATTGATTTTCAATTAAGCCTTCATTGTAACCCTAACGGTGAGAAGTTTATTTGGAGGTCTAGATATCAAAAATGTCAAAGTTGAGAGTTTGCGGAGACTAGGTGTAAAGCTAATGGAAGTAGTATTATCTTTTTGAAATTTTCAAGAATCAGTTATTTAAATAGGCGCGAAATAGAGATGTATTTATAAAAGGCGGTAGATACCTTTAATCTGATTGGCTACGCTAAATAAGGGGTGTGTTTCCCAGACGAAATTTCATGTTTTAAATTTCCACCTCACAAAATTTAATCAGTCCAAGTTTTCCTGTGAGAGGAAGAGATCTTGACTCCGAGATAGAATTTAGAAGAAATTATCTCGTATAAACAATTGTTCAAGGGACAGGTGTCTGAAAGTTGAGGGACACAATTCTGGCGGTAGAAGCGAGCGAGTCTCGAAAGCACTAGGTATTTGCATCAATCTCATGTAATTCGTTGACATCAATATAGTTATCTGTTTGAATTTATTTGTTCAAATTCGTACATCAGTTTCTTGATATGAGTATAACTATTTTGTTTGAGTTCATTTGTCTGAATTCGTACAATAATGTTCTTTATATGAGTTTGACGAATTTTTTGAATTTGTCGTCTTGATTTTTATAGGAATCATGTATTCTAAGAATTTCATGCATTACTTTATTTGATATGAGTTGCGAGAATCTGTGTGAATTTACAGATCTTATATGATTTCATGTATGATAAAGACCTGAGTGAGTATTCACTGAAATTAATGTAGTAAGCCATGAAGTGAATTTTATTGATTCATTTGTATAATTAAGACGTGAACTGAAACTGTTATGTCTCGTGTGATGTTAATGTGAGTTAGTGATGAAATATCAGTTAGAAAATACATTAGTCTTCTGAAACTAGGTTTGTTTATGGTCTGTGAGGCTTGGCCTGACCAGATAGCCTTTGGTATCTGTTTGAATTCCGATAGGACGCTATCTGACTTAACGAGAGTGGAGTAATGTTCTATTCCCAGGAGGAAAATCTGACGTGATATTTAGGTTGCTTCTTGTTTTAGTTTTAAGAGGAAAATAGCTCCACCTACATCTCAACATATCCACGTATCCACCTATCCACATATCCACGTTTCCACCTATCCACCTACCTACCCACACAAAGTTTGAGGGCCGAAAGAGGCGAGACAAGAGAGAGTGACAAGGGAAAAAAGGGGAAACATCAACCTTGACCTGACAGCAACATTGAATTTGGAGTGACCAGCGATAAGCAGGTTATGCCGGCTTGCCGGACAATGACTTCAATTGTTCACTCGATTCTGTGATGAACTAAGTATATCGTTTTAAACAGATCGGCTATTTACATAAGTATATTTGTGTTGAAATTCGGTAAATGATTTATTTCAAAAAGAAGTGTATCTTCCTAAGGTTATGTATCATCTCAATTTGTTTTGTGTAATTGATTAAATTGTTAGATTTCATGTACGGGGACTCGTGTTATTCTGTTCTATATATATGCTCAGATCTCTATTTATTCCATCTATAAATTTCATAATTAATTTTATTATTTACTCGATCTGGGCAATAACACCGAGGTCGATCATCCTCTAGATAACGATAACCAACCAAATGGGACACCTTGTAACGAGGGTACCCGACACATGCAAATTGCATTATGGTAAGCATGTGGTATTGAGAAGATTAAAAATGTACTCATTCGGACGGAAAAAGTGACCTACATTTGTCTCATCTGATGGCAAATGTAAACGTACTAGTCCGGGGCACACAAAAAGAAACGAACAGGGCCAATATGTAGCACTGCTACATTAAGAAAAATTTTGTTTGTGAATAGCTAACGCAGGCTAGATATTACCTTCACTACCAGATAGGGAGACATACACGAAGATTATGTTATGTACACCTGTAGTTCAAAAAATATCCAGATAAGGAAATCTGTCTTACATGCATCTGATTTCAGGTAAACACTAATAGCGTTTGTTTTCAATGGCACATGTGCTGGTATGTTAATTTCTCTCCAATCGCGTAAGGGGACAACTACATTACGCACTAGCATTTAAATTGGGATTATGTCCAGACAAAAATAGGTCATATCAGTATTAGAACTTTCCTAAATTGCACTTTAGGTGTGTGTAATTAACACAAAGTCCATAATTGTATATATTGTGTGGAAATATATAGTATGGTGGAACTATAATGGGACACGGTACCCCGTGTATCGAGAATCTTAGTGGTACAGATTATCTACTACGGAAAATCCTCATATAATTAAGGTGTTAGTAACGTAGCTAGCAAGGGAATAATTAACTTTAAACCTCGTTTCCGTGTTTGTATACCATGGTGTCAGCCCAGTGTTGGAAGAAAATCATGTACTTTGGAGGAGATCAAGAGGTTTCGAGGTAAGAATGATGTTGGAATCATAAGATCGGCTGACAATCATTTTCATTTTAATTAAATAATAATAAATTAGAAAAAAACACCTATTTGGGTATTGTTCTCATTTCACACTTATATGTATAAAATATGGAACAATTATTCGACAATCAAGCGCAAAGAAACCGTGTCTGTAAGTGACAGAGAGAGAGAGAGAGAGATGGAGAAAGTAGTGCATGTTGAATCAATCAACAAAATTCACATACATATACGATATAGGTAGATGATGAATAAGGTAACAAAAATTAATTTGTTCTTTCTGACTTAGAGGTAATTATACGTAAGTAAAGGTTGGCTGGCAGATCGTGCCAGAATCAAGTATTCGACGTACAAAGTCTGATTGGAAGTGAATACATAAGATAATATTGTGCAATTTAAGCAGCAGCAGCAGCAGCAGCATTTCCGTGAAGCGGTAAACGCTACGTGTACATGTCATCACGTGCACACATATTTTGTGTGTCCGTGTTCCTGTGTGTGCTTTTAACTGATTTTATCCAATAGGCATTAATCTCTGTTCCTGTATCTCTCTCTCTCTCTCTCTCTCTCTCTCTCTCTCTCTCTCTCTCTCTCTCTCTCTCTCTCTCTCTCTCTCTCTCTCTCTCTCTCTCTTACGGACAAAAAGTTTACTTCACAATTATTTATACATGTATAGTGGCAATTGGAAGAAAAAGTGTCGTATAAACATCAAATCGAGAGTGTAACGCAAAACTATGTTAACATAGTGTGGCAAATCCAACTATGTGGTACTTTCTCGCTCGATCTCGAAGAGAATTACATTGTATAAACATTTACGAATAAAATCGGTATCATTTTTTATTTTAATTCATTTTTACTTCGTGAAAATTAAGATGTCATGACAAGTAAGAGGGGATTAAATTTCGCTAGGTGTGAACAATCATCCTGTAGCTGTATAGTGTGGTGCCTTGACGCAGTGGCGGCGCGAGCGGATGGTCGGGGGGGGGGCAATTTCCTCCCAGTGCCGGGTGAGGGGGGGGCGCCGTTGGTAGCTTTATATTTTTTCCAAACCCCTCCCCCCCCCACACACACACACACATCTAAGCCCCCCTGTTAAGGGCTTAGATGGTGGGGGTGGAGGTTCCCAACTGACATAAAAAATGTTCTCTGTGTCAAAGTAAGGGCCCCACTAAAGAACATTGCACCCAGATGCCTCGGTACAGGAGGACGCCTTTAAAGAGAATTGCCCCCGGGCGCCTCAAACCCTGGCGCCGCCACTGCCTTGACGAATGGATACTTAATATTTAAATAGCAAAATACAAAGTATCGTGGAATTATAAGTTCTTCCAACAATGAAGATTTCTACACTACTTCAAGCAGTGTGTTGAAAATACGGCTTACGAGGCACTCTGTGGAGGTTAATCTTTACACGAAACTCCTCGGCAAATAGATCAGATTGCTGAAGTTATGTTAATCTTTCTCACTGAGAAACACCGTGTGACACCGTGTTCAAAATCTGTTAACTCTTGATATTTGCACAGAGATTTACAACCCGAATTTGCTTGTTTGGAATTTAAAATGGCATCGTGCATTGTGTCCCATCATAGTTCCACTGCGATCGTACTGTAATTCGCTTTCTAGGCTGTTTTCTTTATCAAAATTAAATAATGTACATAAGCAGTTCCTTTAAATTGATACATGGACATGTGCTTTATCGGTGAGTGGTTTGATCCAGAAACAGAGTGCTACAGAGTTTAATGCAGCACCACTCATCAGGAAAGATGTTCAGTTCAAACTAATCAACCACTAGATCTAGTAATCCGCCCACCACCACCCTTTCCATTAAGTTTGAGGCGACCTCTGCTGATTTGGATACTTGATTTTAAAACTGCCTTAGCCTCCTATACAAATATATGTATACACGCCCTTTTTCTGCTAATAAATTATGCAAAATTGAAATTGGTGAGTCCTTGTTTCAAGTGATGTGAAAAATGACGTCAAAACTTAAGCAATAATTCAACATTGAAAGAGTCAATGTCAGAGGTTAAATCACATATAGGCTAGTTCTAGTTCGTCGTCTATAAATATATTTCCTATTAAAAATGTGAATATTCTTCTTCAGTCCCAGTTTAATAAAGGTTTGTGATGTGTTGAGATCTGCAAGAACTCTACAGTAGAAGAATGTGTTATTAAGAAAAGAGCATCCTCATTGATAAGAGAATTCAGCTGACCAGTTAGATATGCGCAGTAATATTGTACATGTTGGCGTAAGTACAACGAAGTCGTGTGTTTCAGGTCGTAGGACATGAATGCTGTGTTTAGTAAGCATTCTCTGTGCTACATGGTGGACAACCTCTGTCAGCGTTGATACAGTAAGTAAAGAACTGCAAAGAGGTTTTCTTCGTTTAGATATAAAAGTGGTTTTTCTTGCGGAATTTGTAATGATTGACAATTTATATTGCATTTCAAAAGGGAATTTGTTTGTGGTCTGCCCTCTATATATATTTGTGTGAATTCCGAGTATAGCAAAGTCAAAAACAGCTGTGAGGACAGTAGTTACTGGAAATTCATAAACGTCTCGTGTAAATAACTCTGTTATTCAGACTCAGTCATCTGCAAACATAGTGCAATCTTAGCACACAAATAGAAAATTTGCAGCAATATTTGACGAAAAAAGAACCGTCTTAGAATATCCAAAATTCTAAAATAATGGGAATATTTAATCTCACAAAATGTGCTTAGTTTTGAAAGTTGAATGTACTCAAGGTCTGGACTCACGAAGATGAAATACGCATCATAAATACTGCGGCTACTATGAAACCTGCAGGCTATAATCAAACTGAACTTAGCAAGTAATACAGTAAAATTCAATATTAAAGTCACATTGTCAATTGCCAGGCTAATTCTAATGATCCTATGTTGCTTTACCAGGAAAAATAATATAGAATTGCAATATTTCATCACCTAAATTATTTACAAATTCAAATAGTTTATACTCTGATTTTTGTATATGTCCATCTGGTAATTCATTTTGTAATTATAACAAATCGATGTTGTGTTACATTTATATATACAGAAGTCTTATATTACTACCTTCAAATTAGAATAGAGAGAGAGATGGAGAAATGGTGGAGGAGGAGTGGGAAGAATAACAGGGGTTGGTCGTCAATGACGTGAGGTTACCAGATGTTGTCACTTCTTGTTACCTTGGATACGAGTCAAAGAATTTGGATTGACACTTGAGCAAACGTACAAACGCTATGCCATTGATTGAACACACGACAAGAAAATATCCCATATTGCATCAAGGAAACAAATAGAGACTTTAAAATATATATTGCTGCATATAAACTACATATATATTACCAAACATGTACAATATAACAAATAGAACATATTTAATAAACGAAATCATTAACAAATTTGTGGTGGGGATATTTTATTTTTCAGTGCGTATAGCAAAGTAAACATTAAACTAACAACAAATATTGATAAATTCATAATTAAATAAGAAGTAATACTTACAACGAAATATATCTATCTATTTATGTATCATAGCCACAAGGAGCATGTGTCCATTCCCATGTCTCATTAGCATCTTTTCTTGGATTTTTTTTTACACAGACAATACATAGTTTTGGACGAATGGCTGGATTCTTAATGAATTTTGAAACCGAATCATATGTGGTCCTTGTGACGGTTAATATCGAAGCATCATGCCATTGAGGCCTCGAGATTTACAGGTAATATGACGGCAGTTGTTTTAGATGGGTGAAACGTATGGGAACTGAGTGACTTACACCTTGCAATAGAAACACTTTTTCTATCTTAAGACATGTAAACGTGTCTATTTCCAGTCAGGAATCTTGTGGGATGAAGATTCATAAAGTGTTTGTTTGGGACCTATGCATATTGAGAATAGACGAGGTCATGAGGTTTTATGATGCTGCGTTTCAGTCACTTTTGCGGTAAGCGCATCTGATCACCAAGATTCTGGATTTAAATTCGATGAGCAACCGTATGAACTTTCATCTCATTCTCTTCAATACAAATACGGCCATTGTCAATGTATATAGTAACAATGGATACCATTTTGACTTTTGTAGAGTCACAAGAGTCAAAATTGAACTATCTTTGTCATTCGTCAGCACAATTTTCATGTTAGATGGTACGTTTTCTGAACGGACATTTTCTGTCACAATAGTCCGTTTATTTACTTTATTAGTTCCAACTGCTCTGCTCGATCCATTTAAATTTCCTACAAATTTCAATGTAGTTTTTAGACTTGATGGAACATATCTCCAAAAGACCATATAAACAAATGCATGATCACCTTGTAAATCTATTGTACACTGTATTCTTGGCGGCTTTAGAATCAATCGTCCTGGTTCAGTATGTTCCAGTCTCTTGCCAAGTACTCCACCCATTGCAAGTTTCTTGTTAGATGCTTCTTATGCTTTTTCCTTCAATACCCGGCTCTTTTTTACGGTTCCGCCTGAAATTAGTATATTCTAAGCTTTAGAAAGAACAACGATGCTTAAATCGTCTGTAAACCTATATGATGTTTGTTATCACCTATTCGCTCTAGAAACGTGCACAGACACACACACACACACACACACACACACACACACACACACACGCATATGCCCCTAATGCAATACGAGTCTGACTTACATGGTGCATTAATGTGTAATTAGTGTCTAAATGTTTTGTCGTAACTCGTTAAGTTTCCATTGAAATTTGTGTTATATTCTTTTTATTGACATTAATGAGATGGTGCAAATTAACGCCTTAGTATGTAATTGCAACCATAACAAGATTTTAAAACTTAAAAATAAAACAGAGCAAAACAAATGTGTCTTACATTACGACTGCTGTGTGGCTTCAAGCATGAGAACGGATTATTACAACAAGAGGACCGCAAACGACGCCTAATACGTCCGTCTTGTGACATTTTCTCTACGAATCATCTTGACATTCGAGATAGGGACTTGACTGTTGTTTGACAAAGTGTGGACCAGCGTAATGTTTCATTACAATATATGTAGGAGTTAAAAGCTGACAACCTGAATAAGAAAACAGGCCAGTGACGTACATTATCTCTTGTTGTGACCTTAACATATGAGGTATTGATATGACTGTCAATATCATTGAAATTGTATATATATATATATATATATATATATATATATATATATATATATATATATATATGTGTGTGTGTGTGTGTGTGTGTGTGTGTGTGTGTGTGTGTGTGTGTGTCAGTGTGTGTCACTGGTTGATATTTTCCTTTCCATAACCTTGATCTTGAGGTAGAGGTGTCTTGTTATGGTACTTGAGACACTGCTGGTACATGATATATAACTGCCGAACTTCACCTTGAGGCAGAGTTTTGACTATGGTATTCGACACAACGTCTTTTCATGCTGTGCAATTGCTGAAAGTGTAAGTATAATATCTTGAATGGTTCAAAAGTTATACCCCCAGATAAGTATATAAAATGCATTATATGTTTAGTTTCATCTTATTTTTTCAGCTCCGTTTTAGATATTTGGACAGTTTGGTTGGGTGGGAGGTCAGAGAGAATCTTCTGTAGAAAAGTTGGCACTCGCCGGAACCGACTGCCAGCGGCAAATGGTAGCCGCTTACTACCGGGACTAGCAAAGTAAAGTGACCCTACATCGAGCCCAGCCTTCATAAATTCGATAAGAAGACGATTCGTTTTCCCAAACATAAGAATTAAAACATATTTCATCTTTAATAAGCCGCCGTTGCAGTCCACATTACACTGTTAACAAACCGGGCCTATCACTTAGCCATTTCTTACATTCCTTGCTCACGCGATACAAAATCTCGTGACCTACATTTTCCATAAGGTCAGAGGTCAGACGATAACGTCATACAAATATGCTATGAATGGAAAATGCCGATGACATTTAGGCTGCGTTGAAATAAGTAGACGGCGAGATTTGGCTATCATGTGACTATGCAATGCTGCATCGCAGATTTGACACTTTTCAATACTGGATATTAGGCTTAAATATTACCTTACTCAAGACGCAAATCATCTTCGAATTAAATCCAAGAATATAAATATTCTACTTATCGATATTTGTTTTCTGCACCATGTCATTTAATCAGGCTAACCGTTGAGTAGGGGTGAAACGATACACATATGCCGCGTATCGATACGATTCACGATACACAGCCTACGACACGATATATTATCCACACACATATCAACTCGATGGTCTTTTAATCTTTTCAGGATCTTTCAGTGGTAGCGTTGTGCTGTTTCATATGTGTTGAAATATTGGTTGTATTTCTAGTATGCAGATTACGGACAGACATCGAATTAGGATCTGTTCATATTCTCATCCTTTACAAGAAAACAAAAATACTTACAAAGAGACTGTATGTTAGTTGTTAGTGATTTTATTTCAATCATTTAGGCCATTTGAGGTTATTCCATTCGATCGGATACAGGACTCATCTTGGTAACCACGCCCATTGTTTTGCACAGCATGAATACTTTTAAAACATCTTATTATCAATTCCATGTCTTCACTTAAATTTGAAAGACATGACGGTGTTATCCTCACCTAAAAGATATAGTGCAATATCCACCATCTAGAGTAAATCCATGTGTGGGAGCGGAGATGACTAACAACCAAAATCTATCACATTGTACTTCCTGCAGACGTAAAACAACTGCCGTGGCCACAGGCACTCGTTACTGTTAGTGAAAAGGAAAACTTTTGACATAACCCACTCCCCTTCTATACAAAATTAACAAATTAAGACAAAGTGACAAACCTGCACAGTCTGAAATCTGCTTCCTTGCTGATTCTGTGATAATTGTATTTATCCTGTTGGCACGTTTAGTCACTGATTACCTATATCAACGTGAAAGGAAACATTCCAGACTTGTTCTCCATGTACTACTTTAGTACTTTACAGATCATTTTTACAGATCATTTAACAAACATTTTGAACGAAGTTTCTATGTGCTTTGTATCTACTTGGATCGAATTTGGATGCCAGTACTTCCGGTGTGTCACGCAGTGAATAAGCTGCAGTCAATTTTGATTGGTGGTTATTGTTTACCCTTGACTGGAACAAAAAATAACCACCAATCAGCATTTAAAGTAACATAGTTCACTGAGTGACACACCGGAAGTGTAGCTTTCAAATTCAATCAATATAGACAAGATACGAAGCAACAGAGAAACTTTGCGTAAAAGTGGTTACTAAATGATCAGTAAAGTACTTATATCATACATGGTGAACAAATTTGGAAAGTATCCTTTACGTTGTTATATATATGGTGTGTGTGTGTGTGTGTGTGTGTTGTCAGTGGCTGAAAATGCTGATGGGATAAAATAATTAGCATGGAATAGGCGAAAGAGGGATGGGGAGACACATTTCGAACCACGATTATGTGTTCATTTGTAAAAGGTGAGTGGGTGTTTTCAATTGTTTTTCTTTCTTTTTTACTCACAAACATTAGTGCATGTGCCTGCGACGGCAGTCTCAGATAAATGCTCAGTTTAAGGAGTAAAAAGGCAAACAACTAATAATTATTCATGAATGCTGAAGATTAAAGTAACTTCTATTGGGTAAGTATCGTTTTGTATCGATTCCTCACCTCTTGTATCGATAAGTGTATCGATATGGCAAAAATATCGATGCATCGATATATTGATGAACAGTTTCATCACTACCGTTGAGTAAAGCGATTACCTTATGCCATTACATCGCGATTTCGGCAAATTTCAACTTTTCGATAAGATATACGCTCTGATCCCACCCAAACAAAACTGTGCAAATACCTAAACCTTTGAGTTAAAGGTCAGAAGTGTCTATTGCTGAAATATACTAATGCAAATTTTCATTAGAATACATTCAGTGATTCAAACGTTATACTCCAAACAAAGATCAAACCACAGAATTA